>JAREIK010001397.1:179717-624717 GCA_029783825.1 Sapria himalayana | reverse complement strand
TTTTAACTACTTGGGAAGTTCTTGATTTACATGTACATATTAGATATCATGTCTTGTGTAATGATAAGTATCTCCATTAAAAGGGTAAGATTGTCAAGATATTAAACTTTATAAGATGAATAGTAAGTATCTGCTCCATTTGATGCCTGCAGATTCTTCGCAAAGCATGGGTGATCATGAATAAGAATTCCGTGAGATGGAATTCTCACGGCAACCAGTGCTTCATGATCGCAATTGTGCTGCGTTTGTTTCGTCTTCTTGCTTGGTGCGCAATGCCATGTGTCTTATCTTCTTTTTTTCTTCAGGATTGTGTTGGGAAGGATCTGTTGAAGATTCATGCACGTTGAGAGCTGTTCTTGATGATCCTGATCAGAATTTTCTGCCCCTGCCTCAAGATTCTCTCTGCTTCATCTTTGCCTGCTACTCGTGAATAAAGAAAATGTCTTCTGGTTGGTGGGGAGGAACTGTTTACAGACCGCCATTATTCTCTTATAAATGTCATCCAGAGGTCTTCTGAGGTGCTGAAGGCTCGATTTCCCATTCCCATGCTCCCCCCCGCAGCACGGATTCCATGTTCAGAGAGATATAGTCGTTGCCGCGCGTGCCCTGCATAATTTCTTCAGGTCCGAGGAAAGAGATGACTGGCTGCTTGCGGCACTCAGCGGTCGGTCGATTCCATCCATCAAGATGATTCTGCTGCTTTATCACTGCGAGAGTCCATCGCAGCAGCTACTTGGACTGATTTTATGAATGAATGGTGATTGTATGATATGAGTTACTTCCATTTTTCTATATTCCTCGCCCCCCCCCGCGCCTTCTTCTTCTTTGATCATCTCTCTTTCTCCGTGATTTTTTGCTAGGTCAAGCCGAGTAGTAGTGTTAGGTGGCACCACAAAAGAGCAGTGTTCGTCTGAACTGCCACAGTGAAATCAAGCGCGTGATGAATTTGAGTTGCAGACGTTCGAGTGGAGGAACCCTAATTTTGAGCATCGAATATAATTTTTTTTTTTAAAGATAAGGGTTGCCTTGAAGTAGGCGCAATTGCCATCCTCGTAAGCAAGTGATAATGAACCCTAATTTTAAATTGTCGTCGGTTCGACTCAATGTGGCGAAACCATAACGCGTTTTATAATTGGTGGGTATTTTAGTCTTTTAGGGTGCAAGACGAGAAATCAAGCCTGCCTGCCCGAGTTCGAGCAGAGGATGTTGTATCGGAAGATCAGCAGTCGAGAAGAAGCGGGGCAGCCCAGGCGCGAGAAAAAGCGAATTAGAGTTCCGCCAAGGCCAAGCGATACTCGCGATCAGACATCAGAGCGAGCTGGTTCTTTCCTTTGCGTTGCTTGCCATTGCCGCTGGCAGACAGTGTAGCTCTCCCTCTCCGCGCGTGCTTATGTCCGGGCGGACCGTCGGGTCATAGAAGCGCGCTTTTCTGGTGGGAATCGATTTTTAAATGTAGCGCCGAGCGAGCGAGCGAGCTAGCGAGCTTGATCAACGGCGAGGATAGTTGCCTGGCAGGAGACGAAGTGCTTCGCTCGTGAGATTTGCGCAGGGTGGCTTCTCCGTAATAATTGCCCCGATTGATCTGGTAGGTTTTCGGATCGGGCAGTTTTGTTTTCTCGCGAGTCAAAACGCTGCGCAATCGATCATTCATCCATCGACGTAAAAATGGAGGATGCGATTCAAACTTCACCCACCAGGCTTGATCTAGGGAGATGTGAAGAAAATACGAGCAGCGGGCGTGATGGCCATCTGGAGAATGAGAAGATGGAGGAGAAGCAGCTGCCCAAAGAGATGGAGGGACGTGATTCGCTACCCTGCGAGAAAGGAGACGGCCTCCATTCTGGTGCAGAATATGAAAACGGGAGCAAACGTCGGCACAAGGACATGGAAAAGAATACGAATGGGCACAGAGATAGAATCAGGGAGCACGACGGAGAGAGAGAGAGAAACAGACGCAAAAAGGGAGGAAGAGACAGCAGGGATAGAGAGTGGGACAGGGATGGCGGGAGAGAGGCGAAGAGGGAGAGCAGTGCGAGGGAGAAGGGTAGGGAGAGGGAGCGAGAGAGAGATAGAGACGGGGGCAGGAGAGAGCACGGGAGGGAGAGGGACAGAGAGAGAGAGAGAAGAGAACGGGATCGGCGGGAGTGGGAAAGGCAGAGACACAGAGAGGAGAGGGAGAGGATGAGGGAGAGGAGAGATCGTGAGAGGGAAAAGAGGGAGAGAGAGAAGGGGAAGGACAGAGAGAGAGCGTGGCTGCCGAAGGAGAAGGAGAAGGAGAAGCATCAGAAGAAGACGGAGGGCGATGATAGTGATGGCAAGGGCCGAGATTGGAAGCGGCACGGGAGGGATAACGATGATCCCAACAAGGAGAGAGCCCACGAGCATAGCAGTCACAGGCACGCGGATGAGAGCCACGCGACCCGCAGGAGAGAGAGTGGGCAGGATGCGTCAGCGACGATGGCCGATCAGAAAACCAGGGAAGAGGAGCTAGAAGATGAGCAGAAGAAGCTGGACGAGGAGATGGAGAAAAGGAGGCGGAGAGTTCAGGAGTGGCAGGACCTGAAGAGGAAGAAGGAGGAATCAGAGAGACAGAAGCAGGGGGCAACCACCAGTCTCGACGAGCCAGCGAGGGGGAAGCCGTGGACATTAGACGGAGAGTCCGATGACGAAGAGCCGCCTCGCGGGGGGCACCCGGAGGCGGAAATGGAGCTAGGCCAGAGCGCGGAGCCCGAGGAAGAACTCATCGACGCATCGTCCATCGTAGACTCTGCCGGCATGGCCGCGGCATCTCCAAAGGGAGGGGGAAATGGCGGTGCTGGCGGGGATGTCGAAGTTGACCCGTTAGACGCTTTCATGAATTCCATGGTGCTGCCCGAAGTGGAGAGGCTGAGCAGCGACGTCGCCGTCATGGCGCAGGACCCGGGTGCCGATGGAACTGGTCGGAACGACCAGCAAGAACCGAGTTACGGGGCCGATGGCGCGAGAAGGCCTCCTAACAAGGCGTCGGGGAGGATCATCCCGGGGGAAGATTCGGGCTGGGACAACGACGATGAAGAGAACAGTGGGGGGGCGTCGGAAGATGAAGATGACGCCGACTTCATGAAGAGGGTGAAGAAGACAAAGGCCGACAGGCTGTCTCTTGTCGACCATTCGAAGGTCGACTACGTCCCTTTCCGGAAGAACTTCTACATCGAGGTGAAGGAATTGTCGAGGATGAGTTCGGAGGAGGTGGCCTCGTGCAGGAAACAGTTAGAACTGAAGATACACGGGAAGGATGTTCCCGGGCCAGTTAGGACGTGGCATCAAACCGGGCTGAGCACCAAGATACTGGAGACGGTGAAGAAACACAACTTCGAGAGGCCGATGCCAATTCAAGCCCAGGCCCTCCCCACGATCATGAGCGGGAGAGACTGCATAGGCATCGCCAAGACCGGCTCTGGGAAGACCCTTGCTTTTGTGCTCCCGATGCTGAGGCACATCAAAGACCAGCCCCTGGTGGAGGCCGGGGACGGGCCCATCGGGCTTATAATGGCCCCGACGAGGGAGCTCGTCCATCAGATCCACAACGACGTGAGGAAGTTTGCCCGGGCCATGGGCGTCAGGTGCGTGCCCGTGTACGGCGGCTCCGGGGTCGCCCACCAGATCAGCGAGCTAAAGCGGGGGGCCGAGATCGTCGTGTGCACTCCCGGAAGGATGATCGACATACTCTGCACCAGTGCCGGGAAGATAACCAATCTCCGGAGGGTGACCTACCTGGTCATGGACGAAGCGGACCGGATGTTCGACATGGGCTTCGAGCCCCAGATCACCAGGATCGTCCAGAACATTCGCCCGGACCGGCAGACTGCTCTGTTCTCTGCTACTTTCCCCCGGCAGGTTGAAATTCTGGCCCGCAGGATACTGAGCAACCCCGTGGAAATACAGGTCGGCGGGAGGAGCGTGGTGAACAAGGACATAACGCAGCTGGTCGAGGTGAGGCCGGAGAACGAAAGGTTCTTGCGACTGCTGGAGCTGCTCGGCGAGTGGTACGAGAAGGGGAAGGCTCTCGTGTTCGTTCACTCGCAGGAGAAATGTGATGCTCTGTTCCGGGATCTGCTCAGGCACGGGTACCCTTGCCTGTCCCTTCACGGGGCCAAGGACCAGACGGACCGCGAGTCCACCATTTCAGATTTCAAGAGCAACGTGTGCAGCTTGTTGATTGCCACGAGCGTGGCCGCCAGGGGCCTGGACGTGAAAGAGCTCGAGCTGGTGGTCAACTTTGACGTTCCGAACCATTACGAGGACTACGTGCACCGTGTCGGGCGGACTGGGCGGGCCGGCCGCAAGGGCTGTGCCGTCACGTTTATTTCCGAAGATGACGTGAGGTATGCCCCGGATCTCGTGAAGGCCCTGGAGCTGTCGGAGCAGGTTGTTCCCGGCGACCTGAGAGCTCTCTCAGATGGTTTTATGGCGAGGGTCAGTCAGGGCCTCGAGCAGGCCCACGGAACCGGGTACGGCGGCAGCGGGTTCAAGTTCAACGAAGAGGAGGACGAGCAGAACTTGGCCGCCAAAAAAGCGCAGGCCAAAGAGTACGGATTCGAGGAAGACAAGTCGGATTCAGATGATGACGGCGACGGGGTGCGGAAGGCCGGGGGGGACCTTTCTCAGCAGGCTGCCCTCGCCCAGCAGATAGCCGCCATTGCCGCCGCGTCGAAGGCCTCTTCTTCTTCAAAGCAAAATTCCATCTCTGCCGCCGCCCCGCTGCTCCCCAACGGCAGCCTGGGCTTGCCCATCATCACCCTTCCGGGTCTGACCGGCCCACCGATCCCAGGTGCCTCTTCCTCCGTCGTGGTCGTGCCGGGGGGGTCCGTTCTCCCCGTAGTTGCCAGCGACGTGGCGGCCCGGGCTGCAGCCCTGGCAGCTGCCCTTAACTTGCAGCATAACTTGGCAAAGCTTCAGGCAGATGCTATGCCCGAGCATTATGAAGCAGAGCTGGAGATCAATGACTTCCCCCAGAACGCCCGCTGGAAGATCACCCACAAGGAAACGTTAGGCCCGATTTCAGACTGGACCGGAGCCGCCATCACCACCAGGGGGCAATACTTTCCTCCCGGCCGAATCCCCGGGCCCGGAGACCGGAAGCTCTACATGTTTATCGAAGGCCCCTCAGAAGTGTCCGTCAGGAATGCCAAGATGGAGCTGAAGCGCGTTCTCGAAGACATCACAAACCAAGCCTTGTCACTTCCCGGAGGCGCTCATGCCGGCCGATACTCGGTCATATAGGGTAGAGGGGCACATCCCTCGGTTGCCACCGCGACGTCCCGGTTCTCTTTTCTCGCGGCTCGGGGGACCATTGTCTTGCCATCCTTGCATCTCATCATGGTACTTGCGCCGTGTCACTCTCTACAGTTGTGCATTTTGAGGAGGCCACTCTGCCCCGCCGCCGCCGCTGCTACGCCAGGTATATCTCTATGGTGCTCCTGCTGCTCATCGTGTGGTAAATCCAAATGGTTTTGAAAATGCTTGGTTGTTAGTTTCTGGGGTTTTTTGTGTGTTTTTTTTTTTCAAGGTTTGTGGCCTGCAGAATGCCCCAGGAGGCAGTTCATTTGGAGGGTACCAGCCCTTGCTGCTTTTGCGCAGACCGTTTTTTCCATGCCCGTGGGCCGTGGTTGGGTGAGAAAGTTGTTGGTTAGCCCTCCTAGCCCAGCCCAACCCAACCCATTGTGAAGATTTTGCTTTTGCAGTCCATCCTCGTGGCTAGGTGTGGGCTGGGTGGGGTACTTCTAACTGACATGGTGTGGTGTGCTCGTGTGGGGACTCTTGAACTGTTATGATTATAAAATTATGATTATTAAATTAACATCTAAACCTTTAAATCTCCATGCTCATAAACCCTCAAGACTCATTTTTTGTTATGATTATAAAATTAACATGATATAATAGTCTTAAATTTATAATAACTAAGATATTGAGTATAAATATTAAACTTAGGTTGCCAAAAAAATTTAAAATTAGAATATTTCTCAAGTCTATAATCACAAAAAATGAGATAAAATTCTTAAAAATGTGATAAAATTCACAAAAAAAAAAAAAAAAAAAAATTATTAGTCTTTTTTTAAACAAAACCTCTAAACTTTTAAACCACAAATGCTAGTCCTATTTTTTTTTTTTTTTTTTTTGTTATGATTATAATTTAAACAAGTACATATGTCTATATTTTTACTAACAAAATGTATTGTTTATAAGTTTATTCTAGCTTACATATTTATAACAAAAATTATAATAATTGAAACAAATATAATTTGAATAACTTTGTTTATCATCTAGAGTCTATATGGTCTTAGAGAAAGAAACAAAAAGTCTAAAAGTAAAAAATTATTATTTACTAATATGTTTCACATAGAGTTCCAATCATTTTATATATTCTAAATAAATTTTAATAATTATTTATCTTATTTCTTAATTTTTAGTCAAGTTTATAACATCTGAATTAACTTGACATTTTATTATTAAGGTTATAATAACTAAAAAAATCCATATAAAAATTGAATTCAGATTGTTAAAAAAATTTTAAAATTTATTGTGTTTCCAACGGCTATACCCTTAAAAAATGAGATAAAATTTACAATATGAAAATTTTTCTTTGTAAATTTTTTAAACTAAAGTTCTCATTTCCTAAATCCCTAAATTCTAAAACCACTAAATCTTGAACACTAAACCCTAAATATCATTTTTTTTTATCATTATTATAATATTAGAAAATACTTTTATATATGTTATCACTAACAAAATGTATTATTTATAAATTATTTCTAACTAAAATATTGATTACAAAATTTATTATGAGAGACAAAAATAATTTGAAAAAAGTAGTTAATCAGCTAGAAGCTATATAATCTTACGAAAAGTAGCAAAAATGTGAAAGTTATAAATTATTATTTGGTAATTTATTTATCATATTAACTATTCTAATTATATTTTAATATTTATTTATCATATTTCTAATATAGTGTTAATTTAGCTTTTGGTCATAATTATAATATTAATCAGATAAATAACTTATATTCAACTAATAAAATATATTATTTTTAAAATTATTATAACTAAAATATTGAGTATAAATATCAAATTTAGATTGGAAAAACAATTTTAAAATTATTATTTTTCCAAAAGCTATAACTTTAAAAAATAAGATAAACGTAAATAATTGATTTTTTTTTTTCAATTTATTTTTTAAATTAAACCACACATACAAGAAATCCTAGTCGGTGCAATTCCAACTATATTTAGAACAAATTAAAGGCAAATACAAATAATCTTTGATTGAGATTATGATTTTTAGATAAAATATAAAAAATCAGTTATGCGCTTCAACAAGATTTAAATTTTAATAAAAAACTTTAATATAAAAAATTCACGAGACCATATATTTATATAAAAACTTTCTAAAAATACATTATCTTACAATCCTAATGAAGTTGATAAATTTTCAACAGGCCCAAGTTGAAAAATTTACAATTCTAGAGAAATTATGAATTTACCAAATATATTTATTAGCAAACTCAAACATGTTTGGAAATAGGGAGAACGAATGATAATCACAATAGAGCGCAAGAAAGAGACGCCTCTCACATCATCCTAATCGTAGAGGGTTCGCAAGAACGAATTTATACGAGAGAAAATAACCCTTCCCTCTTCTTCTCTACCGGGAGGGACCGCCGTGCAGGTGGGGCAGGTTAAATGGCTCCGTCCACAAGAGCCATCCATGGGTGCGGCGGCTTCCACTTCCTACGCGGAAACCTTTTTCGCACAGTAATTTTCAAGCCATTCCATGGTAACACTTTTTGGCCTCTCCAGCGGGAGTCCAAGCGCGCGGTCCCATATTAGCTGACCAAGAAGAAGCACGTTTCGTAAAACTAGGGTTCCAAGGATCAACGAAAAGTTGAGGATCTGACAGTAAGCGGGCACCTGAGAGCACACGCCGATGCTCCTCGACACGCCGAACAGAACCGTGAAGAACCTGCGCGCCATGAATTTGACGAGTTTATTCTACGAAGAAGACAATCGGAGGTGGTTCGTCGAGTCTATTAGGAGTAGGAACACGAGGCGTATTACCTAGCTTCGGTTAAACCATAATGGTTCAGCAGCACCCCACTGTGCGCATCAACATTGGGCCAGGGATTCTTGACCTACACGGGAGTCGCAAGCCAACACAGCCACGTGAGGCAGCACGCTCACTCAGGGAGGTAAAAACACAGCAAAAAAAAAAAAAAATAAAACAAAAAGAAACGAGCAGACCACCTTGCCGAGCTCAAGGAGTATGGGAGGCACGACTTCATAAAGCAAAGAAACCTGCACAGACGAGTCATGACAAGGCAGTGTAAATTAATTGGTCGGAGGCGTCGTTCAGATAAAAAGTAGGCGGGGGGTGACGACGACCAGCTTGAAAAGCGGATCCTCTGGCAAATGCTCCAACGCAAATTCCCTTTGACACAGATACCTAGGATCTGTTTTACGCAGAACGCCATGACCGAACCCTGGAACAACCTGCATTTTTTCGAGTTCATCAACAAGCCAGAATGGCACAGCTGCATGCCACGGAGAAGACGGACATGCCCTAGAAACAAACACTCATGCCTCATCAAGGAAGACGAGGCTTTATAGAGAAGAATCACTTTCTCATCTTCCCCGACGAGTTCAGAGATCACTTCCACAGAGATTGGTGGAGACGACTGACATCTTTACCCGCATCAAGTTTAAAAAAAGAATGAAAATTTTCAATGATTTTAATTTTTTAATATGTTTGATAAAAAATTTTAGGAATTAATTTAAAATTTTAAATGAAAACTATTAAAAATTATAAGTAGGTAGATTTATACTTATCATTGAATACATAAAATTTCAACAAAAAATTTTTCTAAAGTGATCATTTTATTTTATTTTTGTTTCATTTCTTTTTCGTTTTATTATTTATGATACAATTCAATTTGCGAATCTGTCTTCTTTTTCTCTTTTCTCTACTACCACAAATCCTAACCATATCACTCTTTCATGATTAATCTAAGATAAAAATAATAAATCAACTAGTTGCTTATTAATTTTTATTTTAATATTAAAAGTTTGGATAATTTTAAAAAATTTAGATTCAATTGGTTATTTTTTAAAAATATTTGTATTTTTCTAGATATTATAATTTATTTATAGATATGTTTATATTGATTTTCTTTTAAATAATAATTAATAACTATAGTGAAGAATAAAATATTATGAGAAACTCAATTTATCTTGGATAATAAGTAAAACAATGATAATAAGAAAATATATAAAACATATAATTTTCCGTATTCAGCATTTACAGTTATCAAATAATATATTTATCTTCAACATTCAATTGTTAGTAACTTATGAAACAGTTTTACAATACAAATTCAATAATTATAAAATTCAGTAATTAATTTTTTATATTTATTTTTCAGCATTTAATTTTTTTAATTTATCAAACAAACTCTTAATTATTCATTTTTCCTTTTAGACCATAGATTTTTATAGTTTTTAATTATTTCATAAAAAAAGATATGCTACAAATAAAAATATGAAAATAAAATAAATAACAAATAAACCTAACTTAACACAACTAGAAAAAATAATACAATACAATAAATTATAACTTCTTACAACTCTATATCTAAACAACTCATATTAAATCACTAATTTAGAAAGCAATTCAATTATGAAAGCTCATACATACTGAGTGATGCCATCACTACATAAAATACATAAAAAAATAAAATTATATGTTGCATGTGCGTCTTGGTGCAATGCAAATGATGAGAATATATATAGACACACATATTTATCGTATCATAAAAAATATTCAAGAATTGTATAAAATAAATTATTATATTTGAATATAAATCGTCAATAATAAATTCATCACTATTACTATTGATGTAGTTTAATATCATGTGTTAATAATTAATATACGACTCTAACACAAGGTAGTTGTAATTCAAATATTATTTAATATTCATTTGAAATTTATTCTTTTCTAGGCTCGTAGATAAATAGAGACTACTAAATTCTCATTTCTCCTAACCTATTTTTTAATATTTCTTATTTTTTCTAATACAAAAGAAATAACATAATATTTTTATCATACTCATATGTAATAGGTTTTATTTTGAATTATTATTTTGAATTTACATGGTAGCTAATGAAGCAAGTGAATTATACAACATTATGACAAATTAAGATATCAAACATTATGGATACCACTCAACTATATTTTCTATATTCTTTAATTATTAATTATTTTTATAATTTATAATATTTTATTATATCATTCCAACTTGTGGATCTATAAATCCTATGATAATCAAGTTGAAAATAAGTATGAATAATACTGACCTCCCTAGAATTTTTAAAAACTAAATCAAAAGACTCATAATTGTAATAAGTTTGGTCATGCATTCCTCTAAAAATCATTACGATATATAATGAAAATCAACAAAGCTAAACCTGAATCAAATCCAACTTGAAAGATCTTGTCACTCAGTTGAGTTTGTCTAAAATCTAAAATATCATATTTTTTAATAGATTAATCAGCATGTTTTTTAATATTATTGGTGCCACATACACTCCTACACACACACACACATCTATATCTTTTGATAATATATACATTATGTTGATTTTTCTTTGATATCTATAGAATTTTATTTTTTATTATTTTAAAGTGTATATATTATTGAAATTCATTAAATTTTTTATTTTTTAGATACCAAATAAGTTTGGGCCAAGATAATCGGAGAAAACTTAATTTTAACTTTAAAATTTCGGCAGAATTATCTTAATTATTTATATCCATGTCAATTTCAAATTCATTATCATTATATTTATACTTACTATTTTTTTTAAATATTTTTATCTAATAAATAAAACTAATTAAAAACTCACAAAAAAAAAATAAACAAAATGTACCATTACCACTTTATTGTAAAATACTATCTTTTGCACTATCTTGCACCACTTCTAACCTCAAGACACAATTGAAATATTAATATTCATGCATATCAGCATATGACAAATGCATAAATTAGATATAAAAATAATAAAAAACTGCAAAAAAAATAGCAAAATTTCAGAGAAAGAGAAAGCATAGAGGATAGAGAGTCTAAGGAGAAAACAATTAGAATAAAAATTCTAATTTCACAATTTTTATTTATATAGATAATGAAATAAATACAAAAAATATATATTATTTTATTTATTTAGGCCACAAATCCAATAATAATCAAATTTCTAGCATGTAACTATTAGAAATAATTCAACGGCTACGAATTTAAATATTTTTTTTAAGCAACGACATGCCATGCATGTCGTTATTGTTGTCAGCGCCCGTTGCATGAAAACACAATTGGCATGCCACAAAAGCCAAATAGAGCTTATGTGGCATTATTTTTTTTTAAACAAAACCAGCCCTTGTGAAGAAGTTACCCAACGGGGCGTGACCTGTGATCCACCCATGCTCGAACATGGGTCACAAAGCTGGTGAATCATGCCGTCAGGCCAGGCATGACCCAAGTGCCTGGTCAAATGGCACGGAGTAAAGCCAACTCCAACCCGGCACGGCACGAGTTGTGCCTCAGGCCGGCATGATCCAAGTCTAAGTACTAGGTGATAAAGTCTCATAATTATAGACTCAATGAGTATGTACTAATACAAACTCATATAATACCATATCATCTAGGTTTAAATGAGATCTATCTACTCAACAACTTTTACTTTCATTGAATTCAATATGTTCAAGATTTATTAAAAAAAATAGTGTAATATCATACTCATTATAAATATGATCAAATATAATCAAAAAATGACTCTACCAAATGGTGATCTAGGCAGGACTATAAGTTAGACAAAAAAGATAATGAATTTAGGTATAACATATAATCACACACACACGCACATGTATATATATACTATGTATATGTGATGTATAATATATTATGATGTGAAATACTGATGTAGTATGTTGATTGATATTTTTGGATTTTCATGCACGAGCGCATAAAATAATATATATTTATTTTTGAGTTTAGTTCACTTTTCTACAAACCCTAAATTCTAAGATTGATATTGATATCTATATGGTAACTCACTCATTAAGCCAACACCAAAAAAAAAAAAAAAAAAAATTTACTTAGCAGAAGATTATTATTTGTAACATAAACTTAAATGGGCCTCAGTTGTTGATTATTCTTGCCTTGGAGGTTATGCCCAGTGCACAAGTCTCTCACTTAGAGTGGGATCAAAGAGAGAGTTAATATCTTGGCAGTCTTAACTAGAGGTGTCAAACGGGACGTGCCGGGACGGCCCAGCTCATTTTTTTCAGGCCCGACAATACTTCGTGCCGAGCCAGGCACGACACGTTACTGTACCGTGCCGTGCCTGGCCCGGCACGGGCTCGCGGCACGATCTGCCGGATTCTGCCCGGTCCTGCCAAACCCTAAATATAAAAAATTAGGGTTTCAACGCGCCCAAAACCCTAATTAAAAAAAAGTAGGAATTGGGCACGCCCGAAACCCTAATTTTTAAAAAAATTGATTTCGGCATGATACCGTGCCGCGCCAGGCATGGCACGGCACGAGCCCGGGCACGGGAAATTTTCGTGCCGGGCAGGCCCAGGCACTGCCGAACCGTGCCATGCCCGGTTGACACCTCAAATCTTAACTTTACAAGCCATAGAGGCTATTCATGATGAGTCTCAAACCCGAGACCTACTGGCCTTGAACGAAGAGACTTATCATTGTTCAAATACATGACCTCAAATATATACATGTAATATGAAAACTTCCTAAATAACTAACCATAACAGTACTATTCTCACCCAAATACTTTCAATTTTGAAGATCTTATGAGCACTACTGTGCTAGTCTTTGTGTTACATTTTGTTTTATGTTATATATAATCTCTGGGCTTTGTACTGTATAATGCCCGAGCTTTGCATTATAGAATACTTCAAGAAGTCTACTAGAGATGAAAATTGGCTTTCCCAAACACACGATCCAATTAGTAACTTTCTCTGATTGCACTGCTGATACACTATCATAATTATAATCCAAGCATACTTAGTATCATAAGGCAGCAGCAGCAGCAGCAGCAGACATGAACTAAAAAAGTATTCACGCGGAGGGAAAATTGATGGCAAATTAAGCAAGAGACAACCTGCCCACTCCTTAATGTTTCCCAGACATGAGCCTTCAAGTGCTCCTTGGTAACGTCGCATCCAAATCCAATCTTCTCTAACAATGATTTGATCCAAACCAGAACTTCCTGCAGCAATGGTGCAACAAAAATTAATAAATTATTTCTTTCTCAAGTGTTAATTAATGTTTTCTCTGTGAAAAATAATATAGATTATATGTTCTTTCTTCTACAATGGGTCACCGCGCCATGCATCTGAAATATAGAGGTGTCAAACGGGTCGGCTCAGCCCGGCCCGGCCCTTTTTTTTTTGAGCATGAGGGTGCCTTCGTGCCGGGCCAGGCACGGTTTAAAATAGCCAGGCCTGGCACGGCCCGCAGGCACGGCAGGCCATGCCTTGCCTAACCTGCTCGGGCTGGATGTCCGAATGGTTCGGAATTCGGGGGACCACGGGTCGGGTTGAATCAGACCCCACCCGCTGTCATTTTTTGGAAAGGGACATCGCGGGGTCGGGCTCAAGGGACACCCGACATGGGACGAACCCGTGCCGGTGTGCCGTGCCACGGGCCGAGCCCTAGCGTGCCGGGTCAGGCACGGCACGGGCCCGGGCACGAAATTTTCCGGTGCCGTGCCTCGTGCCGGGCCGGCCCAGCCCGGTTGACACCTCTAATCTGAATGTTGTTTATCTGTTATTTGTTCATTCTCACATTCATCGCCCATCTTTGATCTAGCCAAGATTTCTAGTTCCTAATACTAGAGATATCTCTACACAAAAATGGGAGATATGTCGATTATGAAAAAGTATATCATAGCTTCTTTTGTGACATGTCAGTCTTGCATGAGTAATAAATTTAGATATTTTACTATTTTTATTGATTATATATATTTTTTTATTATTTCAAAAAATAATAAAAAATTAATTTAATAAAATATAAAAATTTATTAGGAATGATAATATATTAAAATATATTTTTAATAGTTTGTGTACTTACTATACTAATCATGAGATTATATAACAAATTTCTTTTACTAGCACATCTTCAGATATTGAGGTCACTACAGTACATATTAAATATTTAATTGAATCGACTCAAACACTCCTATCCTAGTTTGATATAAATATTCTAAAATATTTTTAAAATGATAGAATTTTAATCACGAATTAACTTAACTCAATATTATCTTCTATCATTTTTCATAATCTTTGAGAAAGCTTTTTTTTTTTTTTTTTTGATACTAAAAAGAATAAATATCTAAAAGATACATATGAATTTATTACTTTTTTTTTATTAATTTATTGCCCCACTTGGGATTCTAATTAGGAGAGAAAATTACCACTCAATTATATATATACTTATTAATTCGCATTATAAAATCATCATTTATACTAATATGATTATGAACTAAACAAATTGATTTTAAAAGATAGGTTTTCTTAGAAATGAAATCTCCCTCCAGCCTAGATAGAGGCGTCGAACAGGCCGGGGGGCCTGGCCCATCTTGGAATCTTTTTGTGGGCCAGGCTGGCCCTTGGCACGTTTCATGCCGGGCCGACATGCCCCGTGTGCCTGGCCCGACAGCACGGTTAATCGGCATGGGGAACCAGTTGATTTTTTTTTTTAATTCAATTGGGAAAGCTGGGTATGTCCCGGCCCGATCCAATAAGTTTAGCCCCGATCCAGCACAAATCAAGTATGAGCAGGCGGTTCTCATGCCGTGCCTAGCACGGCACGGTGGCCAGATTGGGCCAGAATAAAAAGGCTGGGTCAGCCCGGCCCGGCCCAATTGACGCCTCTAAGCCTAGACGATCAAATAGCTCTCAAATCTACTCCATACTTGACTTAGGATGAGCTGAAATTGAGAAAATAAAAAATAAAAAAAACATAACATCAAAATGAGAATACAAGAATACACACGACAATGATATCCAATTAAAACATATCATTAATTTCTTTTGTAGAACAATTAAAAAATATAAGTCAATACTTTGAACCAGATCAGCTGACTTGACAAAAAACTCATCTGAGAAAGAATGTGGACATATCCATCTACTATATATCTTTAGGTTGGGATCATCAAATATCTCAATCTTAATTTTCCCTTCTTAAAAAAACTCGCATCTCGTGTCAAAATAAAACACTCACATCATGCTCGGTTTTCTATCATAGCTTCACGAAAGTCTTACCACTACCAATAAGAATTATTTTTAGTAGTATAGAATATATGAACAAGGGTAGAAGAATGAGCAGATGTTACTCTACTAGACTGTCCTAGAGGTGTCAAACGGGCCGGGCCGGGCCGGGCCGGGCCGGGCCGAGCTGGGCCAGCACGGCACGAGGCCCGGCACGGGAAAAACTCACATCTCATGTCTAATTAGCATGAGCAACTTCATAAAAAGTCTCAGTTGGCTTCTCTTCCTAACATAACTTCATAATAAGTCTCACTACTACCAAGAAGATGAGTCTCACTACTCATCTCAAAACTAATTGTGTTAATTGTATTAGATACAAGTACAGAAGTAGGAGCATGAGCAATTGCTACTCTACAAGAAGAACCAACTAAACATGAGATTGATCTTATGACTATAATGTTCGAATATGCATTTTCTTGGATTAAGTTTATTGAAGAAAAATTTATTCTCAAAAAATATTACATTCATTCTCAAAATAATCTTTCATGCCTCGATTGAATAATGCATGTACCCTTTCTGAGTACTAGAATATCTAACAAAGGCGCACTTGATGATATGAGCAATCATGTTCTGTCTATTCGAAGATAAATTTTAAACAAAACAAATATATCTAAAAAATTAATGTAGAAAATAAAAAAAAAAATCTCTCCGTGATATAAAAATAATATGTAATGCTACTTGAGAGAACAAAAAATAACTTTCAGTTGAGTAGAAAACTACTAGTTAAAATCACTGATCTCTCAAAATATCTAGCAACACTCGTATGTAGTAGAAGTATTTTAGTCATCTCAACTAAAAATCAACTCTTTCTTTTAGCTATCTTGGCCGATGAAGTATCAACACAAGATATCTGATAAATCATCTCATGCTCTCCAAAAAAAAAAAAATAAGAAAACTAAAAAGAAACATAAAATATTTCACCTTCAAATATTTTAATATCATGACTAAATTGAATTTTAATAATTTCATAAATTTTATAAAAAAAAAAACAAAATTTAAGATTCTTCTTTAAAAATAAATAACCATCCATGTATATCTAATATAATTTAATATCTAATATTTTAATATCTGATAAATCATCTCATGTCATGCTTCCATAATTGAACCCCAGACAATTTCTACCATAAAACTACAACACGCCAGAGCATCATCGGCACTACCTTACAAACCACTATGGTTGCCACGGCCTGAATCACCAGAGCTTTGCTAGACCACTAAAACTTAGCCGTCACACATCTAACAACTATAATAATTCAACCATTTAATACAAAAACCTCAGATTATGATTAACAAAATTGTCCAAAAACTAGTGCCAATGTTATAGATGGCAACCATCAGTAAAAAATCTCCTTGGTAATTTTGGAAGATGTGTTGTTAGAGGAGAAACTTTATTGCACTAATAAAATTGTCCAACCCAAGACATTATGTCATCCTTACTTCACCTCAACGTGTACTCTAATATCATGCTACCACCAAAATCTCATCAGGGTTCCTACAACAATCGAAAGAGAGGAGATAAAAAAAAAAGAAAAAAAAAATATTCATTAAACTTATAAATGAGAATTACCATCACACGCACATATAAACACATATAAATACATAATTTGAGACGACCCACATGTCGGATACTCACAACTAATATGATAAAAAAATAATAAACAATAAAAAATAAATATACATATTAAAACAAACCTCGACAACAATCAATAGCACTATTACTAGGGCTAAAATATAAACATAAATGACAATTTCTTCCCTCCATGACCCATTTTTATGTTTTAAAGTCGCCTCCACTTAAGACTTTTTAATGCAAAATCAATATATTTTAAGAGTGATTTTCTCTCAGAAGAAATGAGTTGGGTTTTATACTTATTTTTTTCATTACCCTCATGAGGCCTCCCAGAGATATTTAACTATTATTGATTTACTTGTGATTCACATCCAACTTGATCACCCACTTTTTTTTTTTATTTTTTTTTTTTTTTTTTTATTTTTTTTTATTTTTTTTTTTTTTTTTTTTTTATTTTTTTTTTATTTTTTTTTTAATTTTTTTGGAGACAATCATTGCTTGAGCAAGATCAGATGCATTTGGTGAATAAATAAGCACAAATGTACAAAGATGGAAGAACACATATGCAATACCTGATTAGCCAATCCATGGAGCGGCCCTGCTAAGCCATTCAGAGCAGCTGCAAACGAAAGATAAGGATCTGAAAGGGCACTTGCAACCTGAAGAAGGTGCCAAGCTAATTATAAGAGGACGTGAAATTAGTACGGCTCAAATGTGTGCTCGCCATTTAGATTTCACATTGGCATCCATACTTTGTGTCTGTGCTGGATGAAGCCAGACAATTCAGAGGCGAGTTCAAGTACAAAAGTTGCGTACCAGATGGCCAGTATGAGCGCTGACATTCCCGCCTTCATGGTCACTACAGAACATGATTCAAGCATGAGCATGCGAAGCACATGGCAGTTCACTGCAAGTGTCATGCAGAACAGGCAAAGCAAGTACGATCTGGAAAATGCATTCCAACTAACCTGTGAATCGTCAAGTAAAGCCTCATGAGTTCTTGCATCTGAGGGTCATTAAATCCCAACATGCTGGCAAAATTTCCCCCATAATCCAGCGCAGCATCCACTGGAATTACCTTTCCATCCTTATACGTGCTTCCCAAAATAAATAAATAAATAAATAAATAAATAAATATGTGCAAGCATGTATCACTGTCCGACTCAAAGGCAAGGCCAAAATCCCGAATGGAGATGAAAACTGGTGGCGTACCTGCGATAAACATACGCAGCAACAACTGGGACACGAGCTATCAGATTAAGAGAATCCTCGTAAGCTGGCTCCCAATACCTAAAAAAAAAAAAGCATCGTCATGTCACAGCAGGTGGGCACGGACGACAGTCGAGAGTGAAAGTTTCCTTGCAGAACCTAACTCTGATTTAGGAATGCCCTTCTCATGTGCCTTCTGAAATTCACTCTGTACCTGAGCAGCCCTCAGAGAAAGACAAATAAAATTGTTGGGTTCACATCTACGAAGAACCCTAAAGCCCCCAACAGCTGATTTGCAAGCTAAATGAATGCCCAACAAATAAAAATCACATTTTTTTTTTTTTTTTGCACTTTTTTGCTCGATTGGATTGTTTCATCACTGAGGGCATAAGCGTAACAACCACTTTTGCGCATATATGGACAGCCCCCATCTGGATCCAACTTGGTCTGGTTAGGCCCTAGAAGATTCAATTCAATCTAATTTGGACACGATGGTCATTTACTATAATTAGTCGCATCCCACTTCGCCGGGAGGGAGTGGATTCTCTTATGAGGAATGAACACGTGTTGGTGTTTCAGCACGCAACGAGGTTGAGGTCGTACCCAATGCACAAGGCCCCCACTTAACACGAGAACTGTGAGTGAGAGGCTTATATTTCGACAGTCTTACCTCCAAAAAACAAAGAGACTATATATTATGGCTTTTATGATTTTAATTTTGAAATTATAAGCAGTATATCAGTATATGAATAATGGCACACAACATGCAACAAGGTGAAGGACAATTATTGAATTTCAATATGAAAAGTAAGAGAAATGTCGATGCCAAATGAAAAATCAGCACATTTTGTTGGAAATTTCTCCCACCTGGAGGGCCATCACACCAGTTGAAAGTTTTGTCATTGGGTGAGCTTTTGCTGGCAAGTCATCAATGACCTTAAAAACATAATCTGAAACCAAGAACGAATCGATAAAAAAAAAAAAAGAAGAATTATGATTGCCTACGAGAAAAGAATTGGGCCTTTAGGCACAGAATGCAAAAAACAGCCAATCTAAACGTCATGACAGCAAAATTGAGACATCTACCTGGAACAACAGCACGATCACTTAATTCCCTTGACAAATAATCAACCTGTTCTTTGCTTGGCACCTAAAAAAGAGGAATAAAAAAACAATTGTGGGCAGATAGTACAGAAACAAGAAGACCAACTACATATACAATTGTTATGATAAAACCTACTTTTCCAGTTAAAAGGAGCCACAAGAGACCCTCTGGCTGAGGTTCACCACCAGGTTTCGCAGAGGGCAACAATTTTTGGCACTGAGGAATTGAGAGACCCCTAAAACGAATTCCCTTTATAAGAAAGAAATTCGTCACATTGCTAGCTTAGAAAACATACAAAATGTCAAAACTTAATGAGCTGTGAAACTTGAATGAGTAATGCACCTCTTCAGGATCCAACAAAGAAGTCTCCCATAGCAATCCAGGCATTCCTCTCATACCACCAAGAACCTACCAAGTTCAGTGCACAAAAATACATCAATTTCAAGCTAGAAATGTCCCCAAATCTATGGATCTAAATATCCATCCTAATATTTGATTTTTATCTTTGATATTCTTTAATTCATAACTATATTTCTATATTTATTATTTATTATTTAGGGTATAATGGTTTAATTTAAATTAGATATGTCCACTAAAAATTTAATTTGTAATTAAAATTTCTATAAAAGTAAACTGATAAATAATTAAAATAAAAATTTAAAATTATACTGGATACAAATTTAAATGATATTTATGAATTATTGTTAATGTATACTAGTTTAATGGTTTAAGTATTTAGAGGTTTTGTCGTTTAGGAGTTTAGTGATTTATGTTTTTAGGCATTTAGTGCTTTATAGTTGTTATTTTAAAAATAAAATAACAAAAAAAAATTTGTACTTTTTTCTCATTTTGCGCCTCAGCGCGCCTTGTGCCTTAAATAACTATGTTAAAAACACACATTTTCATTTACTAGTTAAAAACTTCAATACATAAATTGGGTTCAAGCAAAGATTCACTATTTACAAACTTCTACAGAGTTAATATTTTACCAGTAAACAAAACACATAAAAATAAATTTTTTTTTTCAGGAAGAAGAGTTATGATCAAATTATCACTACAACTTATGTTCATATAGCAGATCGACCAGCTGAACTTATCTTTGCTCCAAACTTGATCTACTGGATATTTACGTAACAACTTGATGGGAAGTAATAAGATTTTTGTATTTTACATTATATTGTTGTGTTTGCTATTTTTGATGAGAGCATCAAAACCAAAAGATGGCTATATATTTTTATTTTTCTATTACAGTGTTAGGTCTCTTACTTGTACGTAGAGAATGTTTTTGTTCTTTTTCTCATTTAGTGATTTCTGCGTTACAGATTTATCGATCAAAACATGTGCTCCAAGGCACTAATAAATTTGGACAACATTTTTACAACTAATTTAAAGAAGATTAACAAAAAAAAAAAAAAAAAACTATTTTACCATATTAACAGTAATGTCTCCCAGCTGAACATTTCCGGATTCTGACTTAAGTCGCTTCAAGCGTTCCTACAAAGATGTGAACAAAGAGAAATGAGTTGGGATTTAACTTAAAATTTTGAAAATAGAAAACCATTCTACCACAGAGGTATAAGAAATTTGCTCACATTCCATAAGCACTACTTCCTTTAGTTCATGCAAAAATTTACTATATCTAAGATATTGTAACATGCCCAAAATGTATTAATCCTATAATATTTCAAAGTTGATTATAAAAAAAAAAAAAAAGTAAATAAATCAGCAAGCAGCAAGCCTACCCGTTGCTCTGGGATTAATTCCTTCAGCAGAGAATATAGGCCCTGAGTATTGCAGCATTGGATAAGAAACACACACAGGAAACGAACATAACTTGCAAGTTGCAACAAACAAAAAGGATACAACCCCACATAATCGATAACATAAATTATACAAGAACAAGTATAAACATAGAAAAGGAAGCGATAAAAAAGTGGCATATTAGTCCATAAGATGCATTATAAAGAGGGGGCACGCCGAAAGTCCTTCTGACACTTGATAGAAACCCTAAAATTAAAATTGTTTTGATATACCGCACATATTTTTTATTATTCGTGCATAGAGTGCAGACAAAAATGTTCATATAACTCTATCATGTACACTAGTTTTCTTAAAAGTGAATTAGGATGAAGCATTGGGGCATTTATTCTCTTATTTGCCACATAGTATTGAATAAAAACACTACTTATGATCTCTTTTCATTGCTACTACAAGCACCTTCATGCCATTCCTAGCAATTAGGACTGGCCACTAATCCCATAGATTATGGTTCACTTCCTGTCTCAATACTAATGTCTATGCCCATCATTTCTATCAGAGTAGGTCGTGCCCAGTATACAAGACTCCCGCTTTAGTACGAGATCTAGAAGATGTAAATATCTCGACAACTTTTACCTCCAAAAATCAGAGAGACTGTGTCTGATGAATCTCGAACTCGAGATCATCCCAATACTATTTGTGATTGGACGAAGACATTTGTGACCACACCAAGGCATTTGTGATTGCACCAAGGGAGATTAACATGGGAATTTTAGGTTTTCATATACTCCAACATCAAATCAATACAATTAATAATACAAAGAGTTCATCATAATGTTCTCCTCTTTTTCTAAAGCCTCATTCTTATGCTCGCATAAATAAGAACATTATTAGTTGTAACATACACAATACTCATCAGTCTAATTTGTTCAGCTACCACATCAAAATATTTAAAGATTAATTATTTATTTCTTTATTCAGATTCATCAATGATTTCAAAAATTAAAGATGAGAGAATTATAAAGCAAAAAACTCATTAGGTACATATGTTTTTCATTTGTCAATAACTAACATATTAAACATTTATATTATTTTCAAACCTTGTGCTTCATCATAATATTTATATTATTTACCTATTTTTTAAAAATCTTTATTATTGATTCATATATTGATAAAAGCCTAAATTCAAGTCTAAAATCCCTTTAAATATCAATCATAGGAATTTAATTCAATAATAAAAATTCACCATTATAGATGAAAACCTTTAAAATGCATAAAACAACCAATTTATTATATATTGTTTTTTTATGCTTTTAATTCATAATATTTAACAGTGTCTGATGAGAATAGATTGTCAAACCCCACTCGCACTCGCTATTGTTTTAGATAAAATATTTTATTTAAGTTATGAATTGATTACAAGATCCACTTCTTTTATACTTCTTTCTGAAGTTTTCATAAATATATCTCCACAACTTTTTTTGCAAATTTTTTGAATCCAAAATTTGTTTTCGAAACAAGAAACACAATAGGTTCAAAGAATAACAAAATACAATTGACTTGGAATAAAATTTCACAATTTTTGAAGTAAGAATTTTTTTAAAAAATAACGATGGTAAGAGTATTTTCAAAGTTGGTGCTTTGCTATTTCCAAAAACTACCATTTAAGTCGCCTAGACAATATTTTTTCCAAGGGTTACTACATACACATTATTGTGGGAATGAAGGGTGGGAGAGAACTAATCAATAAATCTTGAGAAGAAAACAAGGGATAAGAGTACTATGCGAGGTATTGAAAGTGCCAAAGTGCACGTCGAAGGAATAAAAGTGAAGGCATCTATTGAAATCTACTTTTTTTTGTTTTGTTGGTTACCTCCACCACAAGCACAAGATTTTGAAAGGATGCACTACACGTGCATCAATTGTGCCCCAGGCAAAAAAAAAAACACACACACACTTATTGTGTCCTCAAGTTTTTCCAAATGTCTCCATGTGTGTTTATCCTGCCTTGCCTCAATGCACACCTCAAGGCGCACTTCAAAAACACATTTTGAAATGCTACCCACAATCAATGATACAAATTTCTTATATATCCAGCGATATATCTCCGGTATATCCGTGAATTCTAAGTATCGATATATCCATTAAAACTAATATATCTATCCTTGATTATTGCTCATATACAAATACACACCGATATATCTTCGATATATCCGTAAAATTCATGTACCGATATATCCGTAGAAACTGATATTTTAATCATTGCCCACAACATGCAAGCTTGTGTGAGAAAAAACATTTGGTGCACAAAATTGGGTTAGCTTTCTTTTCACACTTCTACACATAATTTTGTAACAAGTAGAAATGGTCATGCACATAACAACATGAAATAGTTTTTCAAAGCACAACAAAACCCATCAAGATAAATTCATTTTTCAAATCAAAAGAACAAGTTACGGATAGAAAACTAAGCCCATCCAATCTAAAAGAAAACACTCGTTATATCATCCAAGATAGAAATAATTATCTTTCATTCTCAAGCTTTAGCAAGTTCGAGATGAAGATCAAACATTTCAAAAGCATGGACATGTTAAAGGGGACCCAGCATGTACATGGTAACGACTGTAATACTGTACATGGTAGTGACGCCTTCTTTCAATATTCAAGTGAGAATTTGAGGTTCAAACTTCTCACAAAAAAGAAAAAAAAAAAGGGAAATCTATTGATATGCAATTTACTCAACGAAAAATTAACAATGGAACAGCAGGAGGAAATGAGAAGGCAACTACAGGATCCGGACCGCCATGAAGATGACTCCGACGAAGATATGTGTTGGTTCTAAACTGTTGCACCTGTGATGAAGAGAGAAAGACAATGACGTCAGCCAATCGCATGATAGGCACTGAAACCAGACACACATAAAGCGGCTAAGACCGCAAGTAGACGAGTCGAATACTATGCGAGCAGAGGATCCAGAGCGCCGGAGAGTGCGCCAAAGAAACGCCATTTGCTGGATCACGACTACGAGGAACACTACTTAAGAAACTCACGGACGATCATCCGGGGGGGCCACGTCAACTGGGCCCGCAATTCATGAAGTTGGTTTTAGCAGAAGAGAAGACTATATCAGTAAGAGCTGGCAGTGGCGTGACAGCATGATTCGTGTCGGCCGTTTTTGGACGTCAATTGTCAAAACATTATTATTTAAATCTTTG
The DNA here is from genome assembly GCA_029783825.1 of Sapria himalayana. NCBI lineage: Eukaryota > Viridiplantae > Streptophyta > Magnoliopsida > Malpighiales > Rafflesiaceae > Sapria > Sapria himalayana. Next base: position 600,487 of record JAREIK010001397.1, on the reverse strand, counting down.
TTTTGGAAATATTTTATAAAAAAAAATAAATAAATTATTTGGCCAGATTAATTGCAAACATTTTTTTTTTAGTCATGGAATTGGAACAGGACATAAAATAATTATTTTCTACAAATTAGATCACAAAATAATTAACATAAATTAATTTTATCTAAATTTTATTTATCTTAGCAATTCATTGCGTTACTCAATAATTGTATTTCTCCAAAGTAGTTAATTAACATTTTTTTTCTATTTTTTTCTTATTTTTATTATTTTTATATATTTTGCTTTTTTTTTGGCACCACCACCAATATTTCATAGCAAAAATGAACATGGGCTTTTGTTTATTTTTTTAATTCATAAACTTACATGCACACACTATATATAAGTATTGTGTGTGCGTGTACTTTTATAATTTACATAAGTATGATGCGTATTTTTTTGGAGCTGCTATAGTAAATTATTTTGCCTAATATATACGTGAATGATATTTTTATTATTAATAATTATATTTTTATTTGAATATTTTTATTTTTATTAATAATTATAATTATATCTTGAAGAGTTACATTTGTAATTTAATTATAATTTTAAGGGGCATTTTAGTTTTAAATTTCTAATTTTTTTTGTTATATTTATAATTTTTTTGTTATATTTACAATTTTTTTGTTATATTTATAATTTGAATTAAATTTGTAATTATAATTATATAAGTAAATTAGTGTCGCGTAGAATTTTGAGATTTTATTTCTCACTTATATTTCTCAAATTAGTAATTTTATTTTAGATGTGAACTCTATATTTGAATCAATTATTTATAGTAAAATTATAATAAATATTTTTTTTATAGCCTTGTATATTTTTTTAATTAATATAATATTTAAAATATGACAATTATTCTCAAACTTAACTAACAATTCAAAAAGTGACCACATTGAGAATGCTCAAACAAATGGTTCGACACACTCATACAGGTTAAATTGCCCAAACCTAAAGGAAATATTTCGCTGAGGTAAAAAAAAAACCAAAATTATAAACAATAAGAATCGAGACAAGATATACAGTGAATATGATTCACGACAAGATGACTGTAGTATAAATTTTTTAAACTAAATTTTATTTTCGCATGCTTAAGATAACAGTTTAATTTCATATTTTATTTTAACTTTGGAATGTCATATGGTGTACATGTTTTCTACAGCAGAACTTATAGTAGCCAAGGCCAGTTCCAGCCAGCTGAGCCTGCCCGTGCCCAAGTGGCTAGTAGGTTGTCACCATGCACAGGCCCATGTTCTAGTCTAGCACTTGGCTAGCCAATAGCCACCAAGCATTGCCTTGCAAGTGCCCTAGCTAGCTAGAGGCACACATCGTGCTAGACCATGGCACTTGCCTCGAGCCAAGGCCATTCCAGGTTAGCCAACCACATGATCCAACCTGGTTTACCCAGCAATTTAAGCTACAAATTGCAAGCCTTCACTTGTAAAGCCACACATTATATATATATATGCATGTTTATGAGTTCATTGAATTAAATAACAAGACAAGGACTTTGCCGTCGGTGTCTCCAGTCTGCCGCGGCACTTGCTTACAAGTTTGAGGTCACCTGAAGAATATATTTTTCTTCTTCACTTTCCGTCTTTCACTGGCCTGAAACAGCTAGTGGTAAGCGTCAAGAAACACAACAGTTTTATTTTTTTTTTTTTTTGAATGCTTAGTCAGATTCAAAAAAATAAATAAAATAAAACAAAAAACGAGGGGTGAGCATGTCTCCAAATTAACAGCCGCAGCTTAAAATTTATTACATGTAAAATGATTTTTACTAGAATAAGAGATTGAATTTTTACACCAAAGCAAAGCACCACAGTCGGGGGGGGGGAGGGAAAAAAATAAAAAATAAAAATCTCAAAATCCTATGTCTAAATCACAAATATTCTTTTTCATAATTAACAATATATAATTGATAAAGTACTACTTAGGTCTAATTTTTGTTTTTCACATAAAACATGGAATAAATAAATAAATAATGATAAAAATATTTTCAACATCTTCATGAAAATATCTATTGGCTCATACACCGTATGAATATTAGTGATAACAATTGAATCAACATAAAACATCTCCCTAAAAAATAAATAATTTGTCAATAATTATTTTATTTGCTCGTGAAATATCGAATTTGAAAATATATACCTCCCTAGAAAATAAATTCTGTTATTTTGTCTTTTTTAGGTTTTTTATACGTATAAAAAGACTGTTACAAGGCATATATAATACTGCATGGTAAAATAGTAAAAAGACCAAATAACCCTTACTAAACAAAAAAAAAAAACAAAATTCAATAGTAGATCACAATGTATAAGCCAAAAGTATTCAGATTTTTAGGTCATCATCATCAACATCTCTCATAATAAGAATATCATCAACATACATAACAAACAAAATCAATCAATTATTAAAGTTTCATCAAATATAAATAAATAAATAAATAATATATATATATATATATATATGAAAATATTATAAACTAAGTTATTGGCAACTACTTTAGGTCACATAATATTTTTTAATAATCTGCAAATTGAATATAACTATGTTCCTTGAAACCTAAATGATTGCCCTATCTAAACCTCATCCTTGAGGTCATTTTGAAAAAATATATTTTTCATATCTAATTAGTATATCATTTATTTGTGATGCTGTTAGCAAAATAAAAATTCATAAAGAAATCATCTTAGTTATTAAAGAGAGTATCTGAGCTGCCCACACGAAACATGTGAGTAAACTGTGTGATAATAAGTCCAATCTTAAGACAATCTAACTTCTCATTGACCTATCTTCAGAGTAAACACTCGTCTGCAACTAATAACAAATATTTCCAAAAATTGAGATACTAATTCCTAGTCTGATTTGAGTGGCGGATGATATTTATTTCATCTTAACATTGCACGACATCATCATAAATAAGATAATATCTCAAAAAATATATATATAAGTATCATAATATCATCAAGAAAAATAAAAATAAAATAAAATCAAGAAGACGTAAATATGATATTAAATGTGAAATAGAGTATTGAATAAAACTCAAATACGTTTTCTAGAGAAACAATCAAAAAATTAAGCTAAGATGAGCTCAAAGTTTAAAAGGTGAAAACATAAGATGAGATGTTTTTATGTTCGTGAGGCAAAACATAAGCCTCGAGGTATTAAGGCGTAAGTTTTTTGAGCATTCCAATATATAATTAATTAATATTTAAAATATATAAAATAAAATAAAATAAATAAAAAAATAAAAAATTAAAAAGCATTTTAAGATGCCCCTTGACTATAAATATAATAAATAAATATTTTTGAATTATAATATATTAAAAATAAAATAAAATATTCATACTTAAATAAATATTTTATGATTTATTAAATTTAAAATAATCGTTTCATTATAAAATAAATATTTTAAATTTATTTTTTAATTAATAAATAGTATGGAATATTATTTTTTTTTAATAAATAATATGGAATATTATTTATTAATCTGATAATTTTATCAAATTATGAAATTAAAATATTATTTTAAATTTTAATAAATTTAAATTTATTAAATTCTCCTTTTATTTTATTTTTAATTTAATATTATTTATTAATTTAATACTATTTATTAATTAATACTAATATCAAATTTTAATAAATTTTGAGCATCCCAATATATAATTAATTATAATCTTAAAATATATAAAATAAAATAAAATAAATAAAAAAATAAAAAACAAGAGTTTTAAAAAATATTTTTAAGGTGCCCCTTGATTATAAATATAATTAATAAATATTTTATAAATAATAATATATTAAAAAAAATAAAATAGTATGAAATACTTAAATAAATATTTTATAATATATTATATTTAAAATAATCATATCATTATAAAATTAAGATTTTAAATTTATTTTTTAATTAATAAATAGTATGAAATATTATTTTTTCATTAATAAATAATATGAAATATTATTTATAAATTTGATAATTTTATCAAATTATCAAATTAAAATAATATTTTAAATTTTAATAAATTTAAATTTATTAAATTATCCTTTTATTTTATTTTTTATTTAATCCTATTTATTAATTTAATGCTATTTATTAATCAATACTAATATTAAATTTTAATAAATTTTGAGTATCCCAATATATAATTAATTATGATCTTAAAATATATAAAATAAAATAACATGAATAAAAAAATAAAAAACCAAAAATTTAAAAATCATTTTAAGATGCCCCTTGACGATAAATATATTTAATAAATATTTATAAATTATAATATTTTAAAAATAAAATAAAATAGTGTGAAATACTTTAATAAATATTTTATAATATATTAAATTTAAAATAATACTTGAGCCGTCTCAAATATTTATTCTTCATTTTTCTAATCTTATTTTATAGATTTACACCAGTATAATAAGTTTGAAATATAATCTTATGATCGATACATCAAATAATGAAGCTGCCTAACATAGAATGAAATACACTGTCACTCCTACTTTTTTTTATTTTTTTATTAAACTAATTTTATACTTTTTATAAAATAATTAACAAACAAAAAAAATCAGCTAAATACATTATCAATAAAACATAACAAAATATTTAAATCTCCTAAGTATGCCCTCCATTGTTGCCCTCGTTACTATTAGCTTCATTAAGTATCACAAATACATTAATTGGTAATGGTTCAAATTGATCTGCAATTTGTTTATTCTTCGATCTCGATGTCCTAGAATTTATGTTTGATGAGAGTGTGATATTTTAGTTTTTAGTTTTGTTTCCTATTTGATGGGTGAACTCAATTCATACATGTCGCCCTAATCAATTTGATTATAATATTATAATACAGAAGAACAATAAGAATTGGAAACATTTTTTTTATTAATTTTGTTATTTTATTGAAAATTACAGGATGATTCAACAAACATATTGTGCTAGTAGTCCTACACATAAATAAAAGCATTTCTAAATATTTTTTAAGATAAATTGTATTTTATCCTCGTTGAAGGTAATGTTATGGAAATTAAAAAATATTCTAAGCAAAAATAATAACATCCCTAAAAATAAACTCACACAAATATGCCCTTGAAAAATGGACGAAAAGAATTAGAGCAGGCCTTGAGTTGATTGCTCCCATCAAAAACTTAAAATAAACATAAACATACAAATTGCAATACCGCTTGTCAAGCTTGTACATACAGGTCCACAACATCAAGTTTGAATGAAAAAATAAATAAATTAAGATATCTCCAAGATACTCATGAAGTTGTCTGCTAGCTACTCTACTATCTAAATATATAATAATAATAATAATAATAATAATAATCTTATTAATTATCTTTTCCCTATGAAGAAGTAATTTATTTTTATGCACTTCCTCAAATCATGAAACATTGAATTCGATGTTATGTGTCTCACTGTATGCTTCTAGAGTAAGCGATGGATCAAAAGTAGCTCATAGGTGTGAGATGTCACTATCTCTAAATTTGCACAAGATCTCCAAATAACTATTTGTCTCGTACTATTTTATGAGATAAAATTATCTCTAAGAAATATAAAATTCTATCATAGACTTCTTCTTAGTGTATGCTGGTGTTCAACTCGAATCTGAATACCTAGAAAAGTAAAAGTACCTATGATCCTTAAAAATGATGTCAAGTTATGGAGATCACTTAACATATCTCAGTATGAAAATAGCTGCGTCAAAATGAACATGCATAGAAGAATTTAAGAAAAAATTAGCTATATTAACTGTATATATTATAATTGATATAGTCATGGTCAAATAATTAATATTTCATATAATTCACTAATAAGTAGAATCAACTAGGTGGTTGTACCAGATATAAAGCCAATACCTAAATGAATATGAATATTTGCTAGAGCATAACCCAAAATATCAATGATATATATCCAATCTCAAGGCCCCAACTCTGCCCAAAAAATACCTTAAAGATAAAGGTTTGTCCCTAGACTTAAATATCCATCTACATCCATATGACTTTTCAACGTGGGGCGTATCATTCCATACCTATTAAAAAAGCAAACATATAGGGATGGCTCTCACTCTGGACTCTTCATGGCACCAAAGAGCTCTTTTCTATATGCACTGACTCGAAATAAAAGCATCAATGATAAATACCAAAGCCAAAAACCCTAACTTCACACAAAAACTGTCTCACAGGTTGAGATTTTCCCCCAAATTTAAATACTCATCTATATTCTTTTGATTTTCCAATGTGGGATATATCAACTAATATCTACAAGAATATCAAATATATATCGTATTTGAGATAAGATGATAATCATCATAGAATAAGTAAGCTTTATACCAACAAAATCAACTTATTATTGATGATTATCTGGAAAAATAAATATATATATATATATATATATTTATTTTTCATATAATATCTACAAGGATATATCAACTATCAGGTCATATAATATCTTTCATAATCTACAAACTATATATATATATATATATATATATACTGCTCAAAAGTCATATTACCATGAAGAAACATATTCTTCATATTTAGCTGATGCATCATCAAATTGTGGGATATTACAAGAGATATAAGAATCCTTACCAAGTTCATCTTCACCACTAGAGAGAAAGTGTCCTGGTAGTTCAATCCAAATATCTAAGTAAATTTTCATGTTATAAGTAACGCCTTAAGGCGATCTACCATCTCATCGGGACATGTCTTCAAACTGAATACCCAACTACAACCAATAACAAACTTTCCTAAAAATCATGATACTAGTTCCCAAGTACCATCAAGAAATTAATAAAAAAAATAAAAGTAATATTATGAGATTAAAAAAAATCATCTGGCCTTTAAGTAGACTCCTCTCTAGTGTGAGCAAACTATGTATGTCTACATCTCCTAGTATAGATTATATGTCCTAGGTATTCAAGTCTCCTAGTTATAGAGTCAATATGAGTCTATATTGGTAAACTTATTGACTGCTATATCATATGGATTCAAAAGAGATGTTATTTCTAGGGAAATTTCTCTTTTTCTAGACTCATATGATATAAATGTATTAGTATATGTAATAACTTTATTGAAGTAGCAATATACTACATATCAATATGCTCAGATATAAATGATAGATGAACATCTCTATTATTTTGTAGTTCAGGCAAGGTTATAAATAAGGGAAAAAGAGTAATGAATCAAGATGCAATATCTTGATTTATACCCTTCCCAGACTGTGTCGTACCGGCAATGCCTATTTTTTCTTAGCACAATTGTGGCACGCCACGGTTAAAATCCTATGTCGTGTCAAGTTCGACATGGTGCGTGGTCCACCGGCCCAGCACGACACGATGGGCATGATTGTGCCGGTGATGTCATGCTTAAAAATAATGGGCAAGTGGCCGATCAATTACTATCGGCCACATGACGTGATTGCATTTTTTTAAAAAAAATAGACTGCCCCATAACGAGGCAGTCGAATTTAAAAAAAATAAAAATAAAATAGTCTAGTTTATCTAGCCATCGAGCCAGGCAAACGGGTCATGTATGGCCCAGCACGAGGCATGGTTCATGTTGGCCTATCACAACATGAACCATAAAAAAGGGTAGCCAAGCCTGACTTGAGGCACTGTTTTAGATAGTACCATGCTGGACCATGCACTGCTGAACAATACCGAGTCCGAGCCCCAGCCCATTTGACACATATGCTCATTAAAAAATGAGTCATTATCAAAAAAAAAAGATAATATTCGTATTCACTAAAATTATATGAATCTCTAATAAAAAATACAGTCATTAATATCAACTTATCTCATAATAGCAATCGAGGATAAAATATATACATCGAAAAAATTGAGAGAGAAGCAAAAATGATTTTTTTTCCATGATTTAAGATCTATAAAAGTATATGTTAATAAAAGACAGAAGTTGATATTCAATTGATAAGGTAGATTACAGTGAAAACTATATCTCCCTAAATATATTTGAGAACTCTTTCTACGTAGAGTCGTAGACAAGCTTGAGTCTCAATCAGATATGCATTTTTCCTTTTAGCAATCTCATTCTATCAGGATGTATTGACACATAAAACTTAATATATACTCTTATGATTTATACAGAAAATAATAAACTAGATTAACAGATATTCTAATATATTATTATTTTTTAATTTTTAAATAATTTTATCAAATTAATTTTTATCATTTTGTGAAAATATAAAAAATTAAGAAAATAATATCTATCTCAAAAGAGATAAATTCATATATATATATATCTCAAACATTCAACGAAAAAAAACAATCAAATAATTATATCTCTCAATAATTTCATATCAACTAGGTTCTCATACATCTGACTATTTTAGATCAGTGAATCTCTACTCAAGCCAGATTAGCTTTTAAGATTAAAAACTCTAGCGAATTTTTCTAACTGATATATATCACAATCTAATAACAAAATATCCTAAGACTAGGATAAAATATTCTTGATTCAGCTAATAATAAGTAATCAAGTTGCGAATACATAAATAAATAATCCAACACACACAAACATCTAGAAAAAGATCTCATCATTATAGATAAAATATATAATTCACTATGTTCAATCCTAAAAAGAGACATAAAAATAAACTAACAAGATAATCATGAATAAATAAGACGTGAAAAAAATAAGATATACCTAAGCTAGATACTATCGTATCCAATTACTTTCAAATATTTGTTATTTACTATAATAATACTTTCAAAATAACAATAAAATACAACAAATATTAAATAATTATATATAATATAAGTATTAGCTCACGTCTCCATCAACCAAAAGTCTAAAGTGAGAGCAAGAATAAAATAACCAATAATACATTAAAAAAAATACCTATTACTTATTTAGAGAAGAATTGTGCCACTAATAGGTTTGGCAATCAGCCTGTTTCCTATTGGGACACTGACTAAGACCTAGCCTATGCTAGGGCGAGATGCCAGAGCCATGAAGCTAGCCCAGGCTAGAATGGGTTAGTCACCTACATGATCCGATGGACACCGCTAGTCTTACATGATTTGAAGTTATCACCAAAAACTTGCTTTATCAAATTTTTTATTGTTCGATTATTTAGACTTTGTATATATACTTCATATTGTTTTTACTTAACGTGTGTGTGTGTGTGTGTGTGTGTGTGTGTGTAGTTCAGACGATATGCCCATTTTGTTGCTACTTTGTGTATATGATAGTGTTATCAAATAAGCTGATCAATTAAATATTTTTCAATTGAAACAACATCACCAAATAGACTTCCAAAAAAAAAAAAGTCAATGCCAATCAAATCAGATTAAAGTCAATCAACATCTCACAAGATCCAAACCCAGAGATTCCTACAGTTTGTTAAGTAATTGGAATGCAAGATTGCACCATTTTAGATGGTCAATGAAAATAAAATATTCTTCTGTCATAGCACGAGGCCGACAAAGATGGCAATCAGCACAAAGCCACCCAAAAAACAATCTTTCTTTATCATCACAATACAATAATATATGATAGGATTAATGCCTTTTATTAGAATCTGAATTCTGAGAGGAAAAAAAAATTACCATCATACAGCAGGCTTATTGGTTGCCAATTTTGACAAAAAAAAAAAAAAAAAAAAAATCCAACAAATTGAAGAAAATTAGCATATAATAAAAAAAAATATACCCGTAATATAAACAACCTCATTGTAAGAACAATAGCATCTCTTGAACTGCAAAACATGGGAAAAATATCAGAATTTATTATCACGGAGAGATATAACGTTGGTTGAATAAACAATAACATATATCACTTTATGCTTAGCTGACACCACTAGTGGTGAAATACAAAATATCTGTTACGTGCTAATCATTTGCTTTTGAAACAAAAGGAAAAGAGATAAAAACCTAACTTGTGTGAAATCTTTAACACCATAAAATTAGTTTTCTGCTAGAGTTGCAGCATTGATTGTTGGTTGCAATCAAAGCTTTACATCTCCTCACCTCTCAATTTTGGTTGCTCTCTCATCTTCCCTCTACATAACACTCTATCAAGTTGTCTTTCTTCAATTTTTCATTGGCCAAGCTTCTTTGTTTCTCTTATCCTTCTCCCTTATTTTTTATTGGTATGACAAGATACTGTGTGAGCTGTGAAGCATAATTTTATCCGTACTTATTTTTTTTTTATTTAAGTTTGTAGTTGATATTTGATAAGAATAAAGATGGATAAGAATGAGACTTTATTTTATCCACTTATTTGCTTATAGTTTTTGAGACTCGCCAATAGTAATATTGTTCTCTTTTGATTTTGTACTCTTTAATTATCATATCGAAAAATATGTGTATAAGTCGGTTCTCATTGATCATATAACCAAAAAGTATACTGCTTTATAAATTAATAATTATTCCGCCATATAGAGAATTATCATTTGTTTATGAATTCAAAATTTAGATTTTTTTTTCTAATATTTTTATGAAATCAGTCCATAATTTTTTGAGCTTTAGTAGGATAATTTTCTGTGTATGAAATCAGTCGAATATGTTATTTTTATGAAACAATCTCAGATTTGATAAAATAATATATAGTTTATATAGGATAAACTAAAAAATATATAAATCATTCAATCATGTTTTTTTAATTGAATAAATCTAAAATATCCCTAAATTTATATAAATTTCAAAATAATATATATTTTATATGTGATACAAAAATTTTAATAATTTTCTTGGATGATAAATTTTTGCTTAATATATAAATTCTAATTTGGCAAAAAAAATTTAATTTATTAAAAAATACCAATAATTTCATGCTATAAATTAATAAAATAAAATCAGATAATATAATTTATAAAATAATTTAAAATTATGTATTCAATTTTGTCTTTTTAATTTGATAAATCTAAAATATTCCTATTTTATATTCAATTCTTGATAATTTTTATACAAATTATATTTTAATTATTATCACGTTTGTTTTTTAAAGTGAATTATATTGATTCAAGAACTTATAATATTTATACCTAATTAATAATTTATATTAAATACAAGTGGAGGGAAATACAAAAAGATGAAATTTAATTTTACATCAATTGATGAAGATGAAGATTTACATGAAATAGGGATTCATAATAATTAATATTTTTCTACTTTTGATAAATTAGATGAGGATGATGATACCCTTTGAGAGAATAACTTAAATTAAAATAATTTATCATAATTCTTATTTCATGACTTGGTTATAATTTTTTGTTAAAATTTGAAATTATTAGTAAAGTTGAATCTATTTTCTATTTTATAATTTTGTTATGCTTTTTTGTAAAAGTTGTGAAATAATATATTTTTTTAATAATTCTAATAAATTATTTTTATGTTTTTATTTATGCTATTTTATTTTATATATTTAAAAATATTAAATAATTATATATTGTGATGCTCAAAAAAAACTTATGTCTTAATATCTCGAGGCTTCGTCTCGCCTCTCGAACATAAAAATATCTCACCTTTTACTTTTACCTTTTAAATTTTACTCCTAGCATATAGTCTAAGTCATAAATTATAAAATCTCCTAATTACCAATTCAATATGAGTCTATATTGATATAAACTCATGAACTATAGCATCACGTCACCTAGGCCTGGATGAGATCACCCTACTCCAGAAACATCACCTTCTCTCTCTCTCCAAACTCAACAAGATCTAAATTTGCTAATATATATAATGACTTCATTTAAGTAATATCATACTAAGCACCAATATTCTAAAATATAATTAATGAGCGACTCTCTCTATTAATTAAATGTAATAACTAGAGAGCGATTGAAAATAAAATAAATAAATTCAAAATTTTTAAAAGAAATTAAATAGTTTATCTCTAATATGTAAGATCTGAAATGTATATATTAAGATAAGACAAAATAGGATATCCAAATTATGAGATAGATTATGGTTAGAACCAAATTTCTCCTAAAAAATCTTAGAACTCTTTTATAATAGGAGTGTTCAAAAAGTTTCTATCAGATATATATTCTTTCTTTAAGTAACCACATTTTATTGAGGTGTGCTAAAGCAAGAAGTCTGATGTATAATTTATTATTCATACAATATGCATTAAATCAATCTGATATACATTATAATAAAATCACTTTATAATTTTTTAACATCTTTATCAAATTGTATTTTTATTATTTTATGAAAAATTTGAAAAATAAAAAAAAAACATATGATCTATTACAAAAATATATATCAATATATATTACGAGCAGTCATCAACAAAAGTGATCAGATGTCTAAATCCCTTTCTAGTCGCATCTCTACCATATTTTTATTTGTATGAGTATATCATATCAAATATATATATATATCAATGTATGTTACAAAAATCCTCATTACCAGATTCGCATCTCTACAAAAACCAGTCTAACATGTAAGATATAAAATTCTAATAAATTTTCCTAATTAATAAATCTCACATTCAAGAGCTGAAATAATTTTAATACTAAAATAAAATATTATCAATTTGACTAATGGTGAGTGATCAAGATAAAATACACAAGTAATGAATCCAAAACATTTAAATATTAAAAATAAATCTAACTATTAAAAAGACAGGATACAATTCACTATGCTCAATTATAATTGGAATCATTTTTAAAATCTCCCAATTTTACAAATTAACATTTGAAGAAGATCCAAACTTGACTGATAAGATCATTTTAAGAATCATGAACACTTCCAGTATTATGAATATTTAGATTTGAATTTTAATAAATATAAATATCATTGATAAAATCATATTTTATTAAAATAAACTATTTAATAGTTTTATTAAAAATAAATCACAATTAACATAGTATTAAAATTGAATTTAATATTATATATTATTTAAGCCTATATAGTTGATTTCAAAATTAGATCTAAGCATGTGATACTATAATTCGCATAATAATAGTAGTCATCCTGAAGTTCATTCTAAGCTCATAAATCATAAGCAGTCTCTCACAATATATTATAACTATCCAAATTATGTAAATGACAAATATAATTTAATTCATAATTAATATTATAATTAATCTGTCACATGATATCTTAATTGAAAATAAGATTTGAATTAAATTATCTTTATATAGTTCAATTGAGTTTATCGATCTACAATAGACTGACAAAATAAATGATTGTAAAAACTCATATTAATTCATTTAAGCATGATTATGCATTTTTCAAGTCTCACTCATCAACATGCCCAAATAAATCTCTCTTCAAGAGAAGAATAAATTCCTCTATATTCATACATATTACCCTACATGATTTATTCTATATCCAATCACAGTATATATTATTACCCTATTATAAATAACATTAGATTGTGTCAAGATATAAAATTTCTCATGTATGAATTAATTATGAATTCAGATCTAAAGATAAATATTATTATATGAGAAATATTTATAGCATTTAATTCATAAAATATTCTCATAATGGGTCAGCCCAATACATTGTTCTCTAAAAAATACATATGAAAGATCATATCCAGTAATCAATTTTCTTATTTAGCATGAAATTAAAAATATGTTAATATTTTGATAGTCATGCTCTTAAAAATCATAGACACTATCTAATTGGTCACGAACCCAGAATCTATCATCCTTTAAAGTTGATTAATATCATATATTTGTTATCAGCAAAACATAATAATCAATCAAACCTTCATACCAGTCTTATTTTATTATTATTTCACCAAAAATAAGCAATTTGAAACTTTTAGAATATTATTCTTTTAAGTTTTAAAATTTTATTATAAAATCACACTCTAAATGAACATTAATAGAATTAAGTATTTATGAAATTAGTTATCAATAAAATAATAATAAAACAACTCTTTATTTAATAGAGTGCATAATGATAATAATAACTCAAAAATATATCATAAGAGCACCTCACGTTACTAATAACACTGAAATTGGAACCCATACTTGTTCCCTGGAATTGCGAGTTGAGCCCAGCACAGTGCATGCCCGACCGAGGTGTGCCTGGCCTGGCGAGGCCTGACCTAAACATGTAGGTTGGGTTGGGTCGGGCACGATATTTCTTTTACTGCATAATTTTAAATTCTAGAAAAATATATTCAGGCAGACCTAGAACTAGAATTTAGAGGGACGAGTACTTTTTGCCTAAATGGGCCGCCGCCGCCCCACTTTCCACCAGGCTAAAAAGGGCAACCCAGCTCTGAAAAATCTCAGCCAAGACAAACCAGCCTGTTGGACAACCAAACTGAGCCAGGTTTCTATTTGCCAAATGATGACAAATAGAAACATAAAAAAAGAAAATTAAAAAAAAAATGTATATAAATAGAGAAAACAAAAATACAAAATCTCAACAACATTAAAATAATAAAACCTATATAATGCAAACCTGTTGAGCTTCCGTTAGAATCACAGGCACAAAAATAAAATGTTGACACTCACCCACCAACATCTGTTGAGCTGTCATCCTCTCGGAAGAGATGCTCAACGCCTCTAGAATCAATTATTATAAATTCAGCAGCATATCCAAATGGGATGGCGACCTGCAGAGGAATTAAAAAAAAAAAAAACAGAAAAACTTTCTAAATTCACGAAGCACAAAACCGAAATTAATGTGAATTTCATTGTGCTCAAGCGGCAAGAACATTTTTAGCAAAGGTGATTATTAGTGACATGGCGTGCTAAAGTGATTAGACTGATACCGCTTACAACCACGTGGTTTGGATGCATAAATTTCACTTAGAAAATTTCTTTTCAAAATGAGAAAAATAGTAGCCCTTGTCATTTGATATGTATTTTTGGTTAAAAAAAATATCAAAAAAAAAAAAAGATATTATAATTATTTTAAATTAATTCAGAAAATATATGCAAATGGGTGTGACAATTGATAATTTGGGTCACCAAGACCCTTAATTTTTTTTTATAAAAAATAATTATTCTTTAAAATACAAAAATTAGATTAAGCTAGCTCAAATATCTAATAGGATTGCACTGGGCGCAAGTGTCACAGTGAGTATTGCAGTGATTATAACATGTTTTGCATTCAACGTTTCAAAAGCAGTGGATGTTAAAAAACTCTAATTTTAAAGTAACCATTTAGCATGGTACAATATATACATATATATATATAAAGAAGAAAAAGAATACAAATGATTGGAGTACAACTATTAATATAAATAGAAAATATACAACAAAAAATCTCTACAACTCTCAATCAAACTGATTCACGAAAATCTAGAAAGACCAATTTAAAAGTAATAATGGGTTTTTAGTAGAGGTATCAAACGGGCCGGTCCAGGCCGGTCCGGGCCGGACCATTTTTTTTGAGTACGAGCGTGCCTTCGTGCTGGGCCAGGCATGGTTACTGTACTATACCGTGCCGTGCATGGCCCGGCACGGTTTAAAAAAGTCAGGGCCCGGTACGACCCATGGCACGGCACATCGGCACGGGTTCGTCCCGTGCCGGGTGTTAGTGTCACTCGACCCTACTGCCTACAGGCTACCCCGTGAGAAACCCACACCCACGCCCCTCTCGCAAAAAAGACCGTGGGTCGGGTCTGAATGGACCCGACCAGAGGTCCCACTTCCACGAGGCCCGAACCGACCAAGATCCCCCAACGGGAAAAAAAATTAATATAAAAATATATTTTCAGCCGTTGGATCTCGCCTCCAACGGCTAGAAAGTAGAATCCAACGGTCCTCATTATTTTGCCCCCTAAAAAATTAAAAAAAATATATCTTTTTTTATAAAAAATTAATATCTTTAATCTATAAATTCTACCCCCCTCCCTTTAACAATTATGTTTTTCAAAAACATAAATTCTCTCAAATCGTTCTATTTCTCTCTCAAAAATGTTGCTTCTCTCTCTCGGGCCTCGGGATTTTGGCATTTGGCTTAGATTTTCGTGAATCTCGACTTGAGTTTTGAATATTATAGCTTGACTGCGGTGCACCGTGCACATGACCGACCTCTCTGCTTTTACCGGGTAATTTATTTTACGGTTTTTTTAACTTTCTTTCTCTATAGTTTCTCTCTCTAGACCAAAATTAAGAAAAATAAAAATCAGTCATCTAGTCTTTATTAAACTATTCTTAGAAACAAAAATCATAAAAAATGACAAATACAACTGAAACATATTTAAATTTAGAAAATAAAAATATTACATAGAAGTCTGAGGCTGCTAAAACTTTGGTTTCTCCAGTCATCTCAACCCAAACTTTTAAAAAACAAAAAACTAGGAGGACTTCTGTAGTTTGGACTCATTTTAATATAATAACACAAAAAAATGTTAGGGATGAGGAACAATAAATGTCACAGTGCAAATATTGTATGAGACTTTTAACATGTAAGAGTTCGTTTGGGACTGAGCACCTTAAGAGGCATGCCGAATTATGCACCAAAAAATATGGACCATTAGATCCTAGGCAAACCCAACTTGGCACTGTATTTTTTGAGACTGGATCGAGTTCAGTCTCAAAGTTTACTCCCTTCATATACTCCAGCGAGTTAGGTAGGGACAGCATGGCCAGACTTATTACATTGATGGGTCTTCTGATCAGATTTTCGGAAGATCCAAGGAAAATGCGCATCATGCAGACATATTTTCAGCCTGCCTATCGTAGGATTCATAGGTCTACATCTAGGAATGACATACTAAATATATATAAATAAGAAAAACAAAAAATAATTAAGGAATTTATGGCATATAGTGGAGTAGTGTCTATGACGTCCGATATCTGGATAAGTCACAATGAATCTTCTTATGCATGTCTCACCAGCCACTATGTAGATTCAAACTGGACAATCAATAAAAAAATTTTAGAATTCTCTGAGATTCTTCATCATCATGATGGCCTGGCCATTTTTGAGGGTATGATTAAAATCTTTAGAGAATATAAAATTCAAAATAAAATTTTTAGTGTCACATTCGATAACGCATCTAATAATGGAGTAGCGATCAACATGTTTGTTAGGAATATTAGAGACGCACCATTAGGAGAGATCTTTCATGCCAGAATTCAGATGCATGTGTCACGTGATTAACCTGATTGTTTAAGCGGGTATGAAGGTGTGTTCCTCCGCGTTGGATAATATACATAATACACTAAAATATATTAGCACTCCTTGCAGACAACAAGAGTTTGGTAGTCTCTGTTTGTCTGCGAATCTTAAGAAGAAGAAATTTCAAACGGATGTGAGACATCGTTAAAATTACACGTACCTGATGTTAGAATAATGTGTTGGATAAGAATACGTGATATCTGATTACGTCAATAGTAAGAGTGACGAACTTATTATTGACAAAACTGACTGGGCTTCGGGAATTTCATAAATAAAATTCTCGAAGATTTTTTATGATACGACGAATATGTGTTCGTCAGTTTATACGCCTACCACTTGCATTGCACTCCGATGCATATGCAACATTAGTAGCATGTTTAGGAAGTATCAAGCTGACCCGACACTTAGCCATATGGTTGCAGAGATGGAAACCAAGTACTTGAAGTACTGGTCCACCGTTCCATCTCTTTATTGCCTCGCTGCATGCATGGACCCTAGGATTAAGATGAAAGGAGTAGAAAACACTCTGACTTACATTTCCTCGTGCATGAACCTGGAAGACCCACCCGAAGGGTTGATTCACGAGAAGTTGACTGACTTTTTCACATACTATGATACTAGGTATGGTGGTGGTAGTAGTGAGACTGTGATTACGGACATTGATACCTTATTCGGAGATGATGATTTTTCCATTCAACTAGCGAGGAAGAAACGTAGGGGTAGACCATCACATAGGAGCGAGCTGTCTCGGTACTTAGATACCGATTACTGCTCAATCCTATCACATTCTGATACTAAGAATCTTGATTTATTACAGTGGTGGAAATCATATGAGTCCACCTTTCCCGTGCTATCTAGGATGGCATGGGATCTACTGACTCCTCCAGTGTCGAGCGTAACATCAAAGTCTATTTTTTCTGTTGCAATGAACGTGATTTCGGATAGGAGATCGAGATTACGTCCAAATATTATTGAGGCCTTGACTTGTTTGAAGGATTGGGAAGATTCGAGGTTTAGCATCCATGATCGTGCTGGAGCTGGGACTGGGACTGGGACTGCAGTCGCATCAACTGCGATGACGGAGGGGTTGATTGCCGATGATGATGATCCATATGATACTGATCTTGATGTTGCGGCTGATGATTCTCATGATATGCAGATTGACGATTGATGATGATCTACTATTTTTTGATTTCGATGTTTTTTTTATTAAGTGTATGTTTTGTTTGTACATTGTGTTGAAACTGTAATTTGTTTGGTTCGGACCTTCGGTTTCAAATGGATGATTGGTAATTTTTCATTTGTGTTGTTTATGTTTTATTTAATTTTTATTTTTACTAACATAATGTATTGATTTATTTTTTTTTTAATTTTTCATTTAAAAATTAATAACTTTATCATATAATTAATAATTATAATAAAATTTAAACTAATTTGATATTACAAAAAAAAATTTAAATTGTTTTTTTAATAAATTATTAAATTTAACATTTTTAAAATTATAAATATATAATACTATACAATATCTAAAATTTTAAATATTTTTAAATATTTAAAAAAAAAAAAATTTCTGCCCCGAACGTGCTGGCCTGGCCCTACGGGCCCGGCACGGCCTGCCGTGCCGGGCTCGACTTTTTTAAACCGTGTCGGGCCGGGCCGGGCACGACACGGTACAGTAACCGTGCCGTGCCTGGCCCGGCATGAAAGCACGCTCGTGCTCCAAAAAAACGGGCCGGGCTGGCCTAGTTGACACCTCTAGTTTTTAGGTTCTGTTCGATATCTTAATGAAGACATTTTTACGTTGATCTACTATAGGTACATGAGCAGTAAAAATAAATTTTTAATACATCTTCATAATAAAGTGACTATCAATCACTATATATTTTACGTGTTCATGAAGAATGAGATTAAAAATTATCGGAATCACTATATAACTGTAAAAATGAAGAAAAATGAGGGGATAGAGAATTCAGAGTAAATCATGTAGAAAAGGATAGAGATGGTAGATAGGTCGTATTGGGTTAGCAAGACATTTTTTTGGCTCGAGTCGACATGGCCCAACTTAAGAAATTTTTTTTATTTTGCATTGTTACTATCCCTACTCATTACCCAGTAGTAAAAAACAAACAACTTATTACTTAATACTATTAAGTATCATTCAACATTAAACTCAAAAAAAATTCTATTCAGTATTAAGTAAAAAAAATATAAAACAACCAACACCTAAATTAGATTCATTTGGATATTATCCTTTGGATTCTTAGAAATATGAAAATATAAATTTTTTTAGATTTGATTTGATCATCCAGCGACATAAAAAGATTGGGCATATAAATCTAGAGGTGTCAAACGGGCCGGGCCGACCCAGCCCGGCCCGAATTTTTAGGGCACGAGCGTGCCGCCGTGCCTGGCCCGGCACGGTTTAAAATAACCAGGCCCGGCACGGCCCGCAGGCACGCCGGGCCGTGTCGTGCCTTGCCGGGCCCGCTCGGATTTGCCTGTCCGAGCGGTTAGGGATACGGGGGACCACGGGTCGGGTCGAATCAGACCCGACCCGCAGTCTTTTTTTGCGGGAGGGGCATCGTAGGGTCGGGCTCACGGGGCACGCGGCATGGGACAAACCCGTGCCGGTGCGCCGTGCCGTGACCCGAACCATGCCAGGTCAGGCACGGCACGGCTCGGGACAAGCACGGCAGGGCACGGCAGGGCACGGCACGGGCCCGAGCACGGAATTTTTCCGTGCCAGGCCGGCCCAAGCAAGGCTGAACCGTGCCGGGCCGGCCCAAGCACGGCTGAACCGTGGCGTGCCTCGTGCCGGGCCGTGCCAGGCCGGCCCGGTTGACACCTCTATATAAATCCCAGTTGGGTGTAATTAATCAGCAAGCCGATAACTATTATATACTCTTTGGCTCGACCATGCTTATAAACTGTGTCACAATAGCAGTGTCAATGCAGTGCTGGTGGAGACAATAGCAGGTGCAGTTCAAAAATGGTGAAAGTAACAGTAATGATATTCAGAAATACAAAAAACATCAAGCTTTCACAGGACCATGACAATGTCGTAAGCTGGTGCCGTATGACAATTGACAACCATTATGAAAAGATAATATCAGAAGAGAAAATTCATACCTGTGTGTTTTGAGAGAATTTCTCTGTGACAAGAACACCCCTTGCCTCATTGTACTTGACACTGTAACTCTCTCTCTTGATGGCCAATGTAACAGGCTCCCATGTATCAGGATACCTGGTCTATAGTATCAATAAAGAATATTACAGTCCATATGGCCCTTAAAAGTCAAATATACTGTA
This sequence comes from Sapria himalayana, assembly GCA_029783825.1. Classification (NCBI taxonomy): domain Eukaryota; kingdom Viridiplantae; phylum Streptophyta; class Magnoliopsida; order Malpighiales; family Rafflesiaceae; genus Sapria; species Sapria himalayana. The sequence continues at coordinate 580,088 of JAREIK010001397.1, read as the reverse complement.
AATTAAAAAAGAATTATGGGTGAGAGAGAATAATTACAATTATATCAAAAATGTGTTGCTTATACCCCATACCGCGAAGAATACTCTAAATGAGACATGATTAGTGTACAGAGTCTTCGCAATGTGACTCTCCATTTCTTTATCTGTTAACATGAAAAAAAAAACTATTATTTTTATATAAATATATAATGATACCAAAATGATATATAAATATGCATATATTTACATATATATTAGAATACTCACAATATATTGGAGCAGTCATAATATATACAACAACAAAATATAAATGCAAAAAAAAATAAATATATAAAATAATTAAATCACTCATTCTTAACTGATATATAAAAGTTTAACATGTACGGACGAAAATACAAAAAGAGAGTTGCACATAACAATAAACAGCTACACAACACGTGTGTGAATAGGCACAAAGGCACTCGGTAGGTGCGCACACAGTAAGTTCGCATGAATACAATGGGCATGCGGTGTAGAGGTGTCCCAATAGTCGAACGGCCCATGGCACGGCACAACACAGCCCACAAAAATGGCCCATGACATATATGTGTCAGTTGAGTCAGGCAGCCCGAGCACTGCACGACCAGGTTCAGAGCTGCTCCTAGACCAACCTCGTGTCAGCCCAAGGCACTACACTGGCCATGTCGTGGCAATGTTTCTAGCTAGTGTTGTAGTAAATGCGACACAGCACATTCCAGCACATTGGCTCAGTTGCCCAAACCAAGCAAGCCTGGAACAAACTAGGCTAGCATAGACCTGATCTAGACTAACCTAAAATAGGTCAAATAAGCCTTAAATGAACCGAGACTAGCATAGCCAGAACTAATCTAGTTTGGCATGGCCAATGAATCATGCTAGCAACTCATTTTTAGAGTCACACTAACATGGAATGACTCATGCTAAAAACTATACCGTACCAAATACGATATGATGGCTCGGATAAGCTATAAAAAAGTTGTCAGTACGGCATGACCCATTTAACACCTCTATCATGTCGTGTCGTGGCATGGCTAAAAACATGCCTAGAATAGTGTTGAGCCGTCCAGTGATATGGCTCGGGCTAGTCAAATCTAGACCTAACCTAGGCTAGTCTGACATTACCCAGGCTAGCCTAATTCTAACCCACTCTAGCTTGGAATGAACCAGGTTAACCTAAACCTTACTCAGGCTAGCTTGGATTTTAGTGCTTGGCGGGAACCATGCCTAGAATAGTGTCTGATCATCCAGTGATATGGCATGGGTCATGTCATGCTAGGATTTCTAGCTCATATACTACAAAACACACGACAAGACATGACACGGCATGACAGCCCATTTGGGCTAGTTTCGACCTAACTATCCATCCCATACTAACTTGTCTGGACCTGATCTAAGCTAGTCTGACCTTACCTAGGCTAGCCTAGAATAAACTAGGCTAGCCTAGAATAAACTAGGCTAGCCTCATCCTAACCCACACTAGCTTGGAATGAACCATGTTAACCTGTACCCAACACAGGCTAGCATGGGTTTGAGCCGTGCTTGGTACATAGTTGTCATGGGTTTGGCATGACCCGAGCATGCCCAGCATGACCTGAGCAAGTGGCAAACCAACGGACAATGTCGGACAACCATTTTATTGGAACCAAACTACATATTAATAGTATTGTGCCTAGAAGGACACGATGGCATGCCTAGGCCTAAAAAAACTAGGTTGTGCTAGTCCGACATAACTCATTTGCTATCTTTAATGTGATAGTGCACAACGTAGCATGCAATGTTGCACGAAGTGGTTCATCTCAACTAAGCATAGATGCATCATGATGCGCATGATAGTGTTTGTGAAGGCGAGCGCATTTGCAAGAGAAAAAAAATCCTAATTGGGTATCCTTTTTTTTTTGAAGAAGTAAAAAAAAAGTAAGAGAGATTAAACAATAATCCGAGTTTGATACAATTTTGTTTTTTTTTGAGGAATCGATATAGATTATCACAGCATGGATAGATATGAGAAAGACTTAGTTTAGGATACTCATTTCAAAAAAATATCACCCCAAAAACATTTATTGGAAATTATTACTAGAGAAAAGATCAAGAGTATTACGTACTAATGAGAGGTATGATGATTATCGGAGTCATCCAAAAATTTTCATAGAGTTCGTATCCTATAATACTTACTAGATAAAAGTATACAAAACCATTCTCTAAAACTCATGGATTATCAATATCACCGAGATTTTTTTCTATCTTTGAGATATCAGTAACTATTTTACTTCTAATCTCACTTTAAACTTCTGGATTATTAACAAATTAATCATCATTCACATCATTAGTAATTATATTATATTTTTTATATTCTTTTCTTATTTTAAAAAAATTATTATAATAAATGTCAAATACTCAAAATTCATTGAATATAATATTATTCAGCTTGAATCTTTGTTACTTTCATGTATTATATTTATTCATAATTAATTTGTTAGTTTAATTCCATTTATATTTATTTGTAAGATCGAAACACAGAAAAATATCATTTGAGATTGGGTAGGTTAGATTGTAGATTCTCTCTCTAACTTTATATTCTCAGTTTAGTTATTCATTATTAGTCAAGTTAAGAATTCTTTATTATAGTCTTCAAAATATACTTCAGTCCTAGTGTGTGAGACATGTCAGCTAGTAATTTTTTTCCAAACTTTATATCTTACATGGTAGTTTAATTTGATTAGGGACATATTTGATTCGGTATACTCAATTGAATGAGAATTAAATAAAAATGCAACTAAATAGTAAATTATGTATATGATCATTTGTATTGATGAATACTCGAGATACATATGTATGTGTGTGTGTGTGTATTTCAAGATAAATTACATTTTTTTGAGACTTTACAAAATGATAAAAATTAATTCGATAAAAATATTAAAAAATGTAAAAATATTAATATATTAAAATATGTCTAACTGATTTAAAATTTATTATATAGATTATAAAATTATATATCAAACTCTTTGTGCTAGTACATCCCAACATAATAAGATTACCAAAAAGAAAAATAGATATCTGATTGAAATGATTTGGATACTCCTACTTGGAAAAAATATTCTGAAAGATTTTTAGGAAGATGTATTTTCAATTCAATTTATCTCATCAAACAGATACCCTCTTATTACATTTAATAGTATATACTTTTTCATATCATGAATCCTTGAGAGAAGTTATTTGGTTTGTCTTCCAACATTTTTAGATGTACTTATTTGATTCTCAATCACACTCCAAGATTGGACAAATTGATACCTCTTGCATTAAAATATATTTTCTTTAGATATTCTATTACCAAAAATATATATAAATATTTTTTATCGAAAACTAATAAAATTTTAGTGAGTGTAGATATTATTTTTTTGAACATTACTAATTTTTTAATGAACCTACAAAGAGTGTGAATTCATTATTTTTTATCACTTACCTTAGTCTTGTCTAGACTACTAGTTAGTAGAAACAACCACTCATCGGCAATATCTAAGCATATTGATACTCAGCATGTTGTTACTCATTTGGAATCATCATATTTACTAATAAATTTAGATCAGATTACATTTGGAGAAAATAAAGATTTCTCAAGTAGGAAAATCTCATTAAAACTCAAAAAACATAGTAACCCATGAGTATTCATTAGTATAGACTTATATTGAGTTAGTAACTAGGAGTCATGACCACTCAACACAAAATTTAAACCAAGAGAAGAGAGAGAGAGAGAGAGAGGTTCCCAACATTCTCACACTAGATACGAGTAATCTTACTGGGGAGCAAGATAATCTTATAGTCAGTTCATTTAATCATAATATTTTAATTGTATTATGAAAAAAATAGAAAAATAGTGCTCAATAGCCAATTTCATAAGTTTTATCATACTCTCATTTTTTTATTTCTATTATTATTTCTTTTGATAGTACTATAATACACAAATCCTTTTCGAAGGTATTATCTTATCTAGGATAATGCAAGACAATAATGAAAAAGATATATACTTTTTATTCTAATAAGACCTGAGAAGGAATATCACAATCTTTAGGAATTTTTGTTGTTTATTCTAAGTGGGTATTTACTATGATGACATACTAAAATGGAAAGGTAGATTATCTTAAGACTAAACTTATAGTGAGAAATATACTAAGACATTCAGTGTGGACTATGATGACACTTGCTCTTTAGTGACAAAGATAGTTTCAATCGTAATTGTTAAATCAAAATTCGAATCGAGAATCATGATACTTGATTAGTAAATCGAGAATTGAGAATCGAGAAATAAATCGATTCAAATTGTAAATAAAATTTTTTTTGACTTTTTTTCACATTAATTAATTCCTATTTCAATAGTTAGCAATTTATTTTTGATATTTTAGTTTTTATTTGTGATTTTTTTTTGTATTTTATTACTTTTTCTTGTTAAATTCATAATACCAAATATTCGAGTTGTTTTTTTCCATGTTAATTAATTCCTTGAGTTTGTACTTTTTTTATTATTTTAATTTTTATTTGACTTTTTGATTTTCTTGGTTTCTTGAAAATCGGTATTAAACCAATTCGTGTGAATCAATTCACGATTCAGGGATTCAGTCTTCAATTCATGTATATTTTCGATTCTTTTAAAGAGTTGGATCGTTTACCCCATTAATCATGAATCGAATCGTGTGTCCTACGATTTTGATAACAGTAATTGCAATGTATATTCTTATTTCTCTTGTAGTATTTCACAATTTGAAAATAAACAAACTATGCATAAAGATTAGATTTTTTTAAGATGACCTCAAAGATAATATATATATGAAGTAGTCAACAAGATTATGAGCAATAGTCATGTGCAATTTGTGGAGTACAAATGATATTATACGTCCAAAAATAGTCACCAAGAGCTTAATAATGAAGACATTCCTTTTCATTTATACCAACAGCGATACCTCCCAGAGGACACCCCACATGAAGATCTGAAACTTAAATGAGCCTTGGTGGAGTTAATGATAAAAACCCATATTATGTGAAAGATATTTTATTATTTTATTTTTTTATTTATTTTGTATGAGACAATCAAAGTTGAATATTATTATTTGATTGACCAAAACTTTTTTTTTGTTTCCATATTATTGTTGCTCACGCCCGCCTTTTTTTTGTTGTCATTCCCCCCCTTGTTTTTCTCATTCAAGATGTATAAAGCATCTCTAGTATTGTTTACAAAATAGTAAAATTGAAATTAAAACAAAGTTTATTTTCCATGGCTCCTATTTTCTTTTGCTCTTGGACTCCGATAAACATTTTGGTTGGGTGTGTAGAACCCACCGCTCATATTTGTGTTCTGAAGCATTCCACCAAGGAACCAATTGCCAATGCTTGATGATGGAAGAATCATTCATGTCAGGTCATGAAAGCTATATGCAAATACAATACTAAGTTCCAATTTGTGTAATGTAATATTTCTAATTAATTTGAATCTATTAAAAAAACTTAGGCGAGTATAATATTCATATCACTTAGTTTTTAGGTTTCAGAAACAATCACATCATGTGGGTTACACATGTGTATTACTAACTTTTCTTTATTTTTACAATGAAGAATCATAAAAGATTCAGATATTTTATTGGAATAAATATGACTTTTTCTATAAGAGTTAACATCTTATAACATAGGAGATATGTATTTAATTTTGTCGAGATTTATCTTTTTATTTGTGCACTGGCAGATGCTCATACTGATCAAGATATTGATTTTACTTTTGATACAACTCATTCAATTAACTCTACTACTTATAAAAGAAATATACAAAAAATTAATTATTTGAATATAATTAACCATTTCATAGATTCTTCTCAACAAGTTCACATTGATGGAACTCTTTGCATACTGGGATATCTGAAGAAGGTTCTAGAACTTGATCACTTTCTGGGATCATGGAAAATTTTAGTAGGGAAGATACTGAAATTCAAGTTGGGCATCATCATACAACGAAAGAACATTTATGATAGGGTCTTTTTTTTTAGAGACAACCTTGTCTCATATAATAGTAAAAGACTTATAATTATTTGAAGATCTAATATAGACATAAATGTTTATAATGATGATAATAATTATTTATGAGATATTTTAAAAATATAATCTACTCGAGGAGAATAGATATGCAATATATTCTCTCTCTAATCTTTATCATGGAAGTCAAACAATGAGACATATAGCCTCCTATTTTATATTTTACAAACTAATGAAATAAAAAAAAGTGAATTATTTCTTCCAAAGTGAGAATATTCATAATGATATCATTACTATATCATACATTTAGATTATAAAGCAGTCAGGAAATATCTTAATAAATACCTAAAAGAAACTTTAATTTTCCTTTCTTTTCTCTAAACTTGGTGTTATGGAGTTGTACGCACTAGCTTCATGGAGGATGTTGCAATTTTAATATTATTTTTATTTTTTGTTTATTGTAATTTTGATGAGAGCACAAGACTTATTGGTTACCCTAATCATTTTTTAAATTTAGTTCACGTCATAAGTCTAAAAATCACATGACTATCAATATGGGCTTGAGTCGATCAATCTCTCCTTCAAGTTCAATCTCTATGGTATATATACACTTGTATCTCATTACAAGCTTATTTGAAGTCTTTGAAATAAGATTTCACATATAATTGCAAATGATCACACTTAATTCATACAACACAGCTTGACGCCATTATGAATAACTAAATATCTCAAAAATAATAACAATAATATTAGTATTATATTTTTTTTATAAAAAGACTTAATATTTCATATGTAGCTAAGAGCAATGAATATCTAAGAAGCACGGACACGGGGATACGATACTGCAGGATACAGAGACATGACAAATTTCAAAAAACTAGGATACGGATACAGCTAGGATACGGCATGAAAAAAAAACAAATACAAATATTATCCATTAACAGAAATTTAAATAAATAAAAAAATGCTCAAGCATTATTTTTACAAACATTACAACTCATTTTATTGTATAATTCTACATGAAAAAAAATTATGCATTTTAAATAATCTATATTATTTCAAAATTAATTTAATCTAATTTTTTTTTCTCCATCAATACTATAATACAATTTTCATTATTTACATATTACATTAATTTATTTAAAATAAATTATATAACAAAAACTATTATACTTACATATTATATATTACTAAATATTACATACTACAAAAAATATTCATATTTATATATTTCATATTTTAATATTACATATTTATTATTATTCTTAAAATCATGTATTTAAAATTAAAATAAATTATTTGTTTATTATAATTTTCATATATATTAAACAAACAATAATAATTAAAATATAAAATATATATATTTAAACCCTCTAACCCCTGCCCCCTCTCGTTACTGTATTTAAAATAATTATATAATCTCATGTGGTTTTGTTCCACACCACCCACTACATCTTGCAACTCACAACATTATGTAGTCAATTACATCATTGTTCGCACACCATTACACAATTGTTCAGACTAATGTTCAAACAACCAATGCACCAAGCACCACATCATTTCTCACACGACTACGCTTCTATTGTGCCATGCACCATTGCTCACAACTACGTACTACATCACATTTACCGCTCAACATGTTGACACTTGCACATTACATGTCGTTGCAAGCACTAACACACAGTGCACCATCAAGCACATCATAGTACGCCACAGCACCATGTAATTCCCAAGCATCATCTAATATCATGTTAGAGTATTGAGTTTTTGAGGAGAAAGAGAGAGAGAGAGATAAAGAGAGACCATAATGTTTTCAATGACGTCAAAAATAATAAAAATAATATATATATATATATATATATATATATATATTAGAATAGGGGCAGCACACATATTATGTGCTCTCATACAAACAGAAAAAGAAAATAAAACACAATGGAAACAAAACTAAATCTCGATACTTTATATGTAAAGAAGATAAGGAGAGAGAAAGAGAGCATATAAACATGTCTTCTCACCCTTCCTACTAATTTTACATGTTTTATTTCTCTCACCTATTATTTATCACACCACCTCCTTTTATAAAATTTTCTGTTATTATTTTATTGATGAATTATCATTTTCAGATTTGATACCAAAATTGAATATACATTTATGACATTAACTATTTGTAAGTTGTAACCAATAATGTGATAGTCTAATTAGCAAATGGGCAATACCGCCCAATCATGAGAATATTAGTTCAATCCCCATAGATATTGAATTTGCTTCCCCAGGATATCTTTGTTAATCACTCTACTCATACTATTGGGACAGGGGCCTTTTTTGCTCTGATCCAGAGGCCCCAAAGCCCATATATGAGAAACCTAAAATAATATGGGATGAGTTTGGGGGTGAAGGGGATAAAAAAACATTTCAAACAAAAATGATTAGTAAATTGTATATCAAGTTATTTGTAGGGCTGTAACCTAGCCGAGCTGCTCGCCAGCTGCTCGGCGTTCGGCTCGTTAGAAGCTCGCTCGAACTCGTTTATTAAGTAAAACGAGCCGAGCCCGAACATCATTTTGAGGCTCGTAAGTTAAATGAGCCGAGCCCGAGCACCCTCAAACTCGACTCGTCAGCTCGTAAATAAGCTCGTGAGTAGGCTCGTGAGCAAGCTCGTGAACTAAGCTCGTGAATAGGCTCGTGAGCAAGCTCGTGAACTAAGCCCGTGAACATGGAGAAGGCTTGATGCACAACAAATTTTTCCTACAAATGAACATGATGAATATTTTAACTCTTGAACTTCAATCAAGTTAATTGAACTTTTATTATCTTATCTTTTTAATTTAGTTGTATGTTGACTATTTTAGATGAACATTTTCTTTAATTCCCGAATATCATTTTGAGGCTCGTAAGTTAAACGAGCTGAGCCCGAACACCCTTAAACTCAGCTCGTCAGCTTATTAATAGGCTCGTGAACAGGTTCGTGAATAGGCTCGTGAGCAAGCTCGTTAACCAGGCTCGTGAACAAGCTCGTGAACCAAGCTCGTGAACCAAGCTCATGAACAGGCTCGTAAGTTAAACGAGTCGAGCCCGAGCACCCTCAAACTCGGCTCGTCAGCTTGTAAACAGGCTCGTAAACAAGCTCGAGCCTACTCCTTTAAAACTGAGCAGACCGAGCCTGCCTAATTCTCGGCTCGACTCGGCTCGGTTACACCCCTAGTTATTTGGGATGACCGTCAGCATCAACCCTAACAGTGTGCAATGAAGTTCAGACTACAGCACAATGCACCAAAGTGCAACTGGGTGCAGTGCAGATCAAGCAAACAATCCTAAAACCTCACTCAACATTAAAATATGTGAAAAAGATTATTCTTACTAATAATGAGTTACATCCGTGTCACCTATAATTCATTCAGCAAAAAAGAATTCAAACAAAACATTTAAGATGACTTGATTATTTAATTAAGATTTACCCTAACGAGAAGATTATTATCTCAATAAAAATATAAATTAGATATTCCTTGAGTTTGCAATTTGAATTTTATTGTACCAAAATTTTCCTATGATCCCAGAATAAAATTCATTACTCACTCAATTATTATAATTAATCCCACTAGAAATCAAGAATCATAAAAAAAATTAATTATTTAATAGTTAATAAACTTAAAATTATTTATATTATTAGCATAATTAATTATTTCATAAATTCTCTTGTATAGATTCATAGAGATATAATTTACCAAGCTATAATATGCGAAGAAAGTATTGGGCCAGGAATTTATTTCATAATATTTTTGATATATCTATATTTTATCCTATTCCTATATTGAATCAGCTAAAAAATATCTCGGAAGATTAATTTTTCAGTAAATAAATGGCAAGCGCACATCAACATTTGTCAGTCAGAACAGTCACATCAATGTACTCGATAAAATTAAATAATAAATGCATGCATTCTAAACTTATGCAGAATACCAATCATGCATAAGGGCACTAATTTCGTGGGATGCATCCAAAACTGAACTACTGACCACATGATATCTTTTTGTGCTCATTTGCGAAGACCCTTACGAGCTCACCCTGAAATAAAGAGGAAGATCATCTATTTGTAAGACAATTTAACAAACAAACATGTTGTATAAAATGATAGAGCAGAAACATTTAAGAAATCAAAAAACATATGTTTGTTTAAGTATGAACACCAATAGACTACTTGATTTATCATTCTTGGTTGCTTTTTTCTACTTTTCTTCGTCATAACTCATATACAACATGTACGTAATCGATTAGTTACAAAAAAAATTTACAGCACAGTTATCAAAATTGTACGATTCATGATTTGATTCACGATTCGATTCACGATTCAGGGGGTCAACGATTTGACTCTTTAAAAGAATTAAAAAAATGTATGAATCAAAGACTGAATGGTTGAATCACGAATCGATTCACATGAATCAATTTAATATAAATTATCAAGTGACCAAAATCCTTAAAAGATCATAAAAATAAAAATTAAAATACAAAAAAAAAATTATTAACTATATGAATTAATTAAAATGAAAAAAAGAAACTTCAACATTTATTATTATGAATTTAACGTGAAAAAATAATAAAATACCAAAAAAAAAAATCATAAAAAATAAAAACTAAATTACAAAAAAAAATTGCCAGTTGTAAGAAATAAGAATTAATTAACGTGAAAAAAATCAAAAAAAAAAAATCAATTCACGATTCAATTCGATTCTCGATTCACTAATTAAGTATTCCGATTCTCGATTTAAATCACGATTTAACAACTATGATTTATAGTAAAAATAGGTACTTTAATATATTTTTTATGTAATTTATATATCAATATGTAAATGCTTATACATTTAAAACATATATCTACAGTATTTCCTTTGTACCATTCTTGATGTTTCATTAATAATATATTTAACATGTTTTCAAGCTAATTAGATTATTGTAAAATAATGGAGGCATTGGCCATCATTCTAGAGGATAATGGCCAATATCAAACACAATTAGAGCACTATGTCTCTTGTCTACTTTCTAATGGAATTGAGTATTTTATTGTCATTTTTAAGAGTACCTTGGCATTTTTCTGAGCAAGTAAATGAAAACAACCTCAACCAACTACTATATTGAATTAATCTTTGATTTCGTCCAAAGTACAATTTAAAAATCCAAATCAACACTTAGAACTGGACCAGCTAACGTAACAGATTGCTCGAGTAGAAAATATTATGGAGGTATATGTCTAGAATACATATTAATATTAAGATCATCAAGTTTTTCAGCTTTAATTTCCTCCTACAAAGTGTCACACATTGTGTCTCATATAACACTCTCACAAGATCCCTCCTCCTGGCTCACTCAATCATGAACCACAACAAAATCATGGTATGATAAAGAACCATGACATGTCTTATTACTATCGTCAAGACCAATTATAATAGTAGCATAATATTAGGTATATGAGCATGTTCTATTGTCACTATGAAAGGGGCAATAATTGGACGAGAAAAAGATTATATCACTAAAGTATCTAAAAGTGTTTCTCATTTAAACGAGTTCTTGAAAAAAGACATATCCACAAAAAGCATTACATTTACATTGGTCAAGGTTCTTCTAGTCTCTGATAAATAACACGTGTATGCCTTTTGAGTACTAGCATTTCAGCAAAGTGCACTTGATGACATGGGTGGACATCTTTTCACTACTAAGAGAAAAAACTCACACAGAAGAAATACATCCAAAAATTATGAGCAAAATTTGAAATAATTTCACTTTCAAATATATAAGTTGATATATAGTATTACTTCAAAGGACATGATATGATATTTAGTCGATCAAAATGTTAATCATTAACATTATATCTCTCTAATAATATTTAGGAATACTTTGATATGATATAAGTGTCATAATCATTCAACCATAATATTTTTTATTTATTTCAACTACCTCATGCCGTACAAGAGTGTCAGTACATCATGTATGGTCAATCAACTAAGCTTTATTAAAAAAATAAGAATAGTGATGTGAAGTATTTTTTAAAAATATTATTACTTATTATTTTAATATTGTATAAAACCAATGTTTTTACCATTTGATAAAGTTTATAAGAATTAATAAAACTTAAAATTTTTCTTTAAAAATAAATAATTATGAATTATCAAATGCAGTCATCAATTATGTGTCAAAGTCCTACAAGAACCCTAAAATTTTGAACAAATCAGAAATAATGAGTTCTAACACTTAATGTGCCGAATAAAAATATCTAATATGATTTCTTAATTGGTATGTTTTAATCAACAGTCATTACTTCTTTCATATTTGATTCCATAATTTTATCTTATATAAAGATATAATGTCCAATTTGAGAATATAAAACAAGTAGATCAATAATAACCAAGTATCTAGAATGACATATGAGAATAGAGAAAATTAAGTATAATTCATCTCAATCAATCTGCATAAAAATCATTTGCACAAACTGTCAATCCTACACAAAAACAACAAAAGAAAAAAATATAATATTATAATTTAGATATTAAGCAAAATAACTAACTAAGAATAAATTATAATTTAACAAAGCTTAGATATTAAAAAAATTGTGTATCAAAAAATAAACACAACAATGACAGTGGCATGCCTCTTGACTCATACAACAGTATCATTGATTATAACAGTATTAAAGATTTTATACTCAACAAAAGAAAAGAATATAGAATGGTCACTTGTGACATGAGTCTTGACTACCGAGCCTATGACCCAAAAGTCTATAGTAAAATAATGATAAAAAGTAGTTGAGGTATCTCTACTAAAGATGATAGCCCCCAATAATAAAAAATATGAAATACTACTATGTACGTGTAACAAGATTAGTAAGCCACACATAAAAAATCTAACATGAGTAGATTTGTTAGTCTATTATAGAGTTTTTGAACCCTACAATATCATCCATAACTAAGAGTACAAAGTCTAAAATCTTTGTAAAATGTAATCCAATTGCTCACAAAAAATAACTACTCATTATCAACTTCTTCCCTACCGAAGTTCCTTTCTATATTCTCTTGTTGAAACCATATAAAGACATTATAATATTATAATTGATCATTTCGATTCCAGTAGATCTAGAAGTTTTAAAAAGTTGAATTATCTTTTGAAAAATTTCTGATTAAAGCACGAGCACTCTCTTCCTAGAGTTATGTATAAACAAAAAAGTATATCACTCTATCAATGAATATGATTATATCCATCTCACATAATAAGTTGGTTCATCATTATCAAATAGTCTATATACAAACAATTGAATAATATTATCGTATAAATAAATTATTTTTAAAAAAAGTATTAAGACTACTAAAACTTAACTTTATTTCATGTCTCACAAAAATCAAATATATAAATTATAGTTAAATTAATCATGATATAACTAATCACAAGTAATTGAGATAAAATTTAGTTGATGATAATGATACTAAAATTAATCGACTATCAAAAATAAATAATTAATTATACATTGAGCAGTGGTCACTTATCTAAATCAATCTCATATGAATCATTTAATAAGTAACTCACATATCTTTCACCCAAAAATCAAATATTAGCTAAAGTGGCATGTGATGAATAAGTATATATCAACTTCAACTGTGTTATTCCTAGTGTATCTACACTGATTATCCTAAAGGTATCAAAAGGGATGTGTCATGCTAGCAAAGATCATCCGAGCCCCCATGTCATGCCAGGCATGGTCCGATATAGGAGTCGTGTTGTGTCTGGCACAGCATGACTACCAGTCTGCCCAGCCTGACATGGCATGACCGATATAATTCTGAGCAGACCCATGTCTACCATGTTGGTTCATGTCGAATGGTGCCGATTTTGTGGGCAACACCATCACAGGTGCCTTCCACCGGGCACCACCACCAAAACACACCGATAACCAGTCACCATAAAAATATTAAAAAATATATAAAATGAATATAACAAAGAATAAAAACTAATTATATTTAAAACAATCAACACATATCAAACAAAACATTAACAAATTATAAGTATAACTATAAGGCTAAAAATTTATAAATAAACAACAACTATTACACTATAAGAACAACTGTACCAGTGATCCATGACAATGGGTCAGGCACACAGTCATGCCTGACCCAACATGGGGCACGATAGCCTATGGCCAAGCATGGCACTAGTCGTGCCTCGGGCCAGCACGAGCCAGGTCCAGGCATGGTTCTGGACTATGCCAAAGCCAGGCCAAGAAGGACTCTGTTGGGCTGTGCCTCGTGCCGTGCCCTGGCAGCACGGCCCACTTGACACCTCTAGATTATCCTTGTTTTATTATTATACAAAAAAAAAAAACTATGCAGCAAACACTGTTAGCCACACCCTGCAGCAAACATTGTTAACCACACCATGCAGCCCCTATAGCACACAGTTGTACCCATTGCCTACAGTTGCACCCACTGAATGAAGCACACATTGCACCACGATAGCACCCACTGCACCATGGACAGATTGCACCAAAACTGCACCCACTACCCCACGCACACAGTACACCCACTACACCAGGCACATATTGCACCATGGTTGCACACACAACACCATTATTGCACCCACTGAACAGTGCACACATTGCACCATAGTTGCATCCATTACATTACAGTTGCAAACACTGCAACAAGTACACATTGAACAATGATTGCACCCATTGCACCACAACCACATTGCACCATGATCGCACCCATTGTGCCATGCACACATTGCACCATGGTCCATGCCACCACGAACATCACAGCCGTGCACATCCATCACAGCACGCACACCTATGCAGCCATGCACCACCATGGAAGACCATTGTGCCACCACGCATGTCCATGACACCATGCATGCCCATGCAGCCACACATCACCACATACAACCACTACAACACCATGCCACCATGATTTCATGCTAGAGTTTGGGAACAAAAAATTCACTTTCGATTCATTATTCTTTTTGAAATTAAAAAAAAAAAAAACATGATCATATATGTGTCTAGGATTGAGGCAACCTACATACCAAGTACTCTCATCCAAAAAATGAAAAAAAAAAAATAATACAATAAGTAAAAAAAACAAGATAATATATACAAAAAAAAAATATCTTTCAAATTAAATTTAAAAAAAAAAAACATTAATGTGCAAATTAAAATGTGCCACAAACAATGATTATTCTTCAAAAAACTTCATTATTGCAGCATTTCCAATAATTGTGATGATGACAACGATGGACAATAACAACTACCAGGTAATAATAGTCATGGAAAAATATAGTAGCTAGATTTAAATTTTGGCAATGAGGCACCATCTTAACTGTTATAACATATAAAGATTTTTAGAGATGAAAAATACAAAATGACATTATCAATCAGCAAATGAAAAGCCAGGACCCACAACATAGGTAATCCAATTGGTAAAAAAGATGAATTCTTGCTTCTTTGAGGGCGCGGGTTTAATCCTCATTGGCTACTCTTTTGAGAGTAAGGGAGGGGGGGATAGCACTGCTCCCATCCCGAGGCTCCATTGATAATAGCACCAGGTTAAAAAAAATGAAAAATTAGGAAAATAATCAGGTACACTCCTAATTCTATATGAGCACTCCAACCTAAGTGATTCAAAGAAATACATAAAAGTAAAATATAATCTTAAACAAATAGTATCAAAGTCACTTTCTTTATGATGAAATATTGCTTCAAAAACTCATACCTTGCGAATAATTCTAAATGATGTTCTAGATCCTCTCATTACCTCAGAGATTGATGGATCTGCTTACAAAATTATTCTCCAACTCTAACAAAATTCTAGCGGGTGCAATCGAGCTCTCATGAGGATGAATCAGTTTCATCACCATCATGTATCACGTTTAGTCACGTCGAGTTCAATTTGGTAATTCACAAGTAAACAAAATATTTAAAGATTAATAGGTATTACTTCAAAAAGAAAATACAAGTTGATTCACTAATCACTACATATATCCCAATTAGAGATAAGTTTGATGACATTTTCACCTAGTATTTCAAAGAGCATAAGTTCTCTTTATCACAAGCTCGGAGTGCATAATAATCATGCACTACCTTGGAAGAGAATATTGGAAGTCATATCCAGTGCACAAAACTTACACTTCGGTGCAAAATTAAGAAAGATTAAAGTTTCAACAGATTTATCCTTGAATTTTATAAAGATTGTGTTTGTTAAAACTCGAACCCAAGACTTACAGTCATTGAGCAAAAACACTTTTAATCACCCCAAGAAATAACCTCTAATATATATATATATATACAACACCAACATTTTTCAGATAATTAGTTATCTCAGTATTATTCTCACATAAATATTTTTTATCTGATAAAAAATATTCATATATTAAATATTTTGTGCTTTATATTACGAGATTTAAAAAAAAAATGTGCATCGTCAAGATTGCACACCATAACAAGTATTCTGATATTAATCATTCCACTATATATTTTTGTATCTACTTTTTATGACATAATGAATAATTGGTTTCCATTGTATGAAATTTACATTGTTTTTCATTTTACATGAAACAATAATATTTTGAATTTCATGTAATGCCTTTTTTGTGAGTTTATTTTGTCTAGGGCATGTCCCCTAAAAAAGATAAGAAACCTTTTCGCAAAATTAGATATCCATTTATAAATTGTTATAGTAGACATAAATGACTTAAAAGTATTATTTATACTTAATAATAAGAGTTATTATTAATAAAATCTTCTTTGAGATAATATCATTTTTCAACAACTCATACATAGTGAATAATTCTCAAAAAATTTCTAGATTTCTCAGTTATATGTCATAATTGAGTGACTACGAGCACTTTAGTAGGTCATGAGACACCTTCCGTTATTTCATAGAATCAAGCACTTCTGAGGGTGGAAAAGTTTTTGCACCCACATGTATGGCTTGCTCTAGTGTTTGAGATAAGAGAGAAGCTATGCATCAAGAAATTGTCATCCTAAGTGTCTAGTGGAGTGACTCATTGCAAACATACTAGTCCACATATTACCCAAATTGAAACAACTCCTACAAACAAATTTGTGTGAGGAGCAAGAAAATACTCATTAAAGTAATGATTGCATCCTCAAAGAATAGCAAGGTGGCTCTCAATCAAGAGACCACTCATTGCTCACATTGACCCATTTCCCACCAGTATTAGAACAAATATGTGGGATATCTTAGATCTTCAAGTTTTTCATAAACACTCATCCTGGTTGATCCCCTCTACAATGTTGCCAACTATCAACCAGTTAGATGTGTCAAGTGGGACAAATCAACCATTCCAGGGACGGCATGACAGGGCCCAGAGATGTGCATTAACCTGCATTGGTTTTAGTCTATGAATAATGGGCCTCGGTTCATGCTAGGCATGGCCCACATGGTGTCATGTCAAAAATTATTAACAATAAAATTCTTAAGTCAAGTTCTGAGCCATAAGATTTCTTTCAACAGTTTTGGGCAAAAATCAAACGGCTATTAGATTCCTACCCTTAAAACGATTAAAAATTGTATATTTTTTAATGTTACAAATTTTCTATAAATAATATCTTCGTATTTTTAGTTTTTTATAAAATATCGCTTCTTTCTTTCAGTTTTTCTGATTTATTTCTCACTTAACGTTACAAAATGAGCTCAACTCTAAGTGTTTCGAAAGATTTTTCTTTATTTTGTAATTTATTAATTTAATTGTTACATTAACGGAGAGACCAACATCGAGCATTTATTATAGATGGGAATTAAGCATTGCAGACTTCCTACGTACTGGTGTAGTGCTTCTATTGGTGCTGGAGACATTTGTTCAAGATACATAATACAAAGGTTTTATTATTTTAAGTTAATTTTTTTTCTAATTAATTAAATTTGTATTAAAATTAGATAAAAATTAATTCTCTCCAACACAAAACTCTCTAAAACCTACTAAATTATAAAAAAATAAAAAAATATTAAAATGAAATAAACATAAATAATAATAACCTAACCGAAAGACCCAAAATTGGATTATCTCTCGATCATACTCGACATCAGCCCTTGCACCTAAAAATTCAAATAAATAGACAAATATCATTAGTATGAACATACTTTAATATAATTAAAAATAAATATTTTTGGATTATAAAAAAAGATTTGACATAATTGATATATTGTACAACATATATAGACAAATATCTCATGCTAAAACAAAAGTCTTGTACACTAGGTAAAAGATGTATCTCCATTAAGATCCCATATCCGAAAACAAGTAAAAGATACCAACAACAAAGAAACATAATGGCCATGAAGACATGAATGTTAAAGGAGGCTTGCAATCAGCATCTTGCAGTTGCAAATAGTCTCCCTAAAAGTGAAGTGATTCTTTTTTTTTTGTTCATTTCACAGAATGTGATGGCCTGTCATACTCATCAAGCCACCCACTTGATGTAATCATCATTCTTTCTAAGAACAATAATCATTCAAAGATAGCAAAGGGAAACTCATGGAAGCGGCATGGTTCAACAATTAGAATGATGATTCATCTTCTGATAGCACCCTTCACCAATTGCAGATTGGTCCATTTCTATCTGTCAGAATCAGAAGAATATGAAAGCATATTGTTGAACCATGTCCACATGAGGGACATTAGCTTTTTTCGTTACAGCCCAAATGGCCTGATTCATCATCACCTGTGTTGCACGGATACGCCTAAGTGCTGCCGTGTCCACATGTCCGACACATGGATACGGCGACACGGGTCGGACATGTGTCCAATAGGCCAGGGGTGGGTTTTGGAATCTGCATCGGGAGGGGGAGAGTTTGAAAATCGAAATTCGGGTGGGGAATTGGGTTCGGGAGGGGGGAGGTTCGGGAGGGGGGTTTTGGAGGGAGGGAAAAGATTCAGAAGGGGGGTTTTGGAGGGGGGGAAAAGGTTCGGGAGGGGGGGGGGGGAAGGCTCGGGAGGAGGAGGGGGAGGGTGTTAGAGGGTTTAAATTTTTTTTACATTATTTTAAAATACAAAATTTTTAATTATTTTAAAATACAGTATTTTTAATTATTTTAAAATACCTAATATTTATAATTAATAATTTTTTTTTTATTTTATTTTTTTTTATCATGACGTATCCTAGCCGTATCCGTATCCTAGTTTTTTAGAATTTCCCGTGTCCCCGTATCTTGCCGTGTCGTATCCCCGTGTCCGTATCCGTGTCCGTGCAACATAAATCATCACAACTCTTGGGATGAAATCCAATCCAATTGACACCGGCATCTAATGAGAATCTGTCGTGCATCAATAATTGCATTTGCCATGCAGTTACTTGAGTAGTGCAACAAATAATGAGCTGTTAGTTGGCAATCTTAGCAAAGGGATTCTACCAGAGGAGATGTTTTATTCATTTATACATTCCTACCCTAGAGTAAGTTGGCAAATCAGCTACACGATATAATGATAACTCACGCAGATGGAAGACCTACACCATCAAAGATAGATCAACATGTGTCATAATTACAAATCCTTAACACAAATATGCACTCATAAGTAAAATCAATCTTATAAGAAATAATTGCAATGTTAGATCATCCATTCCAGCATTGGTTTTATAAAAGACATTTATAGGATGGTGGATATGAGGGTCAAATACCTTACATTGTTAAAGAACGTGCTGAGGGGACGCGTTAGAGGAAAGAATAAATAATTAAATATGACCCTCTCTAATCGCTTAGACTTTAGAAAAACTGAATCTCAAGAGAACAAATAATCTCTTAGTCTTGAAGATATGGCATCCCCTCCCATTCGATTCTAAAGATCAAGCCCTTAGGTCTTCACTCGATACATATAAAATGACAATGAACAAAACAGATGGAATATATTGAGACCAAGAGATATTAAAAAAAAATTATTGATTGATGGTAAAAATCCACCCTTCTGAAAGGTCTTCCTAGTGCAAAATAAGAGAAAAGGGGTCACTAAAATTGCTCAACAAATGAAATTCGATTCGGGTGGTAAAACTGGGAGCCATCTGAATTTACTCTGATAAAGATCACCTTGCATTGCGAAAGCTTCTAAATTTTCTCAGAGCATGCTTGGTGATAACTAGCTCTCTCATTAACTAGAAGCTTGAGCCGAAGAGAATTGAAAGAATGACCGAAGGGGGAGAAACGCATCGAGAACACGAATGGACCATATTTTTGAATTGAATTAAACAAAGATAATTGTATACAATTACACAAATACTAACATATCAGATCTTAATTTAATCTCAAAAGTTAAAAATATTTAAACAAGAATAACATTTTGATGATTGATCACTTGAGATGTTCACGTGTCACATGAATGTAGTGTAGATCATGTCAAGGAGCAATGACAAGTGTCTTTGTCCGAGAGCAATAGATCGTGAGTTCAAGACCCATCAGACAGAGTCTCTGATTTTCTAAGGTAACTATATCAAGATATTAACCTCTCTCATACCTCGTGCTAAATGCAAGTCTTGTGTACTAGGCATGACCTCCAATTAAATAAAGACAACTCACATTCTATTTGTGCTCTCTTATTTTATTACTACATTGTTCATTCGTAAAATATAGTCTTTGTCATGGATTGAATTTGTACTTTTCTTATCAATTAGCTAATGATGCACTTCCCTACGAGTGGCTGCCATCAATTGTCTAGAATTTCTGCAGGCACCGAGAAACCTTAGTACAACAATGATGGCAAAAAAAATCTTCTAGACACCAAGATATGGCAAATATATGAGTCAATAAAAATGTTAATTTAAGCATATACCATGCAATTTCTGTCATCCAGAGGCTGGACTTCAACAGCAAGAAAAGTATCAACATCGTCAGCAGTAACAAGATACTTGGGTTGTTTTGCTCCTGCAACCAGAAACACCTCATTAAACAGCTCATAACCCACTTTATGGAAATAAAATCTGAAAAGCAGCGAACGATGAAAGCCGGCAATACCATCGATATAGTTAACAGACCCATCTCCCAAATGACGAACCCACTGCAAAAAAAAAAAAAAATTAAAAATAAAATATATCTAAAAGGGGAGCCCAGTACATAGCTACTGTTTATTAATCTATCCCCCAAGGGAAAGGTAATAAAACAAAAAATGCATATACTTATACAGAAGCCTGTAATGGAGATGCTCTGCCCCAGTAACTTGCCAGTTTCGTTCAACATCAATGATAATTAGATTTTGTTTCACTAAGGAATATTTTTTGCTGTCAAGATACCTCTAAAAAATGAAATGACAATGCAAGGGTAAAGTAGAGACTGGAGAGAACCATTCTTAACTTGAGCCAGCTTGCACAGAGCGCAGGCTAGGCCAAGCTGGGCAATTTTTATGCCACTTATTGGAAAAGTTCTCAAAAGTGTCACCATTTTGTAGCTGCAGTCATTATTGTAATCAAATTCTTTTCACAGATTGATAACCATTGAATGTCCATCCCCAGGCCTAATATATGTGCACAGCCTTGCACCATGCATTAGAAAAGCATAAAAATCCCTACTGTTAGAAACAGATCCCCAGGGGGAGACAAATCTTTTTGCAAAGCCAAGTAATGGTTAAAATGAGTACTGTTGATGTATTTTTTTTTTAGAATTTTCAAGACATGTGAGCAGAGCATACTCGACACAGTGAAAAATTGGCATGTCTCCAGGTGGCATGATATGACTCGATATTCTAAAACAAATTTCTGAAACACGCATTGAGCACTATAAAAACCTCTCTCAGATGCGTCTAACCCCAAGCAAAATACCTTCATGCCGTGCCCAGCACGGCACGACTTTCTCACTGGATCGTGCCCAGCACGACATGGTGGCCAAACTGGGCCACCTGAAAATGGGTCGTGCCAGCACGGCACGGTCCTTTTGACACCTCTAGCGAATCATGTCTATAATACTAAATGTTAGAACTCCATGTAGAAAAGATGATCACATGAATAGCAAGTGTTGGATTTGGAATAATTGGCACAGCCTCCCTTCGATACCAAATATTGGAAATTGAGGTGAGAGTTTAGATTTAAGGTTTTCAAAGAGGGATATTTTAACACACACAAAATTTTTATAGAAAAAACATATATATAACAAAAAAAGAACCCATAGAATAAACATACATGCACTGCAAAAGAACAAGAGAAAAGAAGATATTAGAGAAAATTTTTCTTTTTTAACTATTCAGGCTTTACAGTTGAGCATTAGTTATAGTTCCATAAGAGTGAAGTAGCTTGAGCATTAGTTATTATTCTTTTTTCTACTTTTTTATCTTTGTTTACAAGCTTTTAAATAGAAGTAAAAATTTCTAACTTAAGTTCTAAATCATGACAAAACATAATTTGTAGCGGCTTCATTCATATTCCAGCTAAAAAATATGTCGCAACTTGAATTTTTAAGTCATCAGCCACATATATATAAATTTTGTCATGACTTCAGTCATGTTGCACCATCAAAAAATATAATCCTAACTTGAATCATCATGACTTTGGTCGCAACAATATAAATCTTGACATGACTTCATTCATGTCACAACATCAAAGAACATAATCTCTACTCAAATCTTTGTGACTTCAATCACAAAAATAAAACATCATATTGCGACTGAATCCTGGTGACTTCGAGTCAGAACTATAGAAAACCATGTTGCAGCTTTATTCATGTCGGGACACCACAGAATACGAGCAATTTGAATTCTTAATATTTCCATCGTAACAAAATAAACCATATTATGATTTTATTCATGTTGCTACTCCACAGAACATAGTTGCGACTAGAATATATGAGATTTTTAGTTGCAACAACAAAAAATATGTTGCGACTTGTTCATGTCACTACTTCATATTTCAAAATCACAATGATGAACCATTATTTCATTTTTAGAAGTATCTGTCAAATCCTAACATTTTATTACTTAATAAATACTTATTTTTCACTCTAGTCTCAATTATGTGCTACTACTAAAACTTTTATGCCCCCATAATCGTTATCAATAATTAATAATATTTTTCTTCTTATCAATTTTATTCAATAGAATCAACCTCTAATCAACTTGCTCCCAGGTGAAATTGTATTGAATATCAATATGTTTTGTACTTGCATGGAAGATCAAATTTCTTGCTAGATGGATGGTGCTCTGACTATCCCATCTGAGCTATAGCACAACCTGAACTTTTGTGACCCAAGCAGACCACCATATCATGCTTGACATAGCATGGGATCACAATTTATCAACTCGGCATGACCTAATTGGCCCACAACCATGCACTTACAAGACAAATCAAGCCATGCCAATTTCAAGTGATGCCGATTATGGGCAATCTGAATACTCAATTAAAATTTTTTAAAATTTTAATTTTTATTTATTAGAAAAATTACATATCAAAATTATATAATTAAAAAGTATAATATATTAAAATTTTAAATAAATCAAAATCAAGTTAATAATTATAATACTTTATTTACATTCAACTAAACTCAAAATATCAAATGCAAAAGAAATATAATTCGAAATATGTTACATAATATAAGCTAAAGTAGAAAGAAATAAATTCTGCATCATCATTGAATTCATCATCATCAGCTCATGTCTGTAGTATGATAATGCGAATGCAGATCATCATATATTTTTTAATTTGAATGTAACACTAGTAGTGACCTCAATATCTTTAATATCTCATGAGTCCTCATTCGTTAACAATTTTTTTGCTTTATCTTAAATATTCATCTTTTAAATCTTTCGAGTCCTTCAAACATATAAATATCTCTATGATATCTAGTCGTTATCTTAATCACTTATCAGAAATAATATTAACAGTCACAGAAAAAGTAAACTCCAAAGCTATGCTAAATACTAAATGAGCAATTAAATCATGTGTTATCTTTGATAACATGAGATATATAGATTTATATGATGTTTACCAACTCAAAATATCCAAATTTTTATTATCATCATGAAATATGATGAAGTAGTAATTGATATCTAAATACCAAAAAAGCTCACTCCTATTCAACGGGTCATCTCATTTTTGCCCCTTGCTAATTGAATAGAAAAAATACTATCTCTAAATATGACATTCATATCCGTATTAGATCCTCACTACAACTATCATACTTAGTATCATAAATGTAAACATAATAATTAATTTTTCATAAATAAACTTTCATGCTTGTTTGGTTAATACAAGTAGATGTACATCTTATAATATATTTTACTCATTTTACCTTAATCATATGATCCATACAAACAATCAAGTAATAGAGAATTAGAATGGAGAACTAGTATTTTAAATATTTAATTTTTATCTCAGCAAATATGATATTAAATAAAAAATATTCTCTATATTTAATAAATATGCTATTAATATTACATATACATCTAAGTGTAATGCAAATGAGAAGAGTGTACACATACCAAAATATATTTATCATATCATAAAAAATCTTTTTAATTTTTATAAAAGATTTTTGCATCCCAATTTGAATCATCAATAATATGTTTTTTATTCTTAATATTGTCAAAATCAAATATCACATGTTGGTAGTCACTTGACTGTAGAGGTGACAAACGGGCCGGGCCAACCTGACCCGGCCTGAGGCACGACAAGGTTCAGCCGTGCCTCACCCGGCATGGCACGGGAAATGATGCATGCATGTGCCCATGTTGGGCCTGCTCTCAGCACAACTCGTGCCATGTCGTGCCGGGGCCAACCGAGTCTCATGTCAAGCCAAACATGGCACAATACCTAAGCTCGTGGACATGGCATCTCTGCACAAGCCATTAAACTGCCCGAGCCTGATGGATCCAAAAATCCATCAGGGCTACAGGCCCCAATTTGGTCCCATGGTTTTTTCGACCTAGATCTGATTCCACCCCCCCCCCCCCCTCCCCCCTCCCCAATAGTAAATTTTTAAAAAAAAAATAAAAAATAAAAATTTTGAATTTAAGTCGTTGGATTTCGCCTCCAACGGCTATAGAGCAGAATCCGATGGCCAACATGATTCTACCCCAAATAATTGATTAAAAAATAAAAAAAAAATTAAAAAATAACTTTTTAAAAAAAATTATTTTTATTATTCTATAAACCCCCCCCACTCTCTAATATTTATGTTTTTCAAAAACATAAATATTTCAAATCTCATCCTCTCTCTCAAATCTCATCCTCTCTTTCAAATCTCTCTCCTAAATTTCTCTCTCAAGATTTCAGCTCAGCTTTTCGGGACTCGTAACTCAGACTCAGCTTTAGTTAGTGTTTGGGTTGGACTTGGGATTTATGGTACACGTATTTTACCCTGCTTTACAGGTATTTTGTTTTTTTTTAATTTGAACTTTTACATCTTAACTAAATTTTTAAAAATAATTAATATTTCATTTTCTCTCTCTACACTATACAGTCTACCCTCTTGTCTAAAAAAATCAAAAAATGAGGAATACTAATAAAATTAATTTAAATTTTAAAAATAAAAATCATAAGAAAAAATCTGAGGCTACTAAAACTTTGATTTCTTTGGTCACCTCGACCCAAACATCTAAAAAATAAAAAATTAAGACTTTTATAATTTTAAATCACTTTAGTATAATAAAACAAAAATGTTAGAGATATAAAAAAAAATGACATAGTACAAATATTTTAAGAAAATTTATACTTGTCAGAGTGCATATGAGACTGAGTACCTTAAGAAGCATGATAAACTATGCACCAAAAAATATAATGCATTATATCCTAAGTAAACTCAACTCAACGGTGGGATTTTTGAGGCTAGATCCAGTTCAGTCTCAAAGTTTACCTATTTTATATATCACGACGAGTTGGACGGGAATGCATGGCTAAACTTATCACCACAATAGGTCTTCAGATCAAATTTTCAGAAGATCCAAAGGTTGTGAGTATCATACAGACATACTTTCAGCCTGCTTATCATAAGATTCCTAGGTCCACATCTAGGAATAACATATCAAAATATTATTAGTTAAAAAAAGAAATAATAATTAATGAATTAATAATATATAATGGAATGGTGTCTGTGACGTCCGATATTTTGATGAGTCACGACAATGCATCTTATGCATGCCTCACCGCCCACTATATAGATTTAAAATAAACTCTAAATAAAAAAATTTTTGGATTCCCTGAGATTCTTCATCCTCATGATGGCCCGATCATTTTTGAGTGTATGATGAAAATCTTTAGAAAATATAAAATTCAAAATAAAATTATAGTATCACATTCAATAACGCATCCAATAATAAAGTAGTAATTAAAACACTTGTTAGGAATATTAGAGATAGACCATTAAGAAAAATTTTTCATGTCAGATACGTGTGTCACGTTATTAACTTAATTGTATAAGTAAAAATGAAGGTGTGTTTCATCACTTTGGAAAATATACGTAACTCACTAAAATACATTCACATACCTCACAAACAACAAAAGTTCGGTAGTCTTTGTTTGCCTGCAAATCTTAAGAAGAAGAAATTCCAATCGAATGTAAAATACCGTTGGAATTACACTTACATGATATTGGAGTCATGTGTTGGATATTAACACGTGATATCCGACTACTTCAATAATAAGAGTGACAAACTTAGTATTAATGACACTGACTGGGCTTCAGAAATTTTATTCATGAAATTCTAGAAGATTTTTTGACACGGCAAACATATGTTCGTCGGTTTATACTCTCACGACTTGCATTACATCCAAGTGCATATGAAACATTAATAACATATTTAAGAAGTATCTAGCTGACTCGATACTTAGCCATATAATTGTAGAGATAGAAACCAAGTACTTATAGTACTGGTCTATCATTCTATCTCTTTATTATTTGGTTGCATGCATGAACCATAGGATTAAGGTGAAAGAAATAGATAATATTTTGACTTGCATTTCCTCGTGCATGAACTTGAAAGACCCACCTGAAGAGTTCATTAATTAAAAAATGACTAAACTTTTCACATACTACGATACTAGGTATGGTAATAGTAGAAGTAATAATGAAGCTCCTAGTACAAACATGAATATCATATTTGGATATGATGACTTTTTCATTCAGTTAGCAAGGAAAAATTGATGGGGTGGACCGTCGAATAGGAGCAAACTATCTTGGTACTTAGATATTGATTACTACTCAATCCTATCGTATTCTAATACTAAAAATCTTGATATATTATAATAGTAAAAATCATATGAGTC
The DNA here is from genome assembly GCA_029783825.1 of Sapria himalayana. Classification (NCBI taxonomy): domain Eukaryota; kingdom Viridiplantae; phylum Streptophyta; class Magnoliopsida; order Malpighiales; family Rafflesiaceae; genus Sapria; species Sapria himalayana. Next base: position 552,853 of record JAREIK010001397.1, on the reverse strand, counting down.
CACATTTCTCATGCTATCTAAAATGACACTAAATCTACTGACTCCTCTAGAATCGAGCATAGCATCGGGGTCTACTTTTTCTATTGCTATGAATGTGATTTCAAATAGAAAATCGAGAGTACGTCCAGGTATTATTGAGATTTTAGCATACATGATTGATTGGAAGGATTCATACTTGTGCATCTAGGATCGTGTTGGAACTGGAACTACAGCGAAAACAAAAAAGTTGATTAATGATGATGATTCATATGATAGTGATATTGATATTGAGGTTAAGAATGATAATTATACGACAATAAACGATTGATGATGTTATAACTTGATGCCTGATGATTGACGATTGCAGGATTGCTACACTTATGTTAAGCTTATGAGTTATACATGCTGAATTCTAATTTTTGATTTCAATGTAGTGTTACATTGTACTTATATTTTTTTACATTATATTTAGTTTGATTTGGCTTTTTTATTTGTGTTTAAGAATTTTTGTGTTTATTTAATTTTTGATTTTGACTTGTTAATGATGCTTGAAAGTTGACACTTGAAGTTTAATATTTATTTATTTTTTATTTTCATTTTTAATTAAATTTAAATTTTTATTCATATTTAAGTTTTAATTATATAACATTTTATTATTTCATATACAAATTCTAATTCTAATTAATACAAAATTAAAATAAATAACATAAAAAAATTATAACTATTAAAAATTTATAATTTACAATTTAAAAATTTTTAAATATTATCTAATTTATAATTACATAAAAATTAAAAACAAATAACTTAAATTACTTAATCTTAAAAAAATTAAAATTTTATAAACTGACCCGTACGAACATGTTCTGGCCTGTACGTGCCTAACCCGACATCGTTAAAAACCAACTGTGCCTAGGGCCGTGCCGAGCCTGGCCTGACCTGAAGAAACTATTTCAGGCTCGACACGGCATGGTTACTGTATAGTGATATCCCTAGCCCAGCACGATAGCTAATTGGGCGGCCTAAAATCAAGTCGGGCCAACCTGGCACGACCTGTTTGATACCTCTATTTGACTGTAATATAAAATAAATATAATTCTAATAGTATCTCACATTCATTTAAAAATTTTTCTTTTCTAGACCTGCTAACAAACATAAGTGTTTAATTCTTGTTGTCGGTTATGTATCATAAGGTATTTTAGTGAATTTTTTTTTCTAATACGAGAAAAATAACATTCATTCTCACCAGTACTATTGAGTTAATTATATAGTACATAAACCTAATATTTAAAATTTATTCCTAATAGTTTATCTATAATGATTCTGACAAACATATTAATGATAACTCCATTATTAAAAATATTATCAAATAAAATATTACAAATTTTATTCTAAATATGATATTTCATAATAATCATCATCATACACTCATATATGGTAGAATCATCATTAGGATTAAGGATCTCAAAAAATTCTAAAATTTTTTTATTAAGTTTCCACTTTTAATTTATATTGTGAGCAGTGAGACATGCGAAGATATATTATCATGATTAGTTTATATGTTGAATATCATAGACATCACTTCATTATATTTTTTAAATTCATTATTTATTAATTATTTTTCTAATTTATAATATTTTATTATGTCGGTCCTACTAGTTGACCTAAAAATTATACGATAAACAGGTTTAAAGTAGATCTGTATAATACTGACTACCTTAGGAACTCTTAAAAATTTAATCGAAAGATTTATGATAGTAATTAATTTGATCAATTCTTCCATCCCAAAGTCAATGCGATATATAAAGGGAATCAATATAACTAGAGTTAATTTAACTTCAAAGACTTTACCGCTCAATTGGGTTTATCTAGGATCTAATATATAATATTTTTTGGTATATTGATCAATATACCTCTTAAGATAATTAGTGTCATAAGTACTCATATATATATATATATAATTATATATAATATATATATACTATATTGACTCTTCTTCGACATCCCTAAAATTTTTATTCTTTATTATATTAAAATGAATCTATACTACTAAAATTCACCTAGTTTTAGGTTTTTTGGGTAGATGAATCAAAAACATTAGAGAGAACCTAATTTCGATCTCATACTTTTTAGTTTGGTTGTCGTTATTATTTATATCTATGTTAAAATTATTATTATTATTAAATTAACTATTTGTCATTTTTAAATTTTATTTATAATTTTAAATTTAAAAAAAAATATTTAAAATATAAAAAATTATTAATTATAACATAAATTAAAAACAAAAAATAAATATATATCATAACAACAAATCTTTATTTGAGCTTTAGTCATAATTTATCTCTTTTTTTTAACAATCTAGCCTATAGAATAGAACAGACAGTGAAGCAAACCTCACATCACAAAAGAATAGAGGAAAGAACAGCATAGAAATTTTGATAAAAATCAAAAAATTTCTATTTTATATCTATAAAAATTTTTATATTAAAATAATATTCTTTTTTATTTTTTTTATAATTAAAATGAGCAGAAATCCGAGGGCCATAGGATTTCTGCCTAGTATCCATCATAATTAAATTCAATAACTATAAAAAAAATAATTATTTTGTTTTTTAAGCGACATCGAAAAGGACATGCAAGGCTTTTCGCTTTCGATATCGAGACCCATTACGTAAACATAACAAGCAGCTATGGAATTAGCTTTTTTGAAAACCCCCAGTCATGAGTCTGACCTGTGACCCGTGATATGTGTCTGATCATGAGCCATCATGCTTAAGAATTGTGCCAACAGACCAAGCATATGGGTCGTGCTTGGCCCGGCATGGGACATGGTCAACCCGAACCAGCATGACATGAGTCATGCCACGGGCCGGCATTACCAATGTCCAAGAATTATTATGACTATGTCTGGCCAAGCATGACTATTTCGAGCTAGTCACAAGACATGTCTGAGCCACCTGACCCACTTAACACTCCTAATCTGACTATCTAAGCCATAGGTCCTGATCAAAGCCAAACTCTGCACAAAGCTTTCATATCCAAACAACTCATTTACAAACATGAGTAAGAGTTATATATTATACATCAGTGGTAGAAAAGATAATAACTTATCTTTTGCTTATCTAGCACGCATTATCACCATACAAACTAAAGACATTTCTACATCTAGACTTTCAGATATAAATATCTCTATTCAATTAGCATCAATAGATCCACAAACCTCAAATATTTCTTTAATATTATTCCTCTCAAACTACAATACACAATCAAAAGTATCATAGAGATATCTGAGTTTTCTTTTAATAAAATTTCAATTTTTTTAGGAATAGACATAAATCTACTCAAAACTCTCACAACATATGGAATTTCAAGTATAGTACAAACCATGAAATATATCAAGCTCTCAATTGCATTGGCATATGAAATAATAGTTATCACTTATTTCTCCAGCTACATAGAAGGGGCAATGCTTGGTTGTTAACTTCATACCAAAATTCATAGAAATTTTTACCGACATTTACCTAAGACAATATCGTATTCTTATGATCTCTCTAGATTTCTATGCCAATATAAGATTTGTTGCTTTGATATCAATTACATCAAACTTATCTGCAAACATGCAAGATTAGAATGAAAAAATAATTACCTAACCTCTTAATGTAGACAGAATGAACAGCCTCACATCTGTTAAATTCCAACTACAAGACAAATGAGTCCAATTTTTAGCATCACTTTTGAAGAGATTGTTTCGGGAGATACAAAAACTTGTTTATCTTGCATACCGATTTTATTTTTTATTTTTTTTTGCATTTTAGTTTGAAATCAGTCGAATGCTCTATGAAAATTTAGTCCTCTAAGTCACCGTGAAGAAATATTGTCTTCATATCTAACTGCTCAACTTTCAACTCACATCTTGTTATAGTTATAGTAACTAATGCCACCCAATAAAGAATATCATTGTTATCGGTAAAAAAAAAAACTCATCATAGTCAATATCTTTTACTATAGAGCATTTCTTGGGAATCAACTATGTTATGTACTTTTTTATTTTCCATCATTCTTCAATTTTCTTTTGAACACTCACTTGCATCTAATTGTTTTCTGATCTGAAGATATTATTCTTCTTCAAAGACTACAATTCCTCCTTTCAAGCTTTGTCCAACTAACTAATCTGACTAAGCCATGCAATATATTTTTGGCCAAGTGCCCAAGTCATGCTAAATAGCCACTGGCTGACCTGACTGACACGCTCAAGTTGCACAATGAGCCACTAAGCTATGTCAGACTCCTAATATTTTTGGCCATTTACCAATCTTGAATTATAAAAAATAATTTTTATTTAGCACATGTTTACACAGACAAAAAACTTACAATTAATTTTTATATTTTTCTAAAAAATAATCTTGAATTATAAAAAAGTAAAAAATAAACTATTATTTTTAGATTTAGTTAAGAGCCAAAATATAGTGAATAGCTTTAGTGATGGGTTAACTTATTTGAATCATATATTTCTTGATGAGAATGAATTTCTTATTTCTTGCTTCCTACATAATCAAACAAGCAAGCAAACAACCATTTCATCATAGAAAAGATAATGATTAACTACTAAAATTTTAATCATGAATTAGCTAATAGATATATTAACAAAAACCATAAATAGATCACAATTTTTTTTTCTTTTCTCCTAACTTAGTATTTAGGATATTTAATTATCAAACTATGAACAACAATTTTGACATATAAATAAGGAAAAAAAGGATTGAGACAGCTTACACGTTGGGTGTTCTCATCCACAAAATATAAATGCAAAAAAAAATTACAATAAATCATAACATCACCCTCAAGTTGATGCATAAATATACAAAATGGTAAACACGAATGAGATAAAATTAAGTTAAAGTCTCTTCAAGACCTGCATGAATATGTCATCTTATTGAGAAAATAAAAATTATAGGAATATAAATTATAGAAATACTCTCATCATTAATCATCTGCATAAAAAAAATAATTCATCTCTATATGATTCTTTCACTCTTGAAACATCAAATTAATGGATATGTGTCTCGAAATTTAACTATCCTAGTACATGGTGATAGAAAAGTAAGTGAATATTATATCTTCATAAGAAAGCATCTGACATAAAATATCTTACAAGTAATTATCATCAATGCTCTAAATTATAACTTTATACTATCTCGAGACCATCGTGTGTGTCTTATTTTTTTATTAAATATGATCATCTCAAAGAAAAATATAAAATATTATAATAGATATTCTCTTAGTATAAGATTACACAACATGAAAATTCTTGAGTTAGGTGAATATTCACTAGAGTAAAATCATGCAAACCAATCTCGGCATATATCATCTTTGACAACACAATATCTCTCCTGGAGCATGTCATCTATATCCTATGAAAATATCTAAAACTTTGAAAATCATCTACTTTTTTTAAGTTGAATGATTATTACTTTTTGAGTTGAATGATTATTAACTCATCTCTAAAATTAAGAATATCATCTACATACACAATCAATAAAAAAAATATCATATGAACTCTAAAATAACAAAGAATAATTAGTAACATATTTGTATAAAATAAAAGAGATGACTATCAGTGAAACCTTAACAAACCAAGCCATCAATGATTGCTTCGGGTCTTACCATATATTTTGTAATATGTATACTGAATTTGAATGTGCCGCTTAAAACTCATGTAGTTGTTTCATATGAATATCCTCATTAAAATTATTATAAATAAAAATATTTTTTTATGTCTAACTGATATGTCAAATATCAATGACAAGTTGTCCGCATTATAAGTATCTATATTGAAATTATCTTACTCATCAAAAAAACATACATCATGATAATTCATATCAAATATTTAAGTAAATTATCTTACAATAAAGCTCACCTTCAAGCAATCTACCTTCTCATGTGAACTAGTCTTCACGTTGAACACTTAACTTCAACCAACAAAGAATCTTTTCAAATATCAAGATACTAATTCTCAAATTTTATTAAAGTAAAATATATTTATCTCTTATAACAAAATATGATGATATCCTTAATCAGATAATATCTTAGAAGCAAACTTGGATATCCAATATCATTAATAAAAATAGTAGTATTGGTAAACATGAAAAATATGTGAGTAAAATAATACATATAAATTCGGTTGCTAAATATAACTTTTTTGTTTCTTCTAGAGATTGATAAGAAAATCAAGATCATAATAGTCAATTGTCTGATCATCTAACATCTCAGGATACTCATTTGCTTTGAATAAGCTACCTATGATCTCTTCTCCTAAAATAGACTAAGTATTGGTGGCCAAATCTCTTAATTCGCATATCATCCTGAGCTAGGACTGGAGTAGTCCTGGACTCAAGGTAGATTACATTTCTTCGAAAAACCTTACCCTCGAGAGACAATATGTTTGAAACAACTTAGTAAATACAATGGTTCCATTAGAGTATCATTATAAAGTGAACTAAAAAATTCAAATATGACTAACAAATGAGTCTCTCTCCTGATTAAAATCCCAAGTAGGATTACATATGAATAAAACAAAATAATACATCCTATTATATCTTTTTTACTCTTACTTTTCATAGGCTCATTAAAAAAAGAGTTCTGCTCAAATAAGATAACATCAAAACTCATTAATATTTTATCAGTCTCAGGTGAATAATACTTGTACCTTTTTTAGATAATTGAATAATTAAAAATTACATATTTTATTACCTTGAATATCATCGTATCACATCCTAAGAGAAATTCCAAACAAAATACATGCTCCCAAAATTATTGAGCGACTAAATAATCTCTCTTAAATACAAAATCTAAAAAAAAAACACAATGAGAAAAGAAAAAATATATATATCTGATTGATAATATAGTTTATGATTATAACTATATGTCTCCAAAATTACTCATTCACACTTATACCCAAAAAAATATTTATGTCATCTCAATCAAATAATTATTATTTTTTTACAATCATATTCTATGTGGATGTATTAGCACATAAAATTTATTGTATGATCTAATTATCAGTATAGTAAGTATTAAAACTATCAGATATATACTTTAATGAATTATTACTTTAGATTGATTTTTTATTTTTTTTTATTAAAATAATTTTGTAAATTTTTTTTTGACGAGTAAAAAATAAAAAAAAATTATGACATGAAACAAAAAAAACTAATCACTTAGAATGTATATAATCATCAATAAATATAACAAAGTATATAAACTCATCTCTAGTTTCATCTCTATTATTTATTTATATATCTACATATTTTGAACAGGATATGAAGCTTTAATGTACTTTCCTAATTGATATGTTGCACACACTAGTATAGAAACAACTTGAACATTAAGATCTAATATTCTTAATTTAGTTGATTGATGACTAAATCAAAAATAAACAAATAATTAATCAAAAATACTAGAATCAAAAATAAGCAAAAGTACAAAGTAGGATATCCTACCAATATACCTAGGAATCAAAAAAAAAAATCTTTCTCGTAAACCTTCCAATCTTATAAAATAAAATAAGGTATAGAAAAAAATAAAATCAAAATTAAGTATTTTGGAAATGTAACTCAAAATTAAGGTAAACAATATACCTAGGAATTAAAAAAAATACATAGAATAAACAAAATATAAAGTTAAATATTATGATAACAAATGAGTTTTGCTGATTTATTATTAATTATTATAATATTCAATAAAAGAAAAGAGTATATATTGAACAAAAGGTGATTAACTATAATGTGATTGTTAGCCTTTGAGTTAATAACCTAAGAATCTGAAGTAGAAAAATAAATCATAAAAATTATAATATCTGAAGAACGAAAAATATCTAATATTATCATACTAATGAGAAATTTGGTATATTCATCTCCATTAAGGGTCACGGTGAGATAACTCAATGAGAACCTCCAGACATCTCCAATAATGAACATGTCACTCATAATGATCTATAATTTTCTTGACCTCCTCTATGAAAACAACTCCCAATAGCTCTCCATGGTAAAGTCACTCCCTCTGCAATGTATGGTACAGTGAGGCTCTCTTGCATGTATTTCTACTTCTAATGATAATCCCCCTAATACCAATATATGTTCAATGAGATATTTCTCTAAAATATCTCAATTTGCCTCATATATAATGAAACATGAGTGATATCTCTGGCCTATTGGAAAGCTCATGATCACCAAGAATCTTGTTATAGAACACAAAAAAAAAAAAAACTAATGTAGGAAATACAAAAATATCATGTCAAAAACTAAGTTCATCTATCACATTCTCTCAGTCACAAACATCTCTCCTAAAAATATATCCAAGAATGATATAATTAGTTATGTAAAAAGATAAAATGATCAATGACCTACTCTAGTTGACTAGGCTCAATCCCATAAAGTATGAAACCACATCATATAATGTGTATTATTTAGGATGAATACAACAATATTACTAATTTATATCTTGCATATTGTATATCTTACATGTCGTAGAGGATAAGAAAATAGAAATTAACCTTATTTTAATGAACTATCACGTGGCAATTAGTAATCACCAGTCAATTTGTAACCTAATCACCTTTGCTTCATCACTAATCACTTGAAAGCTTTTTTGTTAGGTAGTTCATTATCCCTCAACCAAACAATCACATTCAAACTTTAGTAGCCCACTACATATAATTCTGCTACCCGAACCTCCATAAAATAATATCTAAGATTTTAATTTTTTCCATTTGTCAAAAAAAAAAAACTGAGGGCTACAAAACATTGTGATTCATGATATTCTATTTTTTGATTTTGTTTTTTTTCTTTGATATTATTGCCACAAATACATTACACACACATACTTCCACAACATGAACATCCATTGTGCAATATACACCCAGCTATGGCGCATGCACCCAATGTGTGTGTGCTTTCACAATGTGACATGACACATGCACTCGTTGTGTATGCGTTGGCACTCTATCACATGATACATGCATCCATTACGTGTGCATTTTCACTCTACCACATGATGCAACACCACATTGGCATGAACCATTGTGCATGTGTTTGCACTCATTATGTGCACACACATATCGTACACAACACACGTGCATCTGTGTTGTTACTGACACAAACTTTCGCTCTTCGCATAGGTTTTGCATGCCCCAAACCTCACTCTAATATCATGATAAATATAAACTTTAATAATGAGAAACTCTCTCTCTTTAAATTATAAATAATAATCTTAACCTATAAATTAGAAAAGAAAATGATTAAGTCATCTCATATGTTGAGTGTTCTCATATATAAAATACAAATGCACAAATAAACCTAAATCATAACAAATCATAATAAAATTGAAAGGGAATATTAATATTGTTGAATTGATTTTATTTTTATTTTTTTTTTATTTTGAAATATAATTAGCATTAGAAAAAAGTACTCCCAATTTAAAGGTAATTCATAGATTTTTTTTACCCTATATTCATTAATTATAATTAATAAAAAGATCACTTCATTCAATATTTCAATGGATACGTTTTCTCAAGTGGCTAAATTATCTTTAATTTTTTCTTATAATCTCTCTCGAGTGATAAAATGATTAATTCAATGTGAACATTATCTTCATCATCAAGTAGAGAATGTATCTTGTGTTGTTAGTTCATTTTAGGTTCGTAGATATGTTTCTCATTACTTACATTTCTTATCGATATACATTGAACGGTAAACCTATGTTGTTTCAAATATATGATACTGTGAGTATAAGAGATGATGAGTTAAATATTTATCAATTGAAATATAGCACCTTCCAATTAAATTTCAGATGACGAATCTTAAAACACTTACATAGTATATCAAATGGAAACATGTTCTTATCACAAAAAGTATGTGCTTGATATTTTTAAAGATTTTGAATTATTGAAGTATGCACTAGCATACCCCAATATATAGATAGATTGATCTGAGTATAAATTTTTTTATCGTATACAAAGCATGTCGCAAGGTATCATAATAAAACACATCTAGCCTTAAGAAAAAAAAAAACAACATAACATATAGCCTAGAGGTGTCAAACGGGCCGTGCCAGGCCCACTCGGGCTAGCATGTCAGTAGGGTTCGAGATTCGGGGGACCGCGGATCGGGTCGAATCAGACCCGACCCGCGGTCTTTTTTGCGGGAGGGGCCATCGTGGGGTCGGGCTCAGGGGACACCCGACACGGGACGAACCCGTGCCGTTGTGCCGTGCCACGGGCCGAACCGTGCCGGGTAAGGCACGGCACGACACGGGCCCGGGCACGGAATTTTCCCGTGCCATGCCTCGTGCCGGGCCGGGCCGGGTTGACACCTCTAACATAGCCTATAAACAAATATATTATAGACAAACAAAACACATCTAAGTAGAATCATATTACATCATGAAGAACATTAAGGATGTTATAAATAAAATTATGACATTACATATAATATGAACTTTTATTAGCGGATAAAGTATATCGAGGCAGATTATCACTTCTTCAGAATTAAGATCTAATAATGTTTGATTTTGCAATCTACAATCCTATTAGAGATCATTTAGCCATCATATTTACAAAGATGCTCAATGAACCACAAGTCAATACAAGATGCATGCACATTAGCATAAGAGTTTGCAGCATCTAGAATTTGAACCTCGAAATTACAACTTGTTGTTCCATTGATGGAATATCCACAGGCCTGGAGCTCTCTTCCAGGGAATGGCTCGCCGGAAACCTGGAGACCGTCGATTGCTGGCAATGGGTCCTCCTCTAGACCTGAGCACCACACCAACTGTCGCGTGAAAATATGCTAAAAAAATGCTGGCCAACAATACCAAAACAGATAAAAGCCTCACCCTCGGAAAATGAAGAAGGTTCTTCTAGAACTGGAGGTAAAATAGGAGAATAAGCGGTAGGATCATCGAGGACAGTTGAATAGGTAGAATTTCTTAATCCCCAGTTAATTATCGGATGATTCTCACTCTGAGTTTCTTCTGCATGATGATACTTACTGACATTTCTGTCACTGCTAACACTGGTCACATTTGTTTTAGAAACTGGAGGGACTAATCGCATAGCATTGGGTGCAGATCCACTGAAAAATATAAACAAAAACATGACCCGAGAAGGTAGAGGTGTCAAACGGTCCGGGCCGGGCCGGCACGGCCCGAATTTTTTGAGCACAAGCGTGCCGCCGTCCCTGGCCCGGCACGGTTTAAAATAGCTGGGCCTTGCCTAGCCCGCTCGGGCTTGCATGTCCATACGGGTCGGGATTTGGGGGGACCGCGGGTCGAGTCGAATCAGACCGGACCCGCGGTCATTTTTGCGGGAGGGGCCATCGTGGGGTCGGGCTCATGGGACACCCGGCATGGGACAAACCCGTGCCAGTGTGCCGTGCCGCGGGCCGAACCGTGCCGGGTCAGGCACGGCACGGCTCGTGCCTGACCCAGGCATGGCAAGGGGCCCGGGCACGGAATTTTTCCGTGCCGGGCCGGTCCAGGCACGGCTGAACCGTGCCGTGCCTCGTGCCGGGCCGGGCCGGCCCGGTTGACACCTCTACGAGAAGGTCCATAGATAAAACATGTTTCCCCTACAAGGTCAAACAATTTGCAGACACAAATTTAAGGGTACTAACTTTATGGCTAAGAATGTGCTTGGTACTTTTAACTTTTGAGTTTCTGATCCATCAGAAATATTGAATAATTAGAGTGCAAGAAGGAAGATACTCTCTCTATAAAGTAAGAACTCAGTGACCCAGTGCTCGTGAGTGAGAGAGAATACGATATTATGTCTAAGGCTTAACTTTTAATAATCGGAACTATTTTTCTTCAAACCCTGCATAATTTTCTTCAGGGAGAAGGAGTTGGTGCGTATGAGAATAACTAGATTATAAGAGAAGATATCTTGGCGAGTGATCCGCCTCAGTATCTATGCCATAGTTCACCTGATATATATATATATATATATATATATATATATATTCAGGCTTGGGACTGGTAATGAAAGCATAGCTCATACAGGGAATGTGAGCTATGTTTATCTATGTATCATACAATTTTCTAGTGGTTCACAATGCTACATCAGCGATCAACTAAATTATTCTCTCATCCCAGTGTTCCAACAAATTACCATAGCATCGAAGTGCTGCATAACTATCTAAATAGTAGTGGCAATGCCATTGTTCCAACAACCATTGCCTTTTTCTTAACAACCAATACCTTTTCTTAACAACTAAAGCATATCAATGCAAAGAGTACTTTTAGCTAAAGCAAATATTAAAATTAAGTCACAAATCAAATAATATATATATATATATACACACACACACACACATAATGCAATATCAAACGGATACAAGTGATACATTTGTATAATAGGTCAATGAATTGGGATAACCATATGTTGGATACTTCTATCAATAATAAAATAAAACATAAAAAATAAAATAAAACAAAAAAAAATAAAATAAAACATAAAAAATAAAATAAAACATAAAAAAATAAAAAAAAAATAAGATTGTAAATCACACCACTTCAAATTGACATTATTTAATGCTCCATTTAGAGATTTTTCTTACAGTAAACTAAAACTTTAATTGCCAAAATTTTGAGTTTGCAATTCAACTTTCTCTAGTCCATTTTCAAATTCAAGTAGGAACTCATCTGGCACCACCATCCATCAAAGCACTCACCAGCATGATTTGCTAGTTTGTTAATGTTTGTGTATATTAATGAAGAAATTAAAGTTTCTAAGATTTTATTAGAGGTGACTATGCTTACTCAATTTCTTTATATATTTAATTGCAATTTGTTATATATTTTATTTGAAGTTGATAATATTATCATTATTAAAGAAACTAGAGAAAATTTATAACAAAAATTAAATAGGTGATATGAGACAGTAAAAATTATAAAAAATAATCAAATCAAAATAAAATATCAAATTCTTGATTCAATTTTTAATATTTATTTCGAAGTAAAATATAATGTAACGTTAATTTATGGTGTTTAAATCTCAAAATATACTTCTTATACTTTAAAATTTATAATAAAAAAACAAAATTAAAAAAGATATGAACTATATAATTAATTACAATCACACGAAACTGTAGAGGAAATTTGTTAACTTGCTGTGCTGAGGTTTCAAACATAGAGAAAGAAGAGAATGAACAGAAAACATTAAAATAGAAAAAAAACATTATTAAAATGAGAAACACATTCTTAATACAACATAATTATATATATGATTCAAAAGTCAAGTTCTCCCAAACAATAGAAAACAGATAAAACAAAAAAAATTAACTAAAATTCAAAATTCTTCTTGAAGATGATGTATATGCCATAAATCCCTAGCTTCAAAGAAAGAAAAATAGCATGTGATCCTATAAGAGTCTTCTTGAAGATGCCTTTAGTCTAATCATTGATAGGTATGTAGGCTATAACAATCAAATCATCGTAGATTCAATCTCAATATGCTCATTTGCTCGTGTAACACTAGGTTGGCCGCAACGAGTCAGACAACGTGGATGTCACGGTAAAATATCATCAATCACTGAACTGGTAGGCAAAACTCTACCAAAAATTGATTAGCCTAATAGAGGCCACAAGTTGCTGACGTTGCATTCTGTCTATGTGCTAGATCTCGAAATAACTATCTGTCTTTTGTCTTCTATAAGATAAGGTTACATTTAAAAAAAATACAAAAGTTTGCTTTAAATATAATCTCATATCCTGATTCTTCTTCACATATCTGAGTATTTAAATTCTACAATAATAAGAATCTATATAAAAAAGTTTAAAAAATAATTAAATATATTGACAATGTTTATAATATCTAACTTAGTTATTATTAGATATTTAATTTTTTTATAATCATTTTAAATGTAATAGAATCAATTGATCAAACAATATCTATAATAAGTATCGAATATAATTTACTAAATCATGACCTAAGAGACAATTTTAGACCATAAAGAATCTTTCATAATTTACAAGTCATACCTATGCTCCTAGGAATAGGGAAGCTTATGATGTTGCATAAACACTTCTTCCTCTAAATCATCATGAAAAAGTATATTACTTAAATCTAGCTAATACATAATTCATTTGTACGATACTGCAATAGAAAGTAAAAACCTCATTGTAGCTATGTTGGTCATGAGAGAGAAAATATTTGAGTAATTAATACCATAAATTTGTGTAAAATATCTCACTACAAACCTTGAGGTGTAAATGGGCCGGGCAACCTGGGCCTAGCACGAGGCAAGACCCGATTGAGCAGTGCATATGCCCATGTCGAGCTGGCTCGAGGCATAGTTCATGTAGTGCCGTGTCGAGGTCTCTTGGGTCAGGCACGATCAGGCTGCTTGGCCCAAAGACACGATTCTTCGGCACAACCCGAACCATACCCCAAATCTCAAGCCGGGTTCGAGCATGGACCGAACTCGTCGCTGAGCCCAGAAGTCAAAGCTTACATAATCGTCGAGTAGAACCAACTCAACGATCAAAAAAATAAATAAATAAAAATAAAAAGACATGCACCTTCAGTCGTTGGATTCACCCCCAATGGCTAGGGGCAAAAATTCGACGGTTATCAAGTTTTTGCCCAAAATAAATATTAAAAAATATATAAAAAATTCAAAGATTGATTTTTTTAAAAAAAAATCTTTTTTCATATCTATAAATATACTCTCTCATTCTCTAATTTATATCATATTTCTATTAACATTATTTCTCTCTCTCATATTGTCTCTCTTCCTCTACCCTCTCGGACTCGGATGCGGATTATGGTACGGATATCAGATTCATATATTTGACATCGTCAAGTAAATAAGATTTTATGCTTTACGGGTATTATTTTTAAAATTTTATTTAGCTTTTTTATTTTTATTTTTATTTTTATTTTTATTTTTATTTTTATTAATAATTTAATATAAAATAATATATAATTTAAAAAATATAATTTAGAATATGATTTATAAAATAATAAAAATAATAAATAATAATTTTACTGAAGATAACAAAATTAACATTGATGTAAACATAAATAATTTTAATATGAAAAATGATAACCCTACAAAAAGATCCAATACTACCAAAACTTTATTTTCTCCCGTGGTCTTGACCCAGACATCTAAAAAACAAAAACAAATAGAAAATCAATAGTTTAACCACATTTTAATATTATACAAAATAAAAATATTCACTGTGTCAATGAATAATCAGCACAATACAAATATTATAAAAAATTATTAATATATAAAAGTATATGTGAAATGGACACCTTAAAAGATATGCCAAACAATGTACTAAAAAACATGATGCATTAGATTCTAGGTAAACTCAACTAAGCAGTGAGGTCTTTGAGGTTAGATTTAGTTAAGCCTCTATGTTGACCCACTTCATATACTACGACGAGTTAGTAAGAAAAAACATTGTCAAACTGGTCACCAAGATGGATCTTTCAATTAAATTTTCGAAGAATCCAAGGATAATCAGTATCATGCAAACTTATTTTGGTCTGTATATCATAGGATTCCTAGATCCACATCTAGAAACGACATATTAAAATACTATATGTTCGAAAAAAAAAATTATTATTATTAAATTTAAAGAATATAATGGCGTAGTATCCGTGATGTCCAATACATAAACTAGTCACGATAATGCATTTTATGTATGTCTCACTGCCCATTATGTAAATTCTAAATAAATACTAAATAAGAATGCATAATAAGAATCTTTAGAGAATTTAATATTTAAAATAAAATATATAGTATCACATTCAATAACACATCTAACAATGAAATAATCATTAGCATGTTTGTTATGATCATTAAAGACAGGGCCATTAGAAGAGATTTTACACATTAGATATATGTGTCACATTATTAACCTCTTAGTATAAGGGAAAATGAAAATTATTTTCTCCACTTTAGAAAATATATGTAGCTCACTAAAATTTCTTCGTATGTCTCACAGACAACAGAAGTTTGGTAATCTCTGTTTGTCTGCGGGTCTAAATAAAAAAATTCATATCTGATGTAAGATAGCATTGGAATTACACATATCTTATGTTAAAGTTATGTGTTGGATATGAATATGTAATATCCGACTACATCAATAGTAAGAGTAACGAACTTATTATTGAAGGCACTGACTATCCTACAAAATTTCATTTATGAGATTCCTAAATATTTTTTATGACACGACGAACAGATGATAACCAGTTTAAACTCTCATCACTTGCATTGCACTCAGGTGCATATGCAATATTAGTAGTATTTTTAGGAAGTTTACAGATGACCCGATATTTAGTGACATGACTCTTGAGATAGAAACCAATTACTTAAAGTGCTGGTCCACCACCGTATTACTTTATTGTCTGGATGCCTATATGGACCTTATGATTAAGGTGAAGGGGATAGAGAACATATTAATATACATATCCTTGCGTATGAACTAGAAACACAAACTTTAAGGGGATAGAGAACATATTACGATACTAAATATGATGATAGTAGTAGCCAAGCTCATATTACGAACATAATACCATATTCAGAGATCGCGACTTCTCTATTCAATTAATGAAAGAAAAATGAAGAGATGGACTATCAAATAGGAGCGAGCTATCTCTGTACTAAGATACCAATTACTGCTCAATCCTATCACATATTAATAACAAGAACATTTAAATTTTATAATAGTGAAAATCAAATGAGTCTACCTATACCGTGTTGTCTAAGATGACACAAGATCTACTGACTCCTCTGATATCGAGCGTAGAATCGAAGTCTACTTTTTTTATTGTAGTGAATGTGATTTCAGATAGGAGATCGAGATTGAAGTCAGATATTATTGAGACATTAGCATGCATGAAAAATTGAAATAATTCAAACTTTGGTATTCAGGATTGTAATGTAACTACAATAAGAGCAGAGGAGTAGGTAGAAGATAATGATTATTAGAACTTTATTGAGGACTGAGATTGAGCCTACTACTAGTGATACAATCAGATACTTACGGAATTGATTATTGATGTATTAATTTGTTTTTTGAGCTTGTATTCTTATTTTGTACTTGTATTATGTTACGAAAATAAAATGATTGAAATTTATAATATTTATTTTATGTTATTTTTGTGATTGTGACTTGTGACTTGTAATTAAAATTTTACTTTTTTGTTATATTTATTTATTTATTTATATATTTATTTATTTTTGTATTGAAATTTAAAATATTTAGAATTAAAGATGACCTGATTCCGGAACAAAATAGCACGTCCCGGCATGACCAGCACAAAATTCCCAAGGCCTGGCACGAACTAACCCATATCCAAAAGACTAGGGCTGGTCAGGCCAAGTCAAGCATGCCTTTTTGAGTCGTGCCATGCCATGCACCATGTCATGCCAGGCATGGCACGGTGGCCTGAGTGGGCCACCAAAAAATTGTTCGTGCCGCCCCGACATAACCCGACACAAAATCCCCAAGGCCTGGCACGAACCAGCCCGTATCCAAAAGACTAGGGCCGGTCTGGCCGAGTCAAGCATGCCTTTTTGAGTTGTGCAATGGCATGTACCATGTCATGTCAGGCATAACACGGTGGCCCTAGTGGGCCACCAAAAAATTGGTCGTGCCACCCCGGCATGGCCCATATGACACCTCAATACAAACCAAGTCTTGAGTAGAACTAGGCTTATCAAAATTCAATACAGCACGATTAACCAACACGATTAACCACTGATTAAACTGGTTTAGGTGAGACCTAAACGGATTCAGGTGATAAGTGAGTCAACCCATTTAACACATTTAATAAACGGATCATGTTCGAGTGAGACATGCTAATCCGTTTATAACTCGTTTAACACGTTTAATAAATAGGTCGTGTTCGGGTGAGATATACTATCACGTTTACCCGTTTAAATAAACGGGTCAATGTTCGGGTGAGACATGCTCACCCATTTATAACCTATTTACACGTTTAAATAAACGGGTAAATAGTTAAATGGGTGGTTTACCATGTTAAATAGGTCAAACGTGTGGTAAACATGTAAATGGATCAAATAAGTAGTTTATCGTGTTAACCCGACTCAACCCAACCCATTAAAATTAGACGTGTTAAATGGGTTATAAACAGGTTACTCATTTATTAAATGATTCGTGTTCGTGTTTTAATTATTTATCATTTATTAAACATGTTATATATGGGTTTACATGTTTTTCACCCGTCACCCATTTAACCCGTACCCATTTAACTAGTTTAACCCATTTGACACCTCTAAATAGAACATTCTTTCCATTGGCTCTCATCTTTATCGTGTATACCCATCTACATCCCATTACAGACGTACCTATTAATTTTGGGACAACACCCCATATATGATTAGATTATTACACTCAATTTTCTAACATAGCATTAGCATATTGTTATCCTAAATGACTAAGTGCCTCGAAAATAATATTCAAAATTTTGTAACTATCAAGTGAGAATAATAAAACCCAAATATGTAATACTAAAATAAGAATAAGAAAGTATTTAAAATAAAAAATATTAAGTAAAACACATCTTTAATTCCTTTTGTAATATAATCAAAAAGTCCAAATTATTACATCAAGATGGATAAACTAATACGATAAAAGACTCATATGAAATGGATTGTGAACATATTCGTCTAGTATATACCTTTAGATTATGATCATCAAGTCTCTCAACTTTCATTTCCCTCTTCTAGGAAGACGTACACCTCATGTCCAATGGGACACGCACACTAGGCTCCTCTCCTAGGCACATTATCCTAGGAAAGATATCACTACTCTCCTCAAAACTAGTCTTGTTAGTCATATCTAGTATGAGTATATGAGCATGATCAATTATTACTCCTCCATGGGAAATAACTATTGAGCAAGAAAATGAAACTATTACTACAATGTTTGAAAGTGCATTATCTTGAATCAAATCCTTAAAAAATGGTTTGTCCTCAAATAGTAGACTGTAGACATGCATCTAGGACTCATGTAAGTCAAGAAAAACAAATACAATACATCTCATTCAATCCCAAAAAAAACCATATGTATGATCCAATCCGATATAAAAATATCATAAGAAAAAAAAAATAATATCATAACCTTATTGCATCATAAAATGACTGATAAAAATAAATTATGATTGAAATCAAGTATGTAAAATAAAGTAAAGAGATTAACTGAATTTGCTCAAAAGAAGGAAGCCCTAATGTATTTGAGCTGCCCGATACAGGAAGGAAGAGGGAAAAATGAGGATTTAGAATACTTAGTAAAAAAAATGAAACAAAAAATAGCTGGTTAGAAAATAAATTTGCTAAGTATTGTGGGAAGAATCATGTTGATTACTCACGTGCTACAGGGGTCCTTAGCACATATATTAATGGTGATTCAACCACCCAAAATTATAATAAAAAGGCTAGAAAGAAAAATATAAATTTTTTTATGGGATAAAAAAAGAGGGTAAAAATAAGTTGCATTGGAAGAAATTGACAGATGTATGTTATCCAAAAGAAGAAGCTGGTTTAGACTTCTCCTCTTTGGATGACATAGCGAAAGCGAGGTATGAAACCAAAAATAATGTTTTCCATAACCCAAGTAAAGCATCTAAGAGTTGGAAATTAATGCAAAATCAGCTAAATATAGTTGAGAAAAACACAATATTAATGAATAGCGAATGGAAATGGAAATTGAACCCACGTGAAAAATTCATGTTAAATAGTACAAAAGAGGTAGTAAGAAATAAAAGGTCAATGCAAGAATTATTCAAAAAAATATGGATAAAAAGACTGCCACAAAAAAATAAATGTATTTATGTGGAAACAGCTATCAAACGTAATTTCAGTCGATGATAACACACAGAGGAAATGGATTAAACTAGCATCCAAATGTGAATACTGTTTAAAAAATGCTGAAAATATTAATCATCGTTTCTCTACGAAAAAAATAGCAACACAAATTTGGCAGAAATTAGAGGTAGAATTTGAAATTGAAAGAAATAAACAAGAGTAAAAAGAAAGATTAGAAAAGTGAAACAAAAAGCAAACAAAAAATAAAATATTGAAATGGATATGGAATTATATCCCGCACATAGTAGTTTGGTATTTGTGGAAAGCGAGAAATAAAAGTATATTTGAAGGCATCCCGATGATTGCTAAAAAAATATTAGAAGCTATTAAAGAGATACTACAGTTATCTCAGCTTATAATCCTATAAAAGTTAGAAGTATGGAAATGGATGAAAGTATGAAAAAAACTCGGAGTCTGTCTACACAATTAAAAAAAATAACCAAAAATAAGAGTTATTAGTTGGAATAGGCCACCGTAAGGTAGTTTAACCCTTAACACGGATGACAGCTTTAATAGAGAGATGGGAGTAGCAGACAGGGGAAGATCAATAAAAAATGCAGAATGAATATTAATGAAAACTTTCACGTTGAGAGATGAAGCAGCATCAGTCTTGCAAGCAAAAATTATAGCTTGCAGAAGGGACTACAAATTTGCAAAAAAAATAATTGACAAAATATTCAAGTTCAAGTCGATTCAAGCTTACTAGTAGATCTGGTACTAGGAAAATTAGAATTATAAAAATTTGACAAAGAAATTAGCACAATAAAAATTTTGATAGTAAAAGTCTAAGGAGATATAATACATATTTTTAAAGAGACAAATATACTAGCATATAAGTTAGCAAAGGAATGTATGAGAAAAGGAGAGCAAAAATTTGAAAAGGATAATATCCCAGACAGGTTTAAAGGCATATTAACTTTAGATAAAATAGGATACTCATATATTAGAATCCAGAAAGTTAAAGATTAGAATTGGAAAAGAAAACGAGAATAGGATACAAGAAATTTAAGATAAGTTATATCTATAAGCTTGATTATTACATTTTAACTCGCAGAATAAAGTCAAAGGAAAGAGGCAAGTCTTCCAAGCAAAGGGTTGCCCTAGTCCGGAGAGGTGATTAAAAAGGGATGTTGCGGTAACACCCAAAAGAATGCTGGAAAATATATATATATATATAATGAAGGGCAGGATTAAATAATCTGCTTCCCTTGTTTGTGTTGCTTCTACTTGTTTCAGGTGTATTATGCATGATGTTTGAGAAGTGAAAAAAAGTAAGAATAATCCTTTAAATATCTTGTAAAATATTTTTGTAGTTCAAGTGACTCACCTTGGTCCTGAGGGGTGACAAAAAGCTTCAGATTTAATGGTGTATGCTTGCATGTAGTTTGTTTTTTTTTTTTTGTGTTTTCAGTTTAGTGAGCAGGTAAAAAGATAAAGAGGGAGTCGGGTTTGATACTGGCAGCTACAGAGCTGGTTTTCAACAAAAGATCAGCGAGAAATCTATTGGGTTCCACTTGGATAGTTGTGCAAGGGGAATCAGTTTAGTTATTATCGGTTATGGTTGGTAAGTGAGTTGCGTAGTTGTTCGGGAGTTTGACCATGTTTTGCAATGTTCTATAATGTTAGTATAAATGATGTCTGTAAATAGAGGCTATAAAGGGGGGGTGGGAAATCGCGTCACTGGAGAATGAAATGTTTCAGCACCTCGCTCGAAAGGCAGACAGGGATGAAGCAGGCAGGGCTTCGCCTAGGCCCGAAAGTGGAAAGATGCTTGGGGGCAGACTGGAGGAAGGCTTTGAGAGAGCTGGGAAATGGGCTTATAAAGAAAATCAAAGGCCATTCAATATAGGCAAAAGAAAGCTAGCCTCGGAAAAGTCCTTAGACAGAAAATCAAGCTAGCAATATTTACTTTAAAGATAGAAGTTATTTTTTAAGTAAGAGTAGTTAAGTTAAAACTTCCAATATTTTATTTTTAGTTAGGATGAGAATGGGTGTAAAAGGATTAAGGACAGCTTTAGTTTGTAAAAATAGTATTCATCCGCCGAAAATGAGAGTGATTTTAATAATAAAACAAACCTTTTTTTTAATAAGTAAAAATACGTTCAAAAAAAATAATCAATATTAACATTATCATGAGTTTGGCACATACAACGATGTCATTGGTCAGGATAATATCAAATACTTTAGATTTTATATAAAAAGTAACAATAGTACTTTAGATTGTATGGGTATTAGCCCCTGAATCTACTGCCAACAATCAGGAATACGGAGATGAGTATAAAGCATAATAGATATAGACATATATGATTCAGTGGTACCCAAAAAGCATATTCTAAAGTACTACCAAAAAAACATCAAATTTCTAGTGGATGCGATTGTAGAAAACACAATTTGGGTAAGTCCAATAATTTGTTGTATAGCCTCTAAACCTTAAAAAAGTCTATCATAACTCAGTGCAGTATTCATCACCTTTCTAAAATACATCTCGAGCTCTCACAGAAAGAATGTCACTAAAACCATCCTAATCTTAAAATACCTATGTCAGACTCAAGCTCAAGCATCCCAAGTCTCGCATCACTAGTTAGTAATGAAGATGTCATATCACAATGATTAATCATATAGACTCCACTCGACATAGGCATAGCTGTAGTCATATAAGTCACTCTCTAATAAATCTATGGAAGAGACGAAAGTGTCTTTTTCCTAAGAATATGAGTATGCAAACTAATATATCGCTTTGCTAATGAATGCATACAAAGAATACTCGACACCAAGTGACAAAGTCTTCTCAATGTCATCTGACATATCATTATTAGTAGTTGGTACCACATCAACAATCCACTCTAATAATTGCATACAAATCATACAGTAAGTTATCTCATTCTGATCAATCAATTTAGACGTCCATAACTAAACATTAACTTCATATAAATGAAATAACTCTAAATTAAGAATATATCAAAACAATCATATCTTAAATTCTCTTGTAGGTATCATAGGTTAATAACTAATAGTTATGTGTTTATCTATATTGACTTGGTCTCAATTTGAGATGAATTTTCCAATAAGTGATTCACCTATCTTTGGGCCAAAAATCAAACTCTCACTAATATAGTCCAAAGAAAAAAATATTTATCTTCAATTTCTACTAAGTTATTCTCAAAGGTCTCACATTGATTCTAAACATCTTTAACACGCCACAATACATATTTCTACCCAAGAAAAAAATAACCAAAATGTTTTGTAGCAATCTAAAATAACTAAACCTCCATCACGTAGATAAGTATAAGTCTATAATATCAAGCATGAAAAAAAATATAAGTTGACACCACTTCAAGGCTTTAATGAAGTATTCACCGACTACTCTACTTCCTGAACATAAAATTATAATAATCTTCTCACTTATGAAAAAGCATTCCACTTCTATGTGCTTACTCCACTCATAAAATATCAAATTGAAGACTATATGTCTAACTAGTTGACTATCACGATAAATAATAGTGAGAGAAGAAAATACATACCTCATCTCTTCGAATACATAATATATCCAAAGTATCTCATAAGTAACTGTCATTCTTGCTTTGAACTCTACATCTATACTGAATCTCGAAATAATAATCTATCTTACTTTTTTTATTAGATAATATTACCTCAAAGAAAAATACAAAACTATGTCATAGAGCTCCTCTTAATACATGCTAGTGTTCAACTTGAATCTGAATATCAAACCAACTTAAAGTGTTTATGATCCATGAAGAAATATCAAGTCTTAGAGACTTTTTCATATACCCCATAAGATAAAGAGATATATCAAAATAAACTTGTCAAGAGAAATCTAAGAAATAACTAACTATACTAATTATATATCTTATATTTGACTGGTCATAATCAGATAATTAGGATTCTTTAATAAATCATAATGTATCAAGAAATAAAGTCAGTAACTTAATCAAGTATATATATGAATATCTTCTAGAGCATAACTCAAAAGATAAACTATATAAGCATATCAAGTATATATCTTCTCTATAATAAATAATATCCCTCATAAAATAAATTATTTTTATGCTAATAAAATATTTAAGTATCATAAAGTCCTTCGTCTGAAATTATCTAAAGTTACCTTGAGTTGGGTGATCTTCCACTCACAATATCTCCTAATCATAATATCATCCATGTTGACAATCAGCAAAATAATTTTGTCATAAGATTTTAACAAAAAAATAAAAAAAAAGTCAAATTATACTAATATAATCCAAATGAAATGCCTACCAGTAAAAATCTCACAAATCAAACTCTCACTAGCTATTTCAGGCCATACAAATGTTTTAGGAATCCACAAATTTTATATGATTATAGTACTTGAAACCTAAGTAGTTGCTCCATATGCATCTCCTCAAAATCACAATAAAAAAATATATTCTTTATATCTAGTTAATTTATCATCTAATAATAATATGTTGCAAAATAAATAAGAATCTGCAATACTCAAGTCATAGAGATTTTACCCAAGTCACAATGATTTGGATAAAATATTTTGAACTTAGTCAATGATAAGGGAACAAACTGTTAATGCACAATCAAAGAGTTCGAAATACTCAACCATCTAGGATATAATTTTACTGTCAAAAAGGAAACATGCAATCCACTCAACTCTATCTCAAATCTTTCTAAGAAACTTCTGATCCTGCATATAAATATAAATGAAAGTAAAAAAAATTAGAATTGAATTATACAAAAAAATAACTCAAAATAAACTAATAAGATAATAAATAATAAATATCACATAAGAAAGTAACAAAGAAGCAAACTAAATAGTATTATATCCAATAACTTTCCAATATCTAATATTGACTATAATAATATATTCAAAATAAAAAATAAATATAATAAATATAGTATGATTACCAGTAATATGAATATTCTCTCTTACATTGATAGCCTGAAGTGAAAGTATAAATGAAATAACTAATAATATCTAAAAAGAAGGAATAAACTATAATAAGTATCATGGTAGATGAACTCTATAAAGACCATGTATAACTCCAAGAATCAGCCTATCTCTCTTACTTCTGTGTAAAGCTATCGAGCTCCTCTTATTAAAATAATATTCAACAACTAAGTCAAGTTTAATTTATATTTCTGTAATGCATACACTAAATTAATGTTCTTTTTCATCTACCTATACTACAATAATCCATATTAATTCCTTCAAAAACAAAGTCACACCAACCCTAATTTCTATCAAACCAAATTAAGGTTTAATCTCTCTTTTTTTTTAATTATTTCAAAACCCAATTAGGGTTCTGCCCACAAAAAACAATAGCACGACACCAAGATCATCACCTTGCGGACCATTCACACATCTGCTCAGCTCAAGTGCACCACCAATTGCCCACACAACTAAAGCAGCACTGTGAGCATGCCAAATATGTGCCTACATGCCTTTTTTACACAAAATGTGAGCATACACTATGCTGGTACAGTATGTTATTTATTCTTCTATTGTTTGAAAAAAAATTTGCTCACATACACAACATAGCTATGATATCCTAATAGACTTATATATTAAATATTCTTATATAATGAACAAAATGATTGAGATACTTAACAGATAACCAATAAATTAAGTATTCCTATCAAAAAGATAAAAAAATAAACTAAATAATAAGAAAACTATAATAGAATTTAGCATTACTTCTCGATCTAGTAGAAAAACAAAATATCAAGCTATGATTATGATAACTTGTAAAAAACTTCAAACCAAACACTTATTTAGAAAGAAAATTTTTTTATTTTAGATCTTACTATATTTTATTATGATAATAAAACATTTAGATCAATAACTTCTAATTCAATTTTTCATAAATAGATAAAAAATATAAAATTTAATTATCAATTCATCAAAAAAAAAATATGGAATAAATTTATTGTTATAGTATAGTTCATAATTTAAGATTGCCTATGTTATATGGAGTGCCTATAACATATGTGTGCTTATTATATTCAAGCAAAATTTGCAATAAGTGAAAGATATAATATCTATGTTCAGTATTTTTGAAGGATGCATTTATTTTGTACACAAATATAATTTAACTTCAATCTATTGAGTTTAATATGAGTATCTTTATTATTAATCAAAAATTATCTCAACTATTTTGATATATATAAAGAGTGCTTGTGTGCTCCAAATATTTATCAGAAGAACTCATTATTTGTAATTAATTAAAATGTGGTATTTTTATATCAGCACTCACAACCTACCAAGAGTTTGTTATGAAATAGTCTTTTATCTTTAAGAAGTATGAAAATCATAGCTATTTCTCAATCTAATATAGAAGTAAAGTATCAAACATAACTTGTGCAATATTTTGAACCAAACATTAATTTAGAAAATGTAATTTTTTCTAATTGAGGTCTTACGACTTTTTATTATGATAGTCTGATATTCAGACATATGACTTCCCAATTCAATTTTTCATACATAAACAAAATATATAAAAATTATTGAATTATATATATATATATATATATATATATATATAAATTATTAATTTAATAAAGAATAATTAAACAAATTTATTGTTGTTAATTCATGATTCAAGATTGCTTTCCGTAGATGGAGTGCATGTGGTATATAAATGTTTATAATATTAATGCACAAAGTTCAATGAGTTGGCAATATCGTATTTACTTTTTATATTTTTCCAGCTTGTAATTAATGAAAATATGATATCTTTACTTCAGCACATATAATTAGAGGTGTCAACTGAACCGGGAGGCCCGAACACGGCCCACAGCACAGCAAGGTTCAGCCGTGCCTGGCCCAGCAAGGTTCAAAACCATGCCTGGTCCCAGACTGTGCCACCCCAATGCACGGTTCATGCCGTTATGGGCCGGCACGAGCCGTGCCTCGTGCCGGGCTAGGCCCAACCAGTGTGCCTGGCCCAGTTGAACGATCAACCTGCCCGAGGACTCAGGCCACGTAAACCAGCCACCCATTATGTTTTCACGCAAAGAGTTCTGTATGAACGGTCAGGCACTGCCCAGTACTCGGCCGTGCCACCGTGTCGTGCAGGGCCGGCCACATTATCACATTGTTGTGCCTGGCTCAGCACGGCGGCACCACCGTGCCTCGTTCAAACAGGCCGTGACGGCACAGCACGGCCCATTCCAAACCTCTACTTACAATCTACCAAAAACCTGATAGTCGATACTCGTGCATTCAGTTCACGGTAGCAAACTCTAATTGGCATTCACCTGCTGGTTTGAGCCGAATATCTGAGAGCTGCATCAGATTCTAGATTTCTTAGCACAGCCATGCTTGAAACATTCTGCCTAAGATCCTGCAAGTCTCCGCTTGTCATTATCTGGGAGGCATCCAACGTCGGCAGCTTTCTGGGAAAATAAGATGATTGTTCCACCAATTCAAACCCATTTTTTCCCTGTGTAAATTGTATTTTTGTATTTAAAAAGAAAATAAGTGAGTTTGGCAAGCAATAACATTATATTAAGATATCAATGTGATGATGATTACGACCATTGAATGAGAAGCCAAAGGTGCACCAAGAGTTGCTTGTGTGACATCTTTATCCAATGGTGCTTCTTGATGCTGAGAATCATTTGGCTCCAACTGAGACAAGGAAAAAACAATCAGGAGTCACAGATGATCACCAATGAGGGTAGTCATATTTCAAGGGTTGGGTGCTACTAATCACCTGGTGCTGATACCTCAGAATAATTTGTTATTTAATTCATTGACACCTATGACCTATCCACCAGTCGTCATTCGATGGTGTCTAGATCTTCAATTACACTAAAGCTACTTGGACTTGCATTAAGGTAACTAAGAAAAATACAACTCATAATACCCAATGTTCTAAAAATCATGTGATGTGTATAAGAAACTTATGTTTCATATGTCTATCCAAAATTCAAAACACAGTATCTCGTGATTAGCCTACATGTGTCAATCGGGCCGAACTAGCCCGGCCCGGCCCGAATTTTTTGAGCACGAGCGTGCCGCCTTGCCTGGCCCGGCACGGTTTAAAATAGCCGGGCCTGGCCCGGCACGGTTTAAAATAGCCGGGCCTGGCACGGCCCGCAGGCACGGCGGACCGTGCCGTGCCTTTCCTGGCCTGCTCAAGCTTGCATGTCCGCACGGGTCAGGATTCGGGGGACCAGCGGGTCGGGTCGAATCAGACCCTACCCGCGGTCTTTTTTGCGGGAGGCCCCCATCGTGAGGTCGGGCTCAAGGGACACCCGGCACGGGACAAACCCGTGCCGGTGTGCCATGCCGCGGGCCGAACCATGCCGGGTCAGGCACAGCACGGCTAGTGCCTAACCCGAGCACTGCACGGGCCCGGACACAGAATTTTTCCGTGCCGGGCCGGGCCGGCCCAGTTGACACCTCTAGATTAACCACATAAGAAAACTTGAATATTTCATCAAATCGATGTGGATATATGCTAGCTAAAATCTGTAAAAGAGATTTAACAATTTTATCATGGCACAAGAAGCTGCTTCAAGACAAATGTCCACCACAATACCATCTAAAACATAATTTCCTTGTAAGTGAAAAGAATGTTTTTTTTTTATTTTCAGAATGTTTTTATTTTCTTTCAATATCATTTGTTCTAGTGTATTTATTGTTTTATTTTTTATTTTTTAATTTTTTATTTTTTTGTTTTTTTGATAAGAACACTCGATATGTGAGTTATATCGATCATTTTTGCTCATTTTATAAGAATATTTGATATATAAATTTTATTACGAGTATTATTGAAATTATTTTTCAACATTATGTTGTAATATAGTGTCTGAGTCAATCTATGAAAATTTTAACCATAAGTTTGTGGATACTAGGTGTGTTCTGACAAAATGTAGTTTAGTAATCTCTTTAACAAATATAAATAATACCCTAGGTTTTGTGTCAAAACTATTAAGATTAAAATTAAATATTTAAAATATTGATGATATATTTTATTTATTTATTTTTTGATTGCATGTATTGATCATAGGATTAAGATAAAAGCAACAAAGAATATTATCGAATACAAATTCACTTGCATGAACCAACCACAAAAATCAAAAGATAAGATTTATGAATAATTAGATAGGCTATTTAAATATTACAAAAATAAGTATAATTATTTTAGTAAGCCTCTGAAAACAAAGATCGACATCATATGTGAGATAATAATTTTGTGATTCGTTTAACTAAAAACAAATGATAATGAAATCTATCGAATAAAAGTGAACTATCAAAATATTTATATATTAATTACCATTTTATTTTATCCCAAAGTGACAATTTATATATTTTAAATTGTTACAAATCATACGAATTTATTTTTTCCTTGCTATCAAAATTAAGACGTGATTTATTAACTCCTTTAGTGTCTAATGTAGTATCAGAATCTACTTTTTCTATGACTATGAATATGATTTTAAATAAAAAAACTACACTATAACAAGATATTATTGAAGCTCTATCATACTTTAAAAACTAAGAAATTTTATAGAAAAATCTTCAAGATAATATAAAATAACTACAAATGAATGATGAAATACAAGAATATGATGATACTCATACTAAGACTATAAGCTATTTTGATCCAAATTTTGAATCAAACAAAGTAACTAGACACTGGTGACGTTGGACTCGACTTGCATGTGATAGTGAATTTTTCAGATTTTTTTCTTAATTTAAATTTACATTTTCAAGATTTTGGCATATTGTTTCCATGTTTTTTTCATATTTCATAATTTTCATATTAATGATATTTACCATGCAATATACTATTTCTTTTTTTATATTTACATAATATTACCATATACTATACAAATATAATACTAAATTGAACTATAAAAATTAAAACTAATTAATTTAAAGTTCAAGGCAATAAGCAACTGAGGCACAACCCACGGCCCAACCCAAGCACTAGACCAAGGAGGCCCAGAAGGCAGGAGACAGGCTCTTGGCCCATTGTTGTGGCCTACTGCCTATGGTAGCTAACCTAGGCTAGCTTGGGTCATATGTGGGCCGAACTGATCAACATACGAAGAGATCCTCCACTGATTAATATTATGAAAGCATTCCTAAGGCCTTGGCGTGCTGGTTATACCCGGCCAAAACCTTACCCAGCACAACTCAACATGACAGATTGCTTCAATTAGGTCATCTGGTCGTGCGAACCTACCTTACTCATGGTGTCTCGGCTATGCCTAAAAAATTCAGGCCATGACAACCCAGAACGGCCTAATAGACACCTCTAGATCAAATGGGTCATTGCTCCCATCATTCTTGTAGGCATGATAGGAAGCTCTGGCATGTATTCTTAAGTGACATATCTCATACAAAATATTCTTAAGATTTTAATAAAATATTCTCAATTTGACAAATGATGAGTGACCAGATTAAAAATATAAAAGCAAAATATCGAACACACTCAAACACATAGCATGAGATCCTACTATAGAAAATAAGACATATAATCCACCATGTTCAATCCCAACAAAAATCTTCTATAGAGTCTTCTAATCATACAAATAAATATTAAGAGAAAAAAAAATAAAATTAAAATTAAGTTAGCTTAGAAGATAACTCACAAAAAAAATAATAATATGATAATCAAAAATAAACAAATTAGCAAAAAAAATAAAAAATCAAGTTTAATACTATTTCATACTCAGCTACTTGTAAATAACTATCATTAGTTACAATAATATTTAAAGAAGTAGAAATAAATATAATAAAACAAAAATGATCATCTATAATATACATATTAACTCTTGAATTAATAATCCTTGAACATAAAGTGAAAGAATAAAAAATAATAGTTACAGTGCCTGGAAGTCGAGAAAAATCTATGGATGTTCTGCTGGGGAGGAATGCCAAAGATTCCCCTTCAACATGGATTATGATAGAAACACTCTATTAGGATTTAGGACCTCTAGATAGATCTAGAAGACAACATATCTCTCTCAATTATATATAGTTCTCTCGGCCTCCTTTTGAAAATAATTCCCAATAATTATATCTATAAAGGCTCATCAACCTATAGTATATACAAAAAATTGAGACACTTGTGCCTATAAAGTTGTTACAACTAATACCCACTCAACTAACATATGCAGAATAAAATGCCTCACCTCATATAAACCAAACTGCTTAATAATGCAGCTCTAGTCTAGTGGTAACTATCACCCAAAATCTAAAGGTGCCAACCGGGCACGGAAAATTCCCGTGCCCGGGCTCGTGCCGTGCCGAGGCCAACCGGGCCTCGTGCCATGCCTGGCCCTGAACGGTACCGTTGCCAGTTAGCACAGTACCATGATGAAATTATTTTTTTAAAAATAATTGAGATTACGGAGACACCGAAACCCTAATTTTTTTAAATTAGGGTTTTGGGAGCGCCGAAACCCTAAATTTTTTTTAATTAGGGTTTCGGGGACGGTAAAACCCTAATTTTTTTTTTAATTTAGGATTCGGCCCGACCGGACCGAACCCAGCGAATCGTGCCGCAGGCCTGTGCCGGGCTGAACCCCACAAAACCATGCCGGGCCAGGCACGGCACTGTACAGTAATCGTGTCATGTCTGGCCTTGCACGAAAGCACGGTTGAGCCTGAAAAAAATGGGTCGGGCCGGCCCGACACGTCTCGTTTGACACCTCTACCAAAATCTAACTACATAACCTAAAAAACTCATCGCACAATGAATATAAAAATATCATGCCAAGAAATCTTTAATTCTCTCTTTTTTTCTCTCTCCTTCTTTGTAGCTTCAACCTCTGCTAAAAACACCTCCAAGATTATGTAGCCAACTAAGTGAATTGTGTAAAATAAATAATAATCCACTCAAACTAGCTGAAACTCTTCAATCTCAACCGAACAAATTGAATAAAAATATCATGTATTTGTGTGGTCTAAGATGAGTATAATGATACAACAAACTCTCACAAAATATTACATATCGTATAAGATGAAAACACAAAAGCTAACTATATATCAATAGATGGCCACATCACAATCAAAAGATAGAAATCACGTCATGACTCTTATTTTCACTGTGAATACTTTTATTTTTTAAGCTTCCAAAGAGTAGAGACTTAAATTTTCACATCTTCCATCAAAGAATACACAAAAAAACACTCAAAAGTAAAAATTTATCTCCAAACTGAAATTAATGTTGCTCAGTCCAAAACACTAATTTGAAGAAAATTCTGCTTACCATGTTGAAATAAGGGTTTCTCAATATGAAACCCTTACTAGATAAAATATTCACATACAACCACTAGCTGCCTAAAAAACACTCACTTTCCAAACACAGCCGAAGAACACTCACTGCCCAAACGCACAGCCAAAAAATGTTACTCCCACAATGCACAATCATGTTTTTAAGTGCCACGCTGCAATCACGACGTCGACGAAGTGGGCGTGGATGTCGTTCGCACGCAGTAGAAGTGCGACATTAACCCATGATGATGCATAGTAATTGTGTGCCTCATCTTTCTTTATTACACTGCAATGTCACCTGCACCGTGTTGATACAGTGCACGTGATACCTCACAGATCTAGAGGTGTCATCCGGGCCGGGCCGGGCCGACCCGGCACGGAATAGGCACGAGCCGTGCCGTGCCTGACCCGGCATGGTTAGGCCTGCGGCACGGCACACCGGCACGGGTTTGTCCCGTGTCGGGTGTCCCGTGAGCCCGACCCCACGATGCCCCTCCCGCAAAAAAAGACCGCGGGTCTGGTCTGATTCGACCCGACCCGCGGTCCCCCGTATCCCGAACCGCTCGGACAGGCAAGCCCGAGCGGGCCTAGCAAGGCACGGCCCGCCGTGCCTGCGGGCCGTGCCGGGCCTTGCTATTTTTAAATCGTGCCTGGCCTGGCAAGGCGGCACGCTCATGCTCAAAAAATTCGGGTCGGACCGGCCCGGCCCGGCCCGTTTGACACCTCTACACAGATCTTAGGATTTGCACCTCTATGATTTTGATTCTGATAGTATTTTGAATTTCACAGAAATAAAAATATAAAATATGAAAATACTCAAAATAAAATGTGTATAATAAGAGTTAGTGTATGATGAACTAGCCAGATTAGGGCAACCCATAAATCAGGTATCTCTATCCATAATGTAGATAAATAAAAATAAATAAAAAACAAAAAATATAAGCCATAACAAATACAAAATTTTATAAAGAGAATGAACGTAATTATGCCATGCAGCATAAAATCAATATGAATAATCATCAATGTAAGAAAACATCCAATCAATTTGTTGTTATTAGCATATACAATCAAAATAAAATCAATAACAATGAGAGATCAAATAACATTAAAATAATACAGCATACCTCAGAAAAGAACAGATTCTCATGGAACTGCCTGAATAGCACCTACATTGAAAAATACCAGCAGTAAAAATATGAATGTGGAAAGATCTAATCACTTTTCAGTCTCTACAGCTTACTGTGACTCACACACACATACACGCACCATCACTCTCTCTCTCTCTCTCTTCCCACTGTTTAAACCCCTACATTAGTGTGAAATTCTACGTTCCTATGTTGGTGTTAACACTGATAGCAACTGTCAGTCAAGTCAAACAATCCCTCCAACACTACGATCAGCCTCGAAGTTTACTATAGCATTCTCCCAGTGCCAGACCAGGATATTAGCAAATTAAACAGACTAATCTTCTACTTCATTTCATTCACAAATTAAGCACTGATTATAGAACACATACGTACTGATGCTTTGTTATTAGTTTAAAATTGTGTCACAAATATCATTATGCAAAACTCAAATCAAAAACATCTTAAAATTTGCAATAGAACACTCGAAAGAATATGTCAATGTGCGATGAGAATATATAATCTTATATTTGAATTTAGATTGGGACAGCTCACATGTTGAGTACTCTCTTCCATAAAATATAAAAATAATAAAAAATAATTTTGTTAACTATAACATCCCCCTCAAACTAATATGTAAAATTTCAAAATATTAAGGTTGAAAAAAATAATAATAAATTGAGACTTTTTTAAGATATTCATGAAAATATCTGTTAACTAATTTTCTGTACAAACATATGTTACAATATTAATCTCATCCAAAATTTATTCACTCATGAAATATCAAAATAAAAGTTAAATATCTCAATATATAACTATTACATGAATAATTGGAAAAGAAATTGAATATTGATCTTTAAAAGATATATGTTGCAAAATATATCATAAGTGATCCTTGTCACCATACTGAACTTTGTTCTATGATAAATCTCAAAATAATTACTTATCCATTAATTTTTAAAGAGAAAAGATTATCTCTAAAAAAATTACAAAAACATATAATAGATTACCTTTCGACAAAAATTATTATCAAACTATAAAGATAAGATTTTCTATCTGTCTATTTATCTATCTATCTGTTTTTCTATCTATCTTGTTGTCAATCTATGTATTTGTCTATCTGTCTACTTGTCTATTTATCTATCTATCTATTTGTCTATCTGTCTATCTGTCAATTTGTCAATATGTTTATCTGTCTATTTATTTATATATCTAATTGTATATCTGTCTAACTATCTATCTATCTGACTATTTGTCTATCTATTTATCTATATGTTTGTCTGTCTATATATTTATCTATCTATCAATCTATTTGTATATCTATCGATCTATGTATCTGTAGAGGTATCAAACGGGCAAGGACAAGCCAATCCCATTTTTTGATGGCCCATTTGAGTCACCACACCTTGCCCGACACAGTCCAGTACAGTAATTATGTCGTGCCTGGACTTGTCGGGTCGTACCCGCTTTTTCTAGTCACATTTTAAAAAAATTCTAACTGAGACTCCAAGATAGTTTACCATGCCATCGGACCAGGCACACAGATCATGTCTGGTCCGGCATGAGGCACAGCACAAACCATGCTAGGGGTCAACCCAACCCATCCCGTGGCACAATTCCAAACCATGTCGTGCCAAACCGAGCACAGCTGAACCAAGTCATGCCCGGAGTGCCCAGCCCATTTGACACCTCTATTTATATGTCTATCTATATATCTGTCTATCTGGCAATCTATCTAACGATTTATTTATCTGTCTATCTATCTATCTCTTTATCTATCTATATATCTATCTATCTTTTTATCTATCTATCTTTATATTTGTCTATCTTTGTATCTGTCTATCTTTCTATCTATTTATCTATATATCTGTCAATCTATTTACTTTCTATCTATATATTTGTCTATCTATCTATTTATCTAACTGTCTATATATGTATCTTTTGATGTATCTATCTGTTGATCTATATATCTATTGATCTATTTATTTATTTATCTGTATATTTATCAATCAATCAATCAACATAACTATCAATCAATCTATTTTTTTATTTATATATCAATCAATCAAACAATATGTCTGACTATTTATCTATCTGGCTATCTATTTATCTATCTACCTATATATATGTCTAGTTGCTTACCTGTCTATCTATCTATCTGTGTACTTATCTATATGTCTATCTATCTGTGTACTTATCAATCTGTCTATCTATCTGTGTGTGTGTATGTCTGTCTGTCTATATGTTTATATGCATATACATCTATCTATCTATTTATCTATATATCCATCTGTCAATCTGTCTATATATCTATTTGTCTATCTGTCTATATATATCTATATGTCTAATGATATATCTATCTATATGTCTAATGATATATTTGTTTATCAATTTATATATCTATTTGTCTATCTATCTATATGTATACTATCTTGTCTATCTATTTAATTGTATATCTATCTATCTGTTTATTTGTATATCTATCTGTCTATCTATTTATTCGTTTAGCTAAGATTTAATAAGCTGTAAATCAACTTGAAAAGCATGGATCAGGATCAATGCAAATTCATCGAGCTAGAAAGGAAAGAATAGAAAAGAGTGCCTTTAGTCAAATATACTTTGGATAAATATTAGAGATATTAATTTTAGTTGAGATGAGCATTTCTACTAACTAAAAAGTGCAGTCGTCTATCAAACTTATTCAAAAGTTATCACATAATTCACTCACTACGCAGTTGTCGTTTAGAAAGAATACCTCAGATTTCTCTCTTAATACTATAGAGTTTTCCAAGATTAAAAGTTATAATTCTTTCCAAATTAACTATTATATCAAACTCATGTGTGATTGACACAAAAGTCATTTGTCATACTTTACATAATCACTCGTTATTTAATTCTCCTAAAAAACTTTTGATGTTACTAGAACAAGTAAATATGTCAATATCAATGTTAATTCATTTTTTTATATTCCAAAAAATTCTTATAATCTTTTATCTATAGTTGCATTGTTAAATAACTAAATTATAACTTAATATTTTCTGGCATGAACGATAGATTTGGTAAATTACTTTCATATGGATTGTGTGTGATAGATACCACTTATTCTCTTTCACTTTCAAAAACCCCCTAGATATTTGGTAGTAATTGATCCATATGTGATCAAAGGCAACATGATTATTAATCTTTTACCAAGTTGAAATTAATGATATTTAACATAAATAAGATATCTTTTATTAATTATGGACGTCAAATTAGAAAACATACCAAAGTTTCCAAACTATTTTGTAAGTAGGATAGCAATATTGTTCCTATCTATTTGGTGTACATTGTATGGTGCCCCTATAGGACTCTCATTTATCATGGATTTTAGTATTTAATTATAATTTTGATAATATTTCATCTTGCATCTAAGTAATGTTACATAAAGCAAAGAAAAAAATTATTTCCCTTTTCTTTTATAAAATAATTAAAACATAATTTACATGAAACTTTTAGATTTAAAAAGCAATAATACTTTTGAGTATTTAACGAATGAATTTACTTTTTTCACGAAAATCATGAATTTATTAATATCACCCAAAAACGAATTTAATAAAATAAAAAATAAATATTTTATTAAATATGCAAAGACACTTCTATTACACAAAAATATTTTTTAACATTTCAAAGAAAATAAAATTTTAACAATTAACTATTCAATTAATTGAATATTCTTTTCTTTTCGTTTAGAAAGCATATTCTTTCAATTGCTTCATTTAGTAGAAAAATTATAATATTTAACTCCCTGGATCTTTAGGTGCACTTGATTCTTTCGTGAACATTCTCCAAGAAGAGATAAAATAAAGATTTAAGCCACCAAGTATATTTTTTTTAAATACTCTAATATTCAAAAGAGCTATAGGTAACGGTATCTATAAGAGTCAAACAACCATGCTCGGCACAAACCTGTGGGTCGTGTCATGCATGATGGGACCACCCACACGTCACTCGTGTCGACCACAAGCCGTGGTTGCCCCATGCTACATTTGAACTCATGGGTCATGTCATGCATGATGGGGCAGCTCACATGTCACACATGTCGGCCAATCATCCCCATGTGACGTGAATGCCCCAGATCATGTCTAACTCAACCAAACATGGTCTTGACAAAAGCCCACTATCAATGTACTCAAAAATAGGCCATTCCCAAGTTATAGAGGTGACCTAAACTAATTCGAACCTGGCCGATCATGACTTGGATCATGATTTACATGCCCAAGCATGGCCCATGCCTAGGTTATGCATATGCCCCAAGCCATGTCCACCACAACCCATCATGATTCACATTGCCAAGCAAACCAACATGTCATCGCTTGCAATGTCTTTTTTGAGACTTGCAGAGCCAATCCAGCATTATGGCTCATTGAGGCCAAAAAAATGGATTATGTCAATCTAGCATTTCTCATGGAGACATCTCTAGCTATTGATATTTTTTTGTAGGAAAGAATAACATTATGTGCATTTATGAATCAAATTTCCAATGTTAATTATATTGTGTCTCTTATGATTACTTCAATGTCATATCTAATTGGAGAACTAATTGAAGTTTCAATTAATCGTGACTATGTTCCTTTACTAGCTCCAAGCCAAATGGACCAATCCCCCGAATACTTTATTAAAAAATTCTCCAACTAATTTAGTGAACTGACAGTAGGATTAAAAAAATTATGACCATGGTGAGATACTCAGAAGAGAAAGTGCATCACTTTCAAACTACATAAATGACTAATTAGTGCTATAGTTTAGGTAATAAATCGCACATAGAATTGATTATGTTCTTACTTTAATAGAGATAAGAGACATAATACTTAATCTCTTAATTTTATAGGTGCACAAGATGAGGTCATCAACAAAAGTCTTTATCATAGTCATATTCATTGTCGGCTGATCAAGTATGAAAGGTTGAGTTTAACCTAATAAATTTTTCATGAAAAAAAATAATAAAATATACTATTGCGTATCTAATTATTCAAATATTTTATTACTTTAATCGTAGTATTGTTTAATTCATATTCTTGTCATCATTTAATAATTATTATTTTTTAAATCACCATGTCATAAATTCTTAATAATTCATGAGAATGACAAATCGTATTAGTGGTACTACCTTTAACAAAATTTGGAATTTAGTACTTAAACTTTCTAGAAAGGCCATGGTGAGGTATAAGTAATGTTTATTGTTAGTACTTAAACACATGCACACCAATAACCAAAATAATTTTATGAGAATATTTACATCTCTTACTATTTTTCATAGATCAATGGTATATTAGCTACAAATGAGAAATGTTTCCCTCCATTATGAGTTGAGGATAAAGATTACATAAAGCTAGGCCTGTCAAAATTCTACCCGACACAATTAACCAACACGATTATCCAATGATTAAACAGGGTTTGGTGAGAAATAAACGAGTTCGAGTGATAAACGTATCAACATGTTTAATACAATAAATAAACGGGTTGTGTTTGGGTGAGACATGCTAACCCGTTTATAACTCGGTTACCCATTTAAATAAACAGGTCGTGTTCGGGTGAGACATTCTAACCCATTTATAACTCATTTACCCGTTTAAATAAACGGGTAAATGATAAAACGAGTAGTTTACAGTGTTAAATTGGTCAAACATGTGGTAAATAAGTAAATAAGTCAAATGAGTGGTTTATCGTGTTAACCCGACTCAACCCAACCCAACCCAACCTATTAAAATTAGATGTGTTAAATGGGTTATAAATGGGTTACCCGTTTATTAAATAGTTTGCGTTCGTATTTCAATTTTTTACTCATTTATTAAACGTGTCATATACGTGTTTACATATTTTTTTACCTGTCACCCATTTAACCCGTACCCTTTTGACCCATTTAACCTGTTTGACACCCATACATAGAGCAGTTGTCATTCTTTACAGTACAAGGAGGTCAATTTGTCTTTGTAAGCCGCAGAAAAAACACTATATAATAGGAAGAATCTCCCATAACTTGATTCAACAAGTTTTCCTTTGCTAATATTTCATTTGAACTTTATAAATATATTTGTGAGTATTCATATTTCTTTTGACATGAATTAAATTGTAAACTTATTTTACTTGTAGTACATATATAGATGATATTGTAAATAAATATAATGATCAATTAGGTGTCTCATAACTAAAGTAATTCCTCCCAATTAAATTTTAAACGAAGAATATTAAAAGACTCCAATATTTACTTGATATTGAAATAGCATATTTGTGTGTAAAAACTATTTTTGTCACAAAATATATATATATATATATATATATATTAATATTTTATCAAATGTTGAATTATTAGTGTGTGCTTGAGCAGATTCTCTTTTGATTCAAGTTTAACTTTTTTGTTAGAGAAAAAAATAAATGTTGACTCTAATATGTGAAGAAAATACCAATTCAAGTGGTTAGACATACTCAAGTGATATATAGATTTATTTCAAAGATCACTGACATACTCAAGTGGTTAAACATATAGATTTTAATTGAGTATCAATTTTTATTGAAAGAAAATTAACGATAATATTTTATACTTTTTTTAAAAATAATATTATTTCATATAAAAATAAGAAATATGAAATACAATAATGCAAACTCATGACAACTAGATTTTTATGTCAAGTAATTACTGATTGAAAGATGGGAAATCTAAAAATAGACTAATTTAAAAATAAAATAGTACAACATGAAATCATTTATAACAAAACTCATAACTCTGGTGATAAAAGAAAAATAAATAATTCTCAAAAAACTAGCTTATAATTTTACTTCTCAAAAAATATGTAAGAATAAAATTTATCTAAATCTTTCACCTATTGAAGATAAAACTAGAGATAAATATCTCATGTACTTTAGACATGTGAGGAGAAGAAAATACATTAATCTAATTAAACAATATTTATATTGATAAATTATTGAAGAAAATATATAATGAAACTATTATAAATTCAAATTACATTGGGAATGTAATTTAAATATATATACCCCCATCCCTTAAGATTGTGCATTTATAACTCATGCAAAAACATTAAAGAAAAATATTTATTTGTAGTCCATGAGCACATTTGTCAACACATTAACTAATTTATCTTTGATATGAATGCAAGTTATAGAAGTTAAATTATCTATAATCTTCTTTATAAAATAGTGAATATTTCTATATGTATTTTATTTGTTCGTAAAATATCTAAAATTAAAGTAATATGTCAAGCTATTTGAGTATTATAAAAAATTATCAAACCTTAATTATTAAATTTAATTTATGATCGTATATCATTTTTGTATTTGGATACTCAATTTAAGTGATAGCCCTTTATTAAATTGCAATCTCAACTATGTTATTACCTTACTTATTAAAAAGTAATATGCCAAGCTGCTATGTTATAAACATTACTCTCATCCACTAATGCTAATAATTTATCTGAGAAATTATTATACCTTTTTTATATTTTATATTTTCATTCAACTTCTATCTAATCTAAGGGGAGTCATCATAGTGATAAGGTTACATAATCATATGTTATGTATTCATATTTTTGGAATTAATAAATTTATGATATTTAATAATCACTTTATTAATAATTTAAAAATAATTTTTTTGTAACTTTACTTTTTTAAACAAGATAATAAAAAATATAGTTTGAAAGTAATGTTCTAATGCTAAAGAGAAATAATAACCTCGGTAAACTTCTAAACAATTTACTATTTTATTTGTAGAAGCAAGAGGCAAGTAATTATATTCATTGTGTAGCTATACCATCTCAAAATCAAAATATTTGAAATATATATATATATATATATATATATATATATATGTGTGTGTGTGTGTGTGTGTGTGTGATTGAGACCATTATGATTAATCACTTGCATGACCTATTATGTCATTTTTGATATACTATCACATCATATCATTTCCAAAGTCTTTATATTTTCACTAAGAATCAAATGTATTTTTGCCAATTATTTTAGTATTATAAATAATTGTTAATGATCTCTTTCCTTTACATGTCCTACTAGAAAGCCTAGTAGCTTAAGAGTCTCATCATTCTACAATGTATAAAGCTATCAAATCTCTATATTAGGAGAGACATTCACATGGGAGCATTATCCCACACCAAAAAAATTTCAATGAAAGCCAATATGTGTGAGGAGGAATAAGTTTTTCATTAGATATCACTCCATTCTCATAGTAAATGAGAGGGAGGAAGAAGGAACACTTGACCATAAGATTGCTTTATCCTCAGAGACTAGTAAAGTTGCACTAGGTCAGAGTAAGCACCACTTATTGTTCATGTCATACTAGTTACAAATATTGAGAACAATATGTAGTATTTCCTAGATCTTCATATTTGTTTTAAACTTATTTGTCCTTACCAACCATTTATCGAGAATTTTAAAAAACTATAGATATGATAAGAGAATCTACTCATAATTTTTAATTGCACTATGCAAAAAATCAAGACTAATATTGATCATTTTCTCTGTCTTTGATAATTTATATTCAAATTTTTTTAATTTACATATTATTTTTCTTTTTTTTTGCTTTAGCATACTTAAGTGCTCATACATACTTCTTTACAATGCATTAATTTAAATTCAAAAACCATAGATATGATAACTAATAAAAAATAACAAATAATGATATTGGATAACATAAATATTATTCACCCAAATGAGTTATGCGAATCCATTGCTCATCATTCAAAAAAAAAAATTTGAGATAGGTTGATGGTTGATCAGAGGAGACGATCCAGCATGTGAAGTGATAAATGGAGAATATTTTTGACTATAATTTGATATTCAAACATGATCTGCAGCATAAATACTGTGGGGAGACGTGTTTATTTTTTCACTCTGGGGAGACACGTGCAAAATAAAAGTCTGAAAATAAACTACCTTTGGCTGATCAGAAGAGAAATGCAAAATGCTTTGAGAAAATTTGCAAACATATACCAAAAACAGACTAGGCATGATTGCAATCCATTAAATACTCACCCTCACATTATTAACAATAGACTGGGCATCATTGGCTGGTGGTTGCATTGAATATTCTGAGAGCAGCAGCAGCAAAGATGACAAAAAAGTTGACCTTTCCTGCTGTGAATTCTGTAAGATGAAGAATTGAAAAGCCAACTTGAGATCGAATTATGAGATTGATAATGTTAGTTTATATTTTTGTTAACTTTCATATATGATTGGAGCTGGTCATTGGTGCTTTGAAACCTAAGAGCAGCCCCCATGTGCCAAGGATGCTCGAAATGTGTGCAGCCTCACACACATTTCCTTTTTTCCATCTTCTTTCTTCCAGCAAACCTTTCTGTGATGTAGACTGACCACCAATCACATATTTTACAATTTTTTAGAATGGATCGATTTGGTTTCTAGTTTAATTTGGTTCAATCAATTGATTCTATCAATTTATTATTTTTGTCTGAGAAATTTCACAAGTCGCTTGATAGATATGTGTGTATTTTTGCAAAGTTAGTTATCATGCATTTTATTTTTTAAATTCACAATTGTTTCACCCCAAGAATTTTGTTCAATAGTAAAGACAAATATAAAATCCTTATATTGGGGTGGGAATGGTACTATGATGATTGATCACCTGGACAGTTTTTATGTTACAAGCATATATTGGAAGTCACACCTTATTGCGATAGCAAGTACCTTCATCCAGAGAGAGCATATCTCATGTTCGAGACTCATCAGATACAATATCCCTAACTTTGAGGATAAAGTTAAAGAGATTAATTTCTCGTAGACCTGGTACTAAAGCAAGAGTCTTGTGCACTGTAGGATATTCATCTCCAGTAAAGACTAACGTGACTATAGTATTTAATGTCATTCCACAAGTAGCATCTGCATCAAATGGGTTCGGGTGAATGTGAAGTTTACTACCTTGCACTAGTGGTCCATTGGTTCATATGTTATTTATTTTCATACTTCCCTTATGGCATACAAAAAATTAATGAGTTAAACATTCAGCTACACTGATTATGAGGCAACGTGGCACTAAGATAAGATTAATGCTCCCTCCAAACATTATGAAAGAGATAGCAGAGAGAGAGAGAGATAGAGAGAGAGAGAAAGAGACATAACATATCTCGCAATGTACTCACTATAAGCAAATGAAACAAACTCAGAATTTTATTAAACTCACCATCCTAAAAAAATGACTTGATTGCCTGCAAGAAACTTAGATGACTCGACTTATAATATATGAGTCTTCCCAAGATCCATCAACAGATAGAGATGATTACTAAGGAGTATTCTAAACTTTTATCTAGGCCTTTCATATATACCTAGCAAAGTTACTTCCACTTTTATTGTCACTTTCACAATTTAATTATTGCAATTATTACTCTATACCTTTGATCAATGACACATTTACTATCATCACTATTGCAGTTTCAGTTTACTATTTATAGTTATTTCTTTTTTATTTTTTTTTCTTTTTTTTGTATGTTTTGCTATTATGGATGGGAGCACCCAAAATTGAGCTGCCCCAATCCAATTAGCCCAGTACATAAGGCTATCCCTTATACATTATTTTCATTGAGTTTTTTGTGGAAGTTTGATATTTAGTTTAATATTATTATGATATCAAAGCTAAAATCCTAAGGAGCTCAAACCTTAGAGCTTCTAGATATAAGAAGCTACATATGATCTATTATAGCATAGTGCAGATGCGGACACATATGTAATGTGTGTTCAACGTAAATTATCAAGCAAAACAGCACACAATAGTGCACCCTTTGTTGCATGTCCACCAAGTGTGATGCACATCGGCCTGCAAGGTACATTGTGGGTGCAGTGAAGGTGTGTCTTGCGAGTGTGTGGTTAGGAGTTGTACAGTGTGTGAGTCGACCCTAACTAGGTGCAATGTGGTGCCCAATGATCACATACTGGCGCACAGTGTAGTGTTGTGTATCATGAATGTAGTGTGGTGCAGCATCAGTATAGTATTTGTGGTTATTTAATGCATTCTAGAATATACGCATATTTAGTTACACATGAAATATATAAAAATTTTAGTAATTACACAATGGAGGTTCGGAAACATGAATTCCTCATAGTAGGCTAAGTGAATTCAGACATAATCATTTAGTAGGACAGAAATTCAATTTATATGAGAATGACTGAAAAAAAGAGTGACTCGTGAGTTAGAATCTACTAGTAAGACATCTCATTTTGTATATGTTGGCTATCAAAAGGGATGCTAGTCATAGTAAAGTTAGAAGCAAGAGAACCTTAGTTCGATACACACAATAAAATGATGAGTTATACAAAAAAAAATTATTAAAAATAATTTTTAAAGAAAAGATTGAGAG
The DNA here is from genome assembly GCA_029783825.1 of Sapria himalayana. NCBI lineage: Eukaryota > Viridiplantae > Streptophyta > Magnoliopsida > Malpighiales > Rafflesiaceae > Sapria > Sapria himalayana. The sequence goes on along the minus strand of JAREIK010001397.1, from coordinate 508,236 downwards.
CACTAAAAAGTGGACAAACGAACTACTGAAATCACATGGAAATTCTCTCATAATTTTCCCACCATAACTAGTATTAAAAAATATATTTAAGATTCTACTTTCACTCAAATAAGGCAATAGCAAATTTTTTAATCTTTATATACTGCAATCCTTATAACTCATTCTTGCACTTCAGATACCTGAGTTGTCAACTTATGAGATAATAATCATATTTCAAGTAATTACTTTTTTTTCTCTCTTTCTTATATTAATTAAGAAATCATCTAAAAAAAGATATGAGTATTGATAATAATTTTTTTAGTTAATAGATAGTAATATTTATACCTTTTTTAAAAGGAAAGATTATGTAAAGTATGTTGAAAATAAAAATATTTTTTAAAAAAATCCCTCAATTTTTCAAATTTAAAAAAAAAATACAACAAAAATAAAAATATTTATGTTTTTGCACTATATAAAATAAAAACCCAAAATTACTCTTATCAACAATAAAAAAAGTGTATATGTATTATGTATATAATTATAGAGTATACATATATATTTTCTATACGTATGTATGTGTGTGTATTGTATATATGTATACAAAATATACTTATAGTATATATTATATATACTATATATAAAGTATAAGTGTATTTTTATATATATATATATACGGTAGAACCTTCCTAAATTGATATTCTATAAATTAATAACATTCATTATTTAATAAAAAATCAATCGACCAACTTCGTGAAATGTGTATAATTTAATAATTCTACTATCTATTATTTAATACAAAATAGAAAATACTCTATATAAAAATATTAATTTATAGAATCAATATTCCTTATAAATTTAAAAATACTATACATCATAGATAAAATATATTGCTTCGTAAAATTAATATTCCTTACAAAAATACTTATCTAAAGTAGTTTGTTTTTTTTTTCAATAGTCCGTATCTCAAATTGTATGTTTCTAAGTACCTTATTAGCTATAACATAATTTAGATTTGAAAGATCAATAAATGAAATACAAGAATGAAGAACATTTAATTTTTCTTTTGTTGACATGGGAGGATTTTCATTCATAACTTCACTATCTTCCTCTTCTTTTTGATCTTGAGATGACGAAAATTTTATTAAATCTTAATCTAAAATTTCATCATGGGCAACTTGTTGCTCTTCCTCAAAATTTATAAGCTCGTGAACAAACATTGGGCAACTAATTGGCAGTTGATTAATAGCATCTTTAAGTTCATTTTTTATATCTTATTCTTCCGAACCCACTTCATTTTTTTGAGTTTCTCTTTCAAAGAGGCCTGTATGCTTAAAGCAATTGGCTATTGTCTTGCTAAAAATGTCATTCCATGCTGTCTTAGCTCATTTCATGGCTATCAATTGATCAACCTTATAGATGTCTGCCTTTTGTTGTTCATCTCTATCAATTGGCTATTATCTTGAATGCTGCTATTATTCCTGTATCCATTGGTTGAATTTTAGAAGTTGTATTAGCTGGAAAAAGAAAAAACTTGAATATTTGTAAGAGGCAAATCCCTCACCACATGTGAAAGAGCATTATCTAATAAAAATAAGACTTTTCTATTAGCATCTTGTATTTGTTGATCCATATTTTGTAACCATTTCCTGAAAATGAGTCCAGTCATCCAAGCTTTTGCATTACTGCGATAATATAAACTCAATTGCTCTCCACTTTTTCTATTAAAAGCACGCGGCCTTTGTGCATGACCAATGATGAGATGTTCCATTTTGTGAGACTCATCTGTATTTGCAACAAAGACAAAAATTAGACATGTTTTATCCTTCTTAGAACCTTCAATTTGACATCGTGCAATTGTTCGATCAGGAGCCATGCGATAAAAGAGTCATGTTTTATCGATGTTGTATATGTCTTGAAGTGGATAGCTTTGAAATTTTTCTTTTATTATTGGCATATTACTGTCAATTACATCTAAATCAGCAAAGCCACTTTCTCCATATGATTTTTGAGCTTTGAATCCATGGCGAATATTGGACTTTGCAAGCCATCTAAGTTCAAGTTGTTTAGCAAATTGACGAGCTTTTTCCTTGATTAAATCACCTGATAATGCCACTCGACGTGCTTGGCATTGTAAAATCTAATTTACTAAAACATTATCAAGTTCAGGATATTTCACAGCTCTTTGATGCTTAGATGTAAGTATAGTTGAGTCCATGCTTTCATATTGTTGACACTTAGCAAGGATGTTGCTGATGGTTCCTTGTGTTGAGACTTTTGAAAGTTTGAATTCTTGCATTGTCCAAATTGCAAGAGCTGATTGTTTGATGGATGGATTTGCTGCTTTATGATGACAAATTTTAAGCTTTTGATCATTACTCGGAAAAGATGAAGACTTCATTTTGGAAGAAAAAAAAAATAAAAAAAAGAATAAACTATAACTCAACTGTTATATGCATTAGCCTTTATAATTCAAGTGAGAAACTTTTGATATTCCACCCCTGGAAAATTTTCTTGGAAACATGGTCCCGATCTTTGGTATTTCAAATTTTAAGTTGATTAATTTAAGCACAGCTTTTAACTTTGAAAATTGACGTTGAATTTATTGAGGCTTGTATGGATTAATCATGCAATATCTTTGATATATTTTCTGATTTTTTTAGGTGAAGGTTCTATAAATTAATAACATCCATTAATTAATAATTTGTTGTGCTACGGATCATATTAATTTATAGAGGTTCCACTGTATATATATATTGTACACATATATACAATATATACATATAGACAATTTATACATATATTGTATTAGTATATAGATAATACACTTTTTATTTTATTTTTTTCGAAAACATTTTTTAATATATTGTATATACATAAAGTATATACAATATATATTGTAAGTATATACTATATACATATATATACAATACATAAACATGTATATAGAATACATATATATATATATATGTATATGCATATATGTATAGATAATATATATGCATATTGTATATACGTACTTATTGACGTATGACTTGAATATATGTATTTTATATATGTGTGTATACTATACATATGCAAATATACTTTATATAGTATACATATATTATTTATATGTATACCTATGTGTGTGAGTGTAAGTATATATACATATATTATATGCTTATAGTATATGTGTGTGTATAAATATATAGTATGGGTATACACAAATAAGTTTATGCATATATACTTATACATATATATTGTACATGTCCATAATTTAACTAATAATGGCATTTTGGGATTTTTTACTAATAATGGCATTTTCGAATTTTTAACTAATAATTTAACTAATAATGGGTATACACAAATAAGTTTTCTTGATGCACTTGTGCATAATGGCATTTTCGGATTTTTATTTTTTAAGATACCAAAACATAAAGATTTCTAGTTTTGAAATATTTTTTTTAATATTTTCATTTTGGATCATTTACATAATTTTTCGTTTTAAAAATATTAGAGTTAATTATTATAAATCACTTTCAAAATATTTTTTTACGTGTGAAGGATTTGTAAAACAACCATATTAATTATATACTTTATATTCATATCATAGATTTAAATTATAATGAAGAGATATTTTTATATTAATTATGAGTAATTTGATGTTAATTTTTTAAAGAGACATATTAAAAAAACAAATATAATTAATAAAATAAATTATATTTAACTAATAAATGATGAAAGAAATTACTTAATGGAAATAAATTTTAATACAATACTCAATTTTTAAAAAAACAAATGTATTCATTTGATAAATAATTTGTATTATTATTACCTCAAAGTTATCTCAAAACATTTTGATATAGTTAAAATGTTATAATAATTTCATATAAATATTATGAAGAGAAGTATATGAACACAAGATATGATATATAATTTCACATTCAAATACTAGAAAATAGATAACATTAAAGCTTGATCAATGATAATATTATTTTTCATGATTATGATATCATAATTAAAATAAATTTATAATATTTTATTAAAATAATAATAATAAAATAATTGGAAAGCATTATTTAAATAAACATATTAAGTCATCAATAAAAATTAAGAAATAACAAAACATATCATAAAAAATAACAATGTTGATCCACCCCAAATACTTATGTGCACATCATAATCTCAATAACAAATTGAATAATAGTCAATTATTAAATTATATAAACTTCTCATTATCAATGCAATGGTAGAGGAAAGAGTTATCATTATAACTATTTAGAAACTCTTTTAGATGAAACATCATGAGAAAATTAATATTTTTAATTTTTAATATACAAGACTTATTTGTGAAAATAAAATCACGTGATTTGATTAGACATGTTTTTTGTACAAAAAGCCAACTTAAACATTAGCATTGCAAGGACCTTCGACTACTATAGTAATGCCCATGCTGAACATTCATGATGTGTATATAAAAACTTGAGAGTAGTTATTGAGGTGTGTTTTTATACTTGGTATTTTTGAGTTTTGGAGTTTAAAATTTATTTTATCGCATTTTTTAATAGTTACAAATGAATGTGTCGCTGTTCATTATTTTAGGATAGTCATTTTCTTTTTTTTTATTTTATGTAGTGCATATGTGAGCACTGCCTCATTTTCAACTAATCTAGCATTTGGGGGCCAGTGATTGTTTTCATTATTTTAGATAGTGTTAATGTATTTTTCATTTGGTTGAAACCCTCAAAGTCTTCTTCTTCTACATGGTATAATGGATAATGAACGGCGCACAAATTGTGTAGTGAGTATACTTGAGATGTCTGAATTGGGTTTGCATAATGTTTGTAAGTGAATTCAGAAAAAATGTGCAAACATCAGAATTTTTTGTTGGCAACAATACCAAACTTTTTGAATTTGGTTTGTGTGGTGAGCTTGATCCAAGCTTGAAAGTTAATTCAGGTTTGTGTGAATTTCCAAATATGGTTTGCGAAGTTCTTGCTTATGCAATGTTAGTGTGTGGGTTAATTTCAAAATATCAGTTTGTGGGAAATCCCAAATTTTGTTTGGTCAACATATCTTAATTTCATAATATCATTTTTTTTCAAATCTTTGAGTGGAGTTAGGAAGTGATTTCTTGATAATTTTCTAAATACTAATTATGGATGATATTAAATTTCAGTTATCAAGTTATAAAAACTGAAGCCAAAACATTGTTTTATAGTAAGGAGATGTTAGATATTGCACATGTTATAATAATTGGAAATATGAGGGCGAAGTGGCTACAAACATATTCTCAACTTTTAACTATGAAGTAGTTCATCGAGATAGAGTTGACATCTACTTTTTATATTGCACGTGTTATTATAAGTTATGAGAATTTGCATCAATATTATATTCGACTCATATGATAGATATATATAATATAATTGTTCAACCTCTTGGATTGAGACTATACTATATCACCAGGCTCAAACAAAGTATTACTTACTTCATACTTTTTTCTTGGTTGACTACACAGATTCTATAGATCTTCCAAGACGAGGATGAATATAAAGAGTAAGACAATAAAAGAGTTTTTTGGGAATATATTTATGTATTCACTGTCTAACAAATTTTTTAAATTTCGTATCTAAATTTTAAGAGATAAAAAAATTTTTTGATCTCATTTTGTACTTACTGACAGTCGTAGCAGTACAAGCAATACTAGTCATAGCATAGACAAACAAGATAGCCTCTGTTCAGTGTACTCATTGGAGCATAATGTTGATGGGTCATACCTGAGAAAATACTATAAATTGTTTCCAAAAAGAAGATCGAGAGCAAGCAGACAATTGATAGAGATAAGTTGACTATCGAATCCATCCAGCAATCCTCACAAAATCTTTCCACCATGACCCTCACTGAAAAGGTTATTCGAGATTTCTTCCCAGTGGGAAGAGTAGCAGTTGATCCTTTCCAACCATAAAATACAACTATTATGTCTCATTCTTTTATTTCACAATCTTCAAATACAACAATTATTATGTCTCATTCTCAACCATTAAATATTTTATTTTCTCTGTGAATATTATCATATTTAATGATAATTCTTCAAAAATAATAGATATTAAAATATTTATCTGCATTCATTATTTCTTCTATGTGTTTTACATATTCTTCATTGGCTAATCAATCTTTTTTCTGAGTTACATTTTGAAATAATTTAATTTTGACTTTATTTTTTTTCTTTTTTGATATTAATTTGCATAATTAAAAAACTTTGATAAGAATTTCTTTAAAATTGAGCAAAATAAATTATAAGTATTCTCTCGTATGACATGAGTTCGTGATAGAATGTACAAACAAATGGTCTATCCTTTGCTTGTACATTCTTAGCTTAGTAACCCATCACTAACCAAATTAAAAATATTTTACGTAGTATTAAGAATATTTTTATTCTTATATATGAGTGTCAATTAGAAAAGCATACTAAATCTTCTTGTCGTAAACATTGGACTGGTAAAAATAACAATTTATTCAATATGATGCATTCAAACATAAAAGATCTATTAGAGATGACACCCAAGAGGTCTTTATGTCATGACCCTAGTCTCACCCCTCAAATATTATTGAATCAGGTTCTTACTTATCTTGCAAGTTATGCTCGACTTCTACCCACAATTTAGAAGCAAAGAGAACTCAAAAGAATATTAGGAAAAAAAAATTCTAAATTGAATAAAAAAAATTCTTTAAAATGATTTAGAGAAACTCACAACATTATAGTCTAGTTGGTAGTTTGTAAAAGAGGCTACTTCTTCCACATATATACATCAATAAAAGTGTGTAGAAACTTTGAAGATTCTCTTCTAACCTAAAGTATTCTAAATAATTCTACTATATAAATGTAATTATAAGAGTGTCATAATATATTCTAAAATACTTTCACGTTCTTTCACACTCTTTGATATAAGTGTGAGCTTCTCCAAAATATTTTAGAACCTTCTATATTCTTCTAGCAAAGAAAGCTCTCTAAATTTCTAAAATCATTTCACCGTCATCCGCACATGTGTGAACACTACCAATATCTTCTACTATTGTGTAGTCTTCCTCAAGGTCTTCTGGAGCCTTGCATATAATTTTGATAAAAAAAATCTCCACATATCTCTAGAATATTCCATCTTTTTATATATGGGTTTGAGGGGCTCTCTTATGCCTATAAAAAGATTAAACCCTTATTATGGTGGGATCTAGAAAATGAATATGTGACATTTAGATATTTAATTATATCTATTAATGATTATTCATGGTTTATATAAAAATCTCTATTTTGTATTAGATCACTTATATTTTCTATTTTTTATGTATTTTATAAAATAATATAAATTAATTTTATAAAAATAACAAAAAAAATAAAAACATTAGAATATGTATCAAACAAATTTATGACTTATTATATGGATCACATAATTATTCATCAACTTTTTTTAGTCAGCCCATTTTGTGGATAAAAAAAAGAATAAACATCTCGTCGATATAACTTGGACACTCTAATTTGAGAAATATGAGTTTAACCACAAATTATCTTATCAGCCAGATATATTTTTTATTGTTTTTAAGCCAGTATCCTTTTTAAAAATATTTGTTTTATTCATAATTTTTTAATAATAAAATAAACTAGCACCTAAAACCTTCATATATATCTTTCTTGAATACTCCGGTACCCAAAAATAAATAAATATGTTTTATTAGAGACTAGTATACTTTTAGTGAGTACTAGAGATCCCACTTGAACTTCCCATTAAGAGAGAGTCACTTGTCTATTATATTTGAACTTATTAGTTCATATTATGATAATATTGTTATGCAAATAACATATTTAACAATAAATATAAATTATGTTGACTCTTGAAAGAGTGATATTCCTTGAGAGAATAAATCTCTCTCGAGTCTAAACAACACATAAACTTATAAATCTACAATAGTTTAAACTTATTATGAGTCAAAAATTGGCAAACCTGACTATCAAGACTTTAAGTCTATACTAAGAGAATGAGACCTGCACAACATACATAGATCAAAATAAGCTTACCAATGAGTCAAATGATCCTCTAGCCAACACTTATTGTCTTGACCTTTCGATTGTCTTTCGAAAAAAACATATGAGATGTATTCAACACTCGATTTTAGAGGTATTATTATACTCATATCTTCTTTTCTCTTTTACTTCTTTTACTATTTTTATTTTTGATAGTACAAGAGAATGCGTCTTCCTCGGAGATAGTATTTTACTTCATATCATTAAGATATTTCAATCTAATAGAATTTTAGAATTAGTATCATAACATATGAGAAGGTATATCATTATTTGCAAGAGTATTTTCACTATGAAGACGAGTCCAAATAAAAAAATTAATCTTCTTCAAAAGAGACTTATAGATCTGGGTTCATTCATATATTTAGTATAAATTATCATGATATCTTCTAACCAATAATCAAGATGACCTCCAAATGAATCATTATAACATTATTAATATCTCACAAATAAACTGACTCGTCATTTAAATACAAAAATTATATTTATTCATGATAACTTGAGAAGAAGAAATATATAAAGCAATCATTTAGATTATGAGGAGAAAAAGTTAGACATGACTCAAATCAAATAATATATTCAATTATGATTTTAGATAAAAGACTTTGAAAGACTCATATATTTTTTTGACATAAAAATAACAAATTTTATAAGATGCATTTTATTATAATAAATGAGGTATGTAGTTAATATTCTTGTTAAGGTTGGACTTTTTGATCATACTCTAGTAGATATTCTGATATAATTTCTCCAATAAACACTACTTATAAGAGCCTTAAAAAATTAATTATCTAATAATATATAAATTAGATTTAGCTTATACAGTCAATATAGTTAAATATTTCCTAGATTCTCTTCAACGAGTTCACTTGAACACAACAGCTTATATATTGAGATATATGAATAAGTCAATAGCACCCAAAATCCCTTTTATTGATCATGAGCACTTACAATTGGTCAATTTTTAAGATAATTTTATATCTTAGAGATAATTTTATATCTTATAAATTAAAAAAAAATAGATAGTTATTTCAATATCTAGTACAAAAATATAATTTAAATCATTAGTAACTTTTACTTGCAAGATATTTTGCATCTAACACCCATATGTCAACTATATCATATATTCACATTTATCTCTTGTCACTCTGTACTGTGACAGTCAAATAATAAGACATATAGTGTCCAATTTAACATATTATAAGCTAATGAAATTGATAATATTATTGCGACAGCATATCTTTAGGTAACATAGTAGTCATAGTCAACAAATATTTTCAAAAAAATCTTGAAAAATCCTTAAAGGCTCAGGTTTTTTTTTTTTCAAATTTAATATTTTGGATATTTGCACGTCAACTTCAAAGAGAGTATTATAGTTTATTATTTTAGTGTATTCTTTTTTTTTTTTTACATATTATGCATAAAATCACCCATCCTATAAGTTTCCCCATTATCAACCAACCCAATACATGAGGGTAATAATCTGTTTTCTTTATTTTAGAATGTGAATGAATGTATTTTTCGTTTGGTCGAAACCCCATGCATCTTCTTCTAGAGAATTAATGTTTATAATTCGCAAACATAAAAATAAAATGAAAACCGCTAACCTGCAATTCTTGGGTAAGACGCACGTTTTCCTCAATTATGTCCTGCCTACAAGAAAGAGATTTTGATGTGGAATCAACAATGTCCTGGAGCTGCTGATCGAAGGCCTGATACAAAAATTTCCCATTAAATTCGATAAAATTCACCCACTAAATAAAAAATGAAATATAGACAATGGAAGAGGAGAGTAAGAAAAGTCACTCAATAACCCTGGAGTGCTTATAACAGAACCCTGCATACCAGAAGCATATGAGCTATCAGCTTTTCCACCATATTTTTTTCATTTCGTAGTCGAGCTTCCTAGCAAAATATATTAATTGTGAATTATTCGTCATTAGCAAATTTAAGAGAAGGAAAAATTAGACCGCATAGAATCTCCTATGAAATCAAATGAGCTATACCAACCTTAACCGAGAAGTCAGAAAGATGTTTTCTGAGATGAAAAATTTCTTGCTCGTTCTCTTTGACCTTCAGCAAATAGCATCGATGAATAGCGATTCATTCATGCAGTTTGCTCGGATTTCATGAAGGAAAAACCACTGGGGAAAACGGTTTCATGACCAAGCTACGTACCTGCTTCCGCAAGCTAATTAAATTTTTTGTTTCTGAAACATGCACTTGCCTGTTTCCAATATTTATCTGTCGATCATCTTCGCCTTCCAATATATACCTCAAGAAAAGAAAATAAAAACAGTGCCCGTTAAAATGGAACGTACTTGTTAAAAGGCAATTTTATTTTCTTCCACTCACCTTGAAGGGATCGAAGATATGTAATGTGAAGATGATTCGGAAAGACCGACGTCGTCGGCTGAGGACTGACTGCTAGTATGTGGATCAAATGCTCCAATTGTTTTCCCGCCATCAGAGTGGCGTTCTGCACGAGTTTTCAAGAGAAAATCCTCGGTTCCGGCGTCCGAGTTTTGCCTAGGAGTCAGTAAACTTGAAAGACCACTACCAATACACGCGGCAGAAGCCTTTTCCATGTTTCAGCCAGCGCACTGGACTTCCAGCGCGATCAAAATGGAACCAGCCGCCAGCTCTCACAAAATGATAGCGCAAATTTTGATGGAAAATTATGTTAAACTACAACAGTAAAAGTACAATTATGATTTAGTAATATTATGTATTAAAAATAATTAATATATATATATATATATTTGTTATAAAATAAAACTAAACCCGCAATAATTTGAAATATATAAAATTCAAAGATAAAGTAATAAATTACATCATAAAATAAAACACATTCAAAAAAAATTAGAAATTGGAAATACATGTAATGAATTTCAAATAAATAAGAATAATTTTTTTATATGAAAAATTTTGGAAATCTACAAAGATATTTTCGATGTAGGCTAGGTGATTTTCACCTAACCCAATAAAATAACATAATCCTACTTGAAAATTACTTTCTTTGCTTGTTAATACTTGTTTCTAATCTTGTTAAGCCACATGAATTTCTATATCATTCAAACTTGTCAATGCTGATCGGTTTGGTCAAAACACCTCTATGTATTCTTTAGTATGAATCTTTTGCAAATCCATAATTCATTCTTCTATTTTCTCTCATACAAAATGATATTGTATCCTGATATGTTGTCTTTTAGTGAAATACTAGATTTCTTGCTAAGTGTAGAGCACTTTGACTATCACATAATATAGTAAGCTTATTTTATTTGTACCCAAACTCTTCCAATAGTATTTGCTACCAGATTGTCTCTTTACTAGTTTGTGTAGCTGCAACATATTCTATTTCTATCGTAAAAGTAGATATAATAGGCTGTAATTTTGAAACCCAACTTACAGCTCCTCCAGCAAGAGTAAAAACATAACATGTTGTAGACTTGCTATTATCAATATTTCCAACATAGTCTGCATCAACATAACCTCTGATAATAAGATCTAAACTTCCATAGCATATTGTAGTATTTGAGATTTATTTTAGATATCTGAAAATCCTCTTCACAATACTTCAATGTTCCAAGCCAAGTTTTGCCATGAATCGATTAACCACTCCCACTACTTGTGCAATATCTAGTCTTGTACAAATCATTATAAATATTAAACTTCCCACTACTGATATATATGGTACTCGAGACATCTTTCTCTTCTCTTCTTCCAAGCTAGGACACATGCTTGAAGATAATTTGAAATTAACAGGAATAGTTGTAGAAATTAGCTTATTATCTTACATGTTAAAACGATGCAAGATCTTGTTAAAATAATTTTGTTGAGAAAGCTAAATCTTCTTATTACTTCTATCTCGGTAAATCTGCATCCCTAGAATCTTGTTTGCTAGTCCCAAGTCATTCATATCAAATTCCCTAGCCAACTGTGCCTTCAATTCTTGGATTCGATATTTGTTTGGGCTTGCTACCAACATGTCATCCACATATAATAGTAAATGATGAAATTATTTTCTTCAAACCTTTTGTAGTATGTACAATGGTCTAAACTGAGTCTATTCTACCTAAGGCTTATAATGAATGAATCAAATCTCATATCCTAATACTTCGGTGCTTGTTTCAGACCGTATAGAAATTTGTTCAACTTACAAACCAAGTTCTCCTTACTAATTTCAACAAATCCTTCTAGCTGGAACATATAAATTTTTTCTACAAATTATCCATGAAGAATAGTAGTTTTAACATCTAATTGCTCCAAATACAAATCAAGTATAGCACATAGAGTCATTATTACTCTAATTATTGTAAGACGAACCACTGGAGAAAAATTTCATTAAAGTCAATACTTTCTTTCTGAGCATATCTCTTTATCACCAATCTTGCATGATATCATTCTACTTGATCATTGCTATCCTACTTTATCTTGTAAACCCATTTGTTGCCAATAGCTTTTCTTCTAATTGGTTGCGATACTAGCTTCCAAGTATTATTCTTATGTAGAGCTTCGATTTCTTTCACCATTGCTATCATCCACAAAGATGCATCTGAATTATCTAAAGCTTCTTGAAATGTTGAAAGTTCTTAATCTTCTGTTAGGAGACAATATGTAATATTACTCTTCGTAACATACTCCGAGAACCAAGCTTGTGGTCTTTTATTATGAGTTGGCCGACTAACTTCTTGAGCCTCAAACACGACTTATTCTTGTACTTCATACTATAGTTCTTTCTCCATTGATTTTGGAATATCTTGTATCTGATCATTTTCTATATGAATAGTGGTAATTTCTGAAATTTCTTTTGATGTGATATAATCTTCAATTCTTTCTTTAAAAATTACATCTCTGTTGATAATTACCTTGTGGTCAGTAGGTTCCCACAGGCGATACCCCTTCACTTTTTCAACACACCCTAAGAATATACATTTTCATGAGTATTATACATCACACATGCAAGACATCCAAATAATGTAAAGTAGAGTAATCTACTGGCTTACCCATCCACATCTCCATCGGTGTCTTCAAATCAATCGATGTTGATAGTGATCAATTTATTGCATAGCATGTAGTTTTTGCTACTTCCACCCAAGAGAAATTGGATAGTCTTGCAGTCCTTAACATTTCTCTCATTCTTTCTGTAAGAGTTATGTTCAACCATTCTGCTACTCCATTTTTTTGTGGCATGTACGTAACTGTGAACTATCGTTTGATACCTTCTTGCTTACATTCACCAACTGTATACTCACTTTCATTATATGTCCACAAATACCTAATTCGTTTCTCATATTCAAGTTCCACCCATACTTTGAATTCTTTAAAAGTTAAAAACACATTGACTTTTTCTTGATTGGTTATACCCAACATCTCCCTGAATAATCATTATTGTATGAAACAAAATACTTTGTTCCTCCATAAGATATTTTAGGTGATTCCCATACATCAAAATATTTCAAGTCTAGAGTATTTTTACTTCTTACATTTGATCTTATAAATACTAATCAGTAACGCAATGCTCACAAAAGGTAAATATATAGTTTTGAGCCCCGGAAGTAACTTTTTATTAGAGAGAATCTTCAAACCTTATTCTAACATGTGACATAGTTTGAGATGACTTATCATCGTTGATTTTTCTTCTCTAGTAATTGATGCAACACATGCATCAGCTTCCTGTACTGTTTCTCCTTCAAGCATGAATAAATTTGTCGTGATCTTTTCTCCCTTCATTACCACAAGTGAACCTCTCACAATCTTTATCATCTCATTTTTAATACAAGTTTTACATCAAAGACTATCTATTTGTCCCAAAGACAATTTGTTTTTCTTCAAGTCAATCACATGTCGTACCTCTTGAATGGTACGAATCATACCATCAAACATTTTAATTTTGATAGTACCCATACCAATAATTTTCAAAGTATGATCATCACCCATGTACACCAACCCACCTGAGATTGATTCATATTTGTGAAACTAATCTCTCCAAGATATCATATGCCACGATGCTCCCGAATCTAGCAACCATACATCACTAAACTATTTTTTATTTTTAATCATTATTGTTACCTCACTGTACAAAATATTACCTTCATCATTAATGCTTACAATATTCCCTTGTGTCTTAGATAACTCATCATCCATATTTCTTTTCTTAAACCAACAATCTCTTTTTAAGTGTCATTTCTTACCATAGTTATAACATTTAATATTTTTATTACTTTTAGATTTTTATGTACCATAATTTTGACTCCCACTAGGACCATGCTCCATTGATATTTCTCATATCATCGTAAAAGCATCTATTTATTGTGTATTTACATATCTATCCTTTTTATTTTTCAGTATATTTTCTTCTTCTAAGATAGTATAGGCAATATTATTAAAAATTAAACTATCACTCAATACACCATTCGTTAGATTAATAGCGAGTTGATCATACGAAATGGTAAACTCTGAAGTAAAGTCTCAGCATGTTCAACTTCTTCTATCTTATGACCCAACATAGTAAGTTGTGAAAATAAAGTATTCAGAGTACTGATATGATTAATTACCTTAACAGATTCTATCATTCACAAAGTGTAAATTCTTCTTTTTAAGAAGATCATGTTGTAAAGTGACTTTACCTCGTACAACATTATGAGAGTATCTCAAATTTTTTTTTCCGTATTCTTTTCTGACATACTCGATAATACTCAATCAACAAGTGTCAAATATAGGTCAGCTACTACATTACTATCCATATTATTCTACTTGTCATCAGGAATCCCAGTGAGGCTTTTTCCAATTACATCTAAACAATCATCCTTCCTCAAAATTGCCTTAATTTTCATTTTCCAAAATGAAAAATTACTTCCATTGAATTTTTCTAATTTAAATTTTGCTGTCATGTTTCACTTTTATAGTAAACAGTAACCGATAATTATAATAACAATTTGTGTTATTATACTAACAAAATTCTCATGTAAGTGGAGAGGCACAATTACCCTTTTAAAAACCATAAACCTTGAGGCTCTTATCACCATTATGATAAAACTTTTCTAAAATACATTAACTACAAAAGTTACTAACCTTTTCTGATACCTCTGTTATAAAATAAAACTAAACCTGCAATAATTTGAAAGATAGAAAATTCAAAGCTAAAATAATAAATTATATCATGAAATACAAAACATTCAAAAGAAAATGAGAAATTAGAAATACATATGAATGAATTTCAAAGGATTAGACAAAGTACTTTTATAGGAAAATTTTAGAAAATCTCCAAGGAGATTTTAGATGTGGGCTAGGTGATTTTCACCTATCCCAATAAAATAACAATATTAAGTTTAATAGTTTCTTTCAAAATACTCTATATATATATATATATATATATATATATATTACTTAAAACAATAACTATTTAAACATAGCGATTGAATTGAATTTCATTTCAATTAGTTTAGAAATGAAAAGATGATCCATTTTAGAATTTGGCATTTGAATTGAATTCCATCCTTATTTTTGAAATGGAAAATTATTCCATTGTTATTTGATATTAATAATTTTTTTTCAAACAACACTTTATTAATTCAAAACTTAGTTTAGATTTTGGGCAGATTAAATACCAACCTGCATTGCCCATTAACATAGTCAACATCGTACTCCTCCATGGTTGTGCCCATCACCTTGTTCATCATTAGTAGAGATACACAATTTTAATTTATTACTTACATGTTTTGTGTGTGTGTGTCCTATGAAAAACCACCACACTGGCATATTCATCATTCATGGAGATACGCAATAACAAATATAGATATATATATATATAATAGTCCATTTTTATTTGGGTGTTAAATATATGGATATTATTCTCTCTCTCTATTTATTTATTTATTTTATTTATATTTATATATATTAAGTTTTTAATTAATAAATTTGATATGCTTTAACATGTTTATTGACAAAGATATATATGTGAGTGTTACCTGACTAAATCTTAAAAAAATAAATATTCTGCTCAATTTCATGTCCATATAAGTTGAGGAGAATAATACTTTTATGAGATATTAATTTTTTGGTTTTTTGCAAAAGCATATTTGATTATTATCTTTAGCAATTCTTATTATTTTTTGATTTTATGTAATGTATTGCTTAATTTTTAAGATTTTATCCTTATTAGCTAATTAAAAAACATTTAGTTTTTCATGTGTGAAAAAAATACAACTTTAAAACTATTGCTAAATATCTAAGAGATTGTTTCAATTTCCATCAACTCATTTAAATGAAAAATTACCTTCAACTTATCCCTGGAAATTATTGATTTTTGTTATGCATGTTCATTCATCTCGAGTCGGGGTGACCAAGTTTTATATAGTTGTATTTATGTTTGGTAATTTTCATTTAAAAATGATTGTATATAATTGTTATTTTAAGTTTTGATATTTTATTTTAAAGTTATTTCTATATGTGATTTGTTTGTTTTCTTCATGTGCGGAGCACAGTGGACTATCAAAGTATCATAAATTTATCACATCCTAAAATTAAAAAAACAACAAAATTTCAAAAATTGGGAAATTTCCATTTTTAACAAAAGGCATGCATGGTGCCTCGTTGACAGGGTAGCGCCCCCATCCAACATTTCTATAATGAAAAAAAACATCATACAAAATAAAAGGGTGTGACTGTAACTTATTTATGATATTTATGTAATGTCATAAATAAGTTATTATAACTTTAGTAAAAACAAATCATTATTTACATTGGTATTGTTAAATATACGTGGATATTATATGTGACAGGAATGAAAGATATTATATGAACTGATCATTAAATTGATTAATATTAGATTAAGAGAAGAGTTTCTGACTAATGAGTTTGTAGTGGGGATTGAGAAGTCTATTAGTTCTGCTAAAAAACACTATTTATTAATGGATGGAATAAAATAAAGTTGCTCATGCAATGACTTTAAATATTATAATCATAGTTTTCAAGATGTAGATACTATACGATTCCATCTTGTAAAAAATAGAGTTGTTAGAAACTATTATATTTTGTATAAACATGGAAAAATAATTATGCCACAAATAATAAAGAATTATGCACATAGAAATATTGATTTAAATGTTGTAATGAAATTTGATAATCCCAATAATACTTGTGAAGCCATGTTAAAACATATCACTAGTCTTTATTTCAATCTGAATGTTTGTGACGATATCCCAAACTCAATAGCAAATGAATTTTATGAAATACTAATAGTATCAGAAAAAGAAGTTTGACTAGGTAATTCATATGGTCACTCGAAGTGATTTGCAGTATCTAGATTGTTCAATTTAAATGCAAAATATCATTTTTAAAAAAAGTATTTTGATAAAATGTATGAATTATTATATGAATTGTTACCAAATAATAATGTCATAACAGATAGTTTTTATTGTACAAAGAAGTTAATGTGAGTTTTGGGTTTGCATTTATAAAAAATTCACTGCGACATTAATTGCTACATGAAATATTGTGTGAAAATGGTGAAGTAATTGATTGTAATTTCTATAACTATATTTGGTATAAAAACATATTGCATGTAAAAGACATAAAATAAATGTTCCTCGTAAGATGTATTATTTTCTGTTTACTCCTTGTTTGCAAAAATTATTTGCATCAGAAGCTACCACTAATGACATTAATTAGTATAAGGACCATAATATTGAAGAAGGCATGATGTGGCATTGCTCAAATTCTCAATATTGGAAACAATTTGATCATTTTCATCCATCTTTTACATCTGAAAGTCAAAATTTTTGATTTAGGCTGTGCACGTATCAATTTCAGCCATTTGGCTAAATAGGGCAACAATACTTTTCATGGTCGATGATAATTACACCATATAATTTCCTACTATGGATTTGTGTGAAAGATGAGTATATATTTTTTTGTGTTATCATGTCTAATCCGAGAAACCCAGAAGATAAGTTAGATATTTTTCTACAACTCTTTATTATGAAGCAAAAAATATTATGAGAGCTAGGCATTGAAACATATGATATATATAGAAAGCAGAATTTCTAGATGCGAGCAGCACTTATGTGGACTATATGTAATTTTTCAGCATATTTAATATTATCATAATGGAGTACTAGAAAAAAATTAGCTTTTCCTTACAACATGAAGAACTAGAAGCTTTTTCTATGAGCAAAGGTTTAAAGAATTCTTGGTTTGATAATAATCATAAGTTCTTATATATATAACATCCATTTCATATGAACATAAATGTATTTAGGAAAGAGCAGATAGTTGTAAAAGGTGGACCACCTTGAGGTTAGGTATAAAAAAATTAGAGGTAATTGGAAGATATAGCTTTAAAAAACATTACATAAATAGATGCTGACTACATTAATGTGCAAATTTTAAAAAATTATCATTGTGATTTGATGAAATGAAATATTTTTTGGGAAATACCTAATGAAAAACCAATCTAATTATGCCCAACTTAATTGTGATACACATTGAGAATAACTTTTTTTGATAATATTTTTAATACTATCATAAATGTTGAAGAAAAAAACAAAAGATAATACTAAATCAAGAGAGGATTTAAAAAAGTTATGTTCATGTCTAGAGTTACATAGGAATGAATCAATGAATAAATTTTCTAAGGTTTGTCATAATATTGACAATAATATAAAGAAAGCTTTGTGCAACTGGCTGATAGGGTTTAGGTTCCTTGTTGAATATGCATTTAACATGAGAAAATATGTTGATATAAAAAAATATATGTTATTTGAGATGAAAAGTCATGACTACCATCTATTTATGCATAGGCTAATACCGATAGCATTATGTGATTCTATGAAATGTTTGGCAAGTCTTGACTAAAATAGGTATTTTTTTAAGAATTTTACTTGTAATATCATAACAAATGAAGATATAGAGCAATTACAAAATGATATAACCATTATTTTATGCAAGCTTGAGCATATTTTTTCTCCTAGCTTCTTTGATTCTATGAAACATTTTTTGATCAACTTATATTATGAATCTATTATAGCATGACATATGCACTACAGGTGGATGTATTTATTTTAGAGGTTATATAATTTTCATTTTGTCATCTAAAAAGTTAAATGTATCTAAAAAATAAATATTCTTCAATTAAAAAATTGTTTCAGATATATTTGAAAATTTAAAAATTATGTTCGAAATAAAGCCAATGTTAAAGGATCGATATGTAAAGTCTACTTGGTTAACGATGCTTTTGTATTTTGTGTGTACTGCTTTCAGTCATGAGTATATACTTCACATGACAAAATATCATGGGTTACTTTGAGGAGGAAAAATATTTTAAATCTTTGAGTATTGTGTATATCGTAGCACTATCTATGAGGCATAAATTTTTGTTATCAATAAATTGTTTACTTAATTAAAATTTCATCTTCAACATTCTAAGAGTCACATGCACCTAAGTAAAATTAAATAAATGAATAATTATATATAGAAGATGTAATGGAGAAAATAGTTTAATTAATATTGCATCTAACACACGTCAAATTAAATAAAACTTATTTTGTAATTTAGAAATTTATTTGATAGCATAAATGCTACATATGTGTTTAGAACACTATTCTTTATATGATAATCATTAGATATTATAGTTATTAATCAATAAGAAATATTGTATTCTTATTGGATGAAAAAATCTACATCTAGACTAGGGTCTCCAAAAAGCCAACCTGAAGCCCATTCCGACCTAACAAGGCTAAGCTGGGGCGTATGCTTCATTTTAGGCCAGAGCCTGCCTATAAGCCCATTGACCAGCTCACCTTAAGCTCACTGTCCAGCCCACCCTTAGCCCATTGACTGGTCCGCCCTTATCCTGTTGACCAACCTGCCCTTAGCTTGTTGACCAGCCTACCCTTAGCCAGTTGACTAGCTCACCCACATTAGAAAATTATTTCATTGAAAATGTAGGTCAGGGCAAGAATCAAGTATTACATATAAAAATGTGGAAAAATTTTACATTACTACAGAATAATTACATCCCAACTAAGTTTACACCTAATTATTTGTTAATCATCTATAATTTTACAACTACAAAAAGTACTATACATACAAAAACACTTAATTAAATTATTCAATCATCATTGTTCGGTGGCGAAGGAGAAGAATCATGAATCCATTCATGTCTAAATAGTTTTAACTTTTCCATATTGATCACTGATGTCGCTTATCAAATAGAATCATGCAATCTTTTATCCGTCATCTTCCAATCTTTTAAGCATATTTCTGCTTCTATGGCTTTTAAGTGACAAACTGCTTCGCTTTCACTAACCATACTTCCACTTGCACTAAAAGCAGCTTCAGATGCAACTGTACTTACATGCACGGTTAATACATCACGTACAATAATTGATAATACCTGATATATATTCTGTTTTTTCTTCCACCATTCTAAAATTTCAAAATTTTTATTATATTCAAATGGAATTGTTTCTACATTAAGGTAACTATCTATATCATTCACATTATTTGGAGAATTTGTTATCTTTTTTCTACTTTTAAATATTTCTAAAGCATTTTTATAAAAATGTGAAGAGCTTATAGTGGATGATAAGTTAATAGAACTAATATCATTGCCATATTTTTCTTTATAAATATCATATAAATTATGTAGTAATAAAATTACATCATTTTTTAATTCTTCAATTTTAATTTGATCAAACAAGTTAATAAATGGTAGTTTTTCATCTAAAACATCAAATTTTAATCAACAATCTACAATTAAACATTTCAAAATTTAAATATTTTTGAAGTACAATATAAATATTAGTTATTTGCATAATAACTCGAAGAGAAGTTGGATAATACACACCACATAAAATATTTGTTGAAGTATCAAAAAATAAAAAATAAATCTCGTACAAGGTTTGCAATGTGTCAATCATAATTGCTGTATATGTAATTTGTTTTTACTTAATAATCTATTTTAATATTTTCATGTAAGTGCAGGAAAGGAAATATTAAAAGCCCGGGGATGCAGCAGTACACAATAACGGAGGTTCCACTGACTGCTTCGATTAAATGAACCGGATGTTTATTTTTCATATAAAACGATTTGTATTTATTTTTTGGGTGGCTATTTTTTTTGACCCGGTTGAACTGTTCATCTTCGCTCTCCTCTCTCTTTGCGCGATTTCGCGACTACTGAATGCTGCATACTGTAAGACATTCTGATTCTTGGTTTTAATCTGTAACGCATAAGTGTTTTCTGGTGGAGGTAGCTAGTCGTACTGAGCGACTAGCGAACCACGTTATTTCCTGCGTTGAATTTTGGTTTTTTGATTCTGTCGTGGATGCTATTGGATTGGGATATATATATTGCTTGTTGTTTTCTGTGTCTCTATTGTTTTCTGTTTCATAATCTCACTACCCGTGGAAGCGCAATTATCCAACAATTGGTATCAGAGCTTGGTTTGGGATTTTTCGAGCAATTGTGCATTTAGGGTTTGAGATTTTTCTGTACAAGCAATATTCTGTTGAAATGACTGGAACCCTAAACACCACGATTGAGAAATTCAACGACAAAAATGGGTTTAGTATGTGGCAGATTAAAATGCGAGCGCATTTGAAAAACTTCGATATTTGGAGTCCTCTAGTTCAAGGCTTCGGTCCACGCACTTCTACTGCTCTTGGAATAACCGAGGCTGAGGCTTGGAGACGTGAAGAGAAAGTACACTCCACTATTCTGTTGAGCTTGTCGGATGAAGTCATTGTTGAGGTAGCAGATGAGGAATCTGCTGCAGGACTGTGGCTCAAGCTTGAGTCTCTGTACATGATTAAATCATTGATGAACAAGCTTCTGTTGAAGAGAATGCTGTTCACACTGAGGATGCAAGAGGGAACCTCTTTGAAGAAGCATCTGGATGACTTGAACAGCATCCTCATGGACCTTAAACGTGTGGATGCTAAGGTGGATGATGAGGATGCTGCACTTCTACTCTTGGTTTCTCTTCCTCCTTCCTATGAAAATTTTGTTGAATCTCTCATTGTGGGAAAGGAGGAGATCACACTAGAGGATGTTCAGGCTGCCCTACACTCCAGAGAGATGAGGCAGAAGGCTGCGGTTGAAAGACTTGAACAATATCCTGCTGGACTAGTGGTGACAAACCGGAGGCCACAACCTATTCCATTCAAGAAGAAGGGAAATAAGATTCAAAAGAGGTCAAAAGAGGGTGACATTTGTCACTACTGTAAACAGAAAGGGCATTGGAAAACTGAGTGCCTGAATAAGAGAGCAAGGTTTGAACAGCAAGGTCAACCTAACCCCCCACCTGCTGCTGCTGTGACTTTTGATGATCTGGATGATGGAGAAGACCTTGTGTTGGTAATCTCCACAACGATCGCAAGATCAGATTCTTGGATCCTGGATACTGGTGCTTCCTTCCATATAAGCACTCACTTGGAGTGGTTCAGCAAATATGACAAGAAGGAAGCTAGCCATGCTGTGGTGGGGAACAGCCAACCATGTAAGGTGGTTGGAATCGGCACAGTCATACTGAGAACTTGGGATGGCCGAATTGTCTCACTTTCAAATATGAGATATGTCCCTGAGATGACAATGAATCTAATTTCTCTCGGTGTTCTGGATGATCAAGGATATTCATTCAGTGGTAGAGAGGGAACACTGAATGTTCACCTAGGAGATGAAGTTGTACTGAAGGGGCAAAAAACTGGAATGCTATACACACTGATAGGTTCCACAGTGACAGGGGCTATTGTTGTCATATCCGGAGAGCCAGTATCTGAAGACAAAGCTAAACTTACCAGACTATGGCATATGTAGCTCGCACATATGGGAGAGAAAGGTATGAAAATTCTCTCTGATCTTAATCTTCTTGTTGGTCATAGAGTCAGTAAATTAAATTTCTGTGATCATTGTGTTTTTGGTAAGAAACATAGAACTAAGTTCAGTAAAGCCAATACACTGCACAAACAGTATTTTGGATTATATCCATGCTGACTGTTGGGGCCCTTCTAGAGTCACATCTCTTGGGGGTGCTCATTTTTATTTATGTTTAGTTGATGATTACTCCAGGATGTCCTGGGTATTCATGATGAAACATAAATCCGATACTTTTATAAAGTTTAAGCAGTGGGTTAGCTTAGTAGAAAATCAAACACAAAAGAAGGTTAAACTATTACGAACAGATAATGGTCTAGAATTTTGTTCGTCTGAATTTGAGGAATTCTGTAAGGACAAAGGTATTGCGAGACACAAAACTGTTAATGATACTCCTCAGCAGAATGGCATTGCTGAAAGAATAAACTAAACTCTTCTGGAGAGAACTAGATGTATGCTCTCTCACTCAGGCTTAGGCAAAGTGTTTTGGGCTGAAGCTGTTAATACAGCATGCCATCTGATAAATAGATCGCCACATAGTGAAATTAACTTTAAAATTCCATTTGAAGTGTGGACTGGTAAACCTGTAGATTATTCCAATCTGAAGGTGTTCGGGTGTATTACCTACTATCATGTAAATGATGGTAAGCTTGAACCTCGAGCACGCAAGGGAATATTTGTTGGTTATGGTGATGGAGTCAAATGATTCCGTATCTGGTCACCATCTGAAAAGAGAGTTATACTCTCTAGGAGTGTTACCTTCGACGAGAGTGTCATTCTAAAACAAGTATCTAGTATTATTCAGTTACCTGATGTTCCTCAAACTGAACTTAGGGTAGAGCTAAAATCTGAATCTGTAGCTCTAGGAATGATGCTTGTTGTTTCTAGACAAACGATAGCTAATCATGAAAATGATGCTAAATCTGTTATTGAACCTGATCCTGAAACTGCACCTGAAAAGTCTATTCCCTACTGTATTGCAAGGGATAGACAAAGGAGGGTGAATGCACGTCCTCCACTGAGAGTTGGCTTTGATGAGTTTGTAGGATTTGTCCTACAAGTTGCCGAAGAAATTGACATTCCTGAACCATCCTCCTTCAGGAATGCTGTTAATTGTCCTGAGTTTGAGTCATGGTTGGTTGCCATGAATGAAGAAATTGAATCTCTTCATAAGAATGGTACCTGGATCATTGTACCTAAACCAAAGGGAAGAAAAATAATGTCTTGAAAATGGATTTTCAAGAAGAAAGAAGATGCCTCAATTGCTGGTGGTTTAATGTTTAAGGCACGTCTAGTTGCAAGAGGGTTCAGTCAGAAAGAGGGTGTTGACTACAATGAGATATTCTCTTCTGTAGTTAGACATACCTCAATAAGAGTGCTTCTAGCATTAGTAGCACATCAGAATCTTGAACTTGAGCAACTAGATGTCAAAACTACTTTTCTTCATGGAGATCTCGATGAAGAGATCTTCACGAGCCAACCTGAGTATTTTGAGGTATCAGGTGAGGAAACCCATGTGTGTAAGCTTCTGAAGTCCCTTTATGGACTTAAGCAGTCTCCCCATCAGTGGTATAAGAGATTTGACTATTTCATGACTAGTCATGAATACAGTAGATGTGACCATGACTGCTGTGTTTATTTCAAAAGGCACAAAGATGAGTCATATATATACTTGCTATTGTATGTAGATGATATGCTTATTGCTGCCAGAAATAACTTTGATATTCAGGAACTGAAAGATCTCCTCAGTTCTGAATTTGATATGAAAGATCTTGGAGGAGTAAAGCAAATTTTAGATATGGAAATATTCATAGATAGAATTAAAAGAAAATTGTTTCTTTCACAGAAACAATATATTCAAAAACTTCTATCTAGATTTGGAATGGCTTCTTGTAAGCCTCTGTCCACACCATTTACTTCTAACCTCCATCTGACATTAGAATATTGTTATCAATCTGAATATGATAAGGAACAAATGTCTAAGGTTCCTTATTCTAGTGCTGTCGGGAGCCTCATGTATCTTATGGTGTACACCCGACCTGATATTGCTCATGCAGTAAGTGCAGTGAGTAGGTTTATGATAAACCCTGGTCAAGAGCACTGTAAAGCTGTTAAAAGGATACTTAGGTACCTCAAGGGGACTTCTTATGTTGGTCTGATATTTGGTAATGAATCTGAACTCTTGCTGACAAGATATTCTGATTCTGACTATGCAGAAGATGTTGACAGTAGACGGTCTATGACTGGTTATGTCTTCACTGTATGTGGTTCTGTAGTTAGCTGGAAAGTCACACTACAATCTTCTGTTACTTTATTTTCTACTGTAAATTTCATACTTGATGATTCATGTGAATTAGAAGAAGATGCACTTGCACTTTCCATTTTTAAATTATTAATATAATATTATACTAAACTAAAAATAAATAAACCTAAAAATAAAAATACACCAAATAAAAAGTAAAGTTAGAAGATGTTACTCAATTGACGAATCAAAGCCGAAATTTCTTCAAATACGAATTACTAGAGCCACCAATGCTTAAATTGCATAACCAATAATATTATGAAAATAAAGAAAATTGAATATTAACTAATATGAAAGAAAATTGAGTAAATTTGGAGAAAATTAAAGAGATAAAGAACTTGAAGAAGAGAATGTAATGAAAAAATGTGAAGAAAATTGAGTATTTATAGGAAAAAATTCAATAATTAAAAATAAAAAAAAATTAAATAATATGCCCAACTGTTATATGATTTTTGGCATTTTAGAAATTGTTAAAAAGTCATATGACCATTTGAAGTTTCTTTCTAACTTGATTTTTGTAATTGAACTAAATATATATATGTATAAGTAATATAATTACAAAAGTAGGGCTTTGGTAGGTTAGTAGAGTGCATTCTTCTTAAGCAGAATGTCTTAGGTTCAATTCATAGCACATGCAAATGTTAACTTTTTTTATTAAAGGCATTAGGCTTTATGATCATGGGCCAACTCAGCCCATGTTAGTTAAGCCCATTAGTGTAAAACCCAACCACGATTAGCTAAACCCATTTTGTATAAAGCACGTGGGCTAGGCCGCGAGCCTTGAAAATTCAAAAGCCTTGTCCGACCCGCCCATTGATTAGTCAACGGGCTTATAAGCCTGGCCCGCCAGGGGCCGCACCCTAATATTCATGGGTTTGGAGGCCCATCAGACCCGTTGAAGACCCTTGCATCTAGATAACTTGTATCAATAAATTATGCAATAGAAGGATCAACACTTGGTAACAAATTTAGTTTCCACTTTTATCTAATTTTTATTTTGCAACTTATTATAGAGATTGATAAAAGGTTTCGCCATATGGTAGTTACATGACCAATCCTTCTTTACTCCACAATGTTAAAATGAGTTTTCCACTGAATTTTTATTGAAGTTCTCTTTATTTTTATCTATTTTCTTCTTATTTCTACCCCACTCTATGTGGTGAGATGAATTTTTGATATAACCACATCGATTCCTAAATCAACCTAAATGGCCTTGACCATTTTGTGCCCATGACCATTAACACGACATTGAGTTTGAAAATGATGATATATAGTCACATTCACTTTAGGGGATGCAGTAGAACTAGTTGGATGTGCTTCATGATTTTGCATTAGAAACTCATTATTTTGTCCAATCACAAGGAGATAACAATTTAATACAGAATACTTTTTAAGCCCCTTTCATAGTAATGTTGATGCATTAACAAATTTGAGGCATGTAAAGTGGAAAAAGTTTTTTTAAACACATCTTGATCAATGACTTCCTCCCCACAATTTTATATGAGAGCTAATTCTAAAAATAGATGAATTATATTCAATTACAGTCTTATAATTGCATCAATTCATGGAAAGCTTTGGGGAAAAGTATATTCACCATCTTCTGATGGTCACATCTATCCTCTATGTTATTCCATAGTTCACAAGTATTTTTTACCAATAAATATTCGACTTTTCTGTCCCACATGAAGGTGATGCCAAATGAAAATTATTGTTTTTATTTTATCTCGAGGCTTGAGTAGATGTCTCATTATTTTTTTTTATGGCATCACCAAAGGTATTAGCTTCCAAATGAATTTCAGCATCAAATATCCATGATCAATAATTCTTGCCTATGATATCTAATACCACAAGTTCAAGCTTTACCAAAATTTTCATGGTTCTATTATTAAAAATAGATCAATATCCGATCATACTAAACTAAAAAAATATTTAACAACTTAATTAATCCTTTACTAAGGTAGTGTTTATATTAGTTAATCAATCAGAAATAGATAAAATTTATCAATTTTTAATCACAATCTATTGTAGTCAATTGGTCAGAGTTTCTTTTTCATAATGTATCATAAAACAATCGCAAAATCATAACTAAAAACTTGCGATGAAAATTTAGAAAAAGAGAGTCCACTCGTGCACTATTCATGCACTGTTCATCCACTATTCACTCATGCAGATACATTGTTCAATGTGGTATATGATCACGTAATCACTATTCATGTTGTCACCAATCGCTATTCAAGTACGGTGCACTATTCGATGCTGTGTATTGTTCATGTGGTCACTATTCACGTGACGTTCTTTAACGTGTATTATATAATACAAATAAAAATATAGAGAGAAAAAGAGAGCAATGAATGTGAGACTAACTCTAATGGTGATTACTAAAAATGAGGTGTCAAATACCATTTTGTAATCATGAATAGTGTTTTTGCACCCTTGAATATTATTTTTGTTGTAATGACAGGTGCCAAAATGGGAAGCCATTTTAATAATGTAATATTTTTTTATTAAAAAATATAATTAAACTTTACATTTATATTTTTCATGGGTATATTTTTCATTATGATCATAATTTAACGAATATATGAGCGTAAGGATAAAAATTGTATTTTTATTTTTCAAATTATCACATATAAAAAATTTTAAAAATATAATCCATCGATTTATATGATAAATTTTCTCATGTTTTTCATTCATATATCTTACATTTCCTATATAAATTCAATATATCATTTCTCTTTGACTATTTATCCTCACATTCTTTCTATATTTTTATATAAATTTGAATGGAATATAACCGTTGAGAGTCATTGAGATGAACAGTAATTACCAACTGCTATTTTGCATCCTCTTATTTCTCTCTCTAAAGTTATCATTTTTCCACATCTGATGTCACCTCTATTGGAGTATGATTTTTTGTTGTCTGAATGCCATTTTAACGGTTATGAAGATGACACCCTTGTAGCAACTTCTTCCATTATAGTTGCCCCGAGACAAAGATAGAATTAAAATATTATTTTTCTTATGATAAAACTCGAGGCTTGAGACAAGGTTCGATGATGTCTTTCATATATTTCACTCCATAAAAAAAATTTCAATGCTTGTCGTAATGTTGAGTAAATAGAATCTTAGATGAATATTTAAAATTTATTAAGGTGACGAAAATTAAATTCATTTAAAGCACAAACAAATTTAGATTATCACTCTTACATGAAATTTGAGCAATTTAATTATTTTGTAGCATACACATGATAATGGTAAATTTGTAGCAAACACATGAGCCAATTTAATAATTTTGTAGCATACAATTTAATAATTTTATAGTATACACATGATTTTGTAGCATACACAAACAAAACTAGTGCATGTCCAACATGCAGTCTAACAAATTATGTGTACCCAAAATTACTAGGGTTAGAACATATGGAGCAGTCACACCCCTTAGAGCTTTGGCTCATGCTCATACAAAATTAGTTTTTTAGTAGTATTGAACTTCTTAATATATATATATATATATATATATGTGTGTGTGTGTGTGTGCGCGCGCGCGCGTGTGATGATACCTTATGCCTAATAACATTGCACGTTTATAATATTTTGATCTAATATATTATGTTATCAAAAATATTAATCGTTATGAATCCCTTTGTACATTTTAATATGTAATTATTATCACACACACACACACACACACGATAATATGTATATATAACATAAGTGTGTGTGTGTGTGTATGTATATATATATTATCCCTTCTAAACTTAGAGTAAAACATGTTTTTTTTTATTAGTCACTTAATAAAAAAGATATAATAGGTAATTTTTATGTTTATATACTTAAATATAATTATTTAAACTTTATTAATGCGTTTCACTCATTTCATATAATGTATACCCTTATCATTAATTATGTGCTATTCACATGCATATGCTAAATATAATTATTTCTAAAGATATCTATCAAAGTAATGAAGGGTATAAATGGCAATTAATTAATAAATGAAAAGCAAAAATTTTATTTATTTAAACATTTGCTTGCCGGCCTTATTACCCTAACTAAAGTGAAGAGTTTCCCTAGCAGGCAGGCAACACGCAACCGCGATCGTGAAACCCTATCTGGAAGATCAGCTTCAGCATCGACGGTGAGATTCGAATCGAAACTGGGAATTCCATTCCTCCTGTCAAATTTTCCCTCCCTTTCAATTCCGGAAAGTGGAAGCCTAACATTCAATGCTATGTGGTTGTGTAGAGAATGGGGGAGACGAGAGATAACGACCTATACGAGGAAGAGCTCCTTGATTACGACGAAGAAGAAGATAGGGCGGCGGATTCCGTTTCTGCTAAAGTGAACGGGGAAGCTGGAAGAAAGTGAGTTCATTTATTTTATTGTTTGCTGTTCTAGTGAAAAGCTCTTGCTTTCTCGTTGTAGCAGCACGTGCTGCATACGTCGGCGAGGGAGAGGACTTAATTCATGTCGTACCATGTTCATCGAATGCAGCGCCGTTTTATTTTCCACATGTGTCTGGCAAACCACCAGGCCTAGATGCCACTGTTTTTATTTCTCATCGAGCAAGATAAAGCAGTAATTTATAATAAGATATGCGTAGCCTGGGCGGTAAACAAATACCCTAAGGGGTGGAAATTTAAATTCAAGATTGAAGTCAAATATCACGCCTCAAATACCGCATCCGAATCCAGCACCGATGCAGTTGTCCTCTTCTGTTGATAAGCCAGACTCAAGCTCTTTTCCTAGTCGCCCTACACGCAGCGTCATCCTCACGGCCTCGGGATTGGAGGTGCAACATTTTCAAATTTCCAAGTTCTGCCTCCAGCTCTGCTAGCGGAGCACTTCCCATAGAAAACATCAACTATGCTGCAATGGGAAAAACTTCCTTCCAACAACCATCAGTTTCCATTGATGCGATGACGATGGTTCATTCTCTTCCACATTGACATTGCCATTCTCTTCAGATTCATCATTCATGGTTAATGAAAGTGATGATGACTTGGAATTCTTCGACTATCACTGATAATGCTCTGTTAGTAATAATGATGGATAAACCAGTAGGTCACGGCATGGAGATGGAAATAGAGCCTGCTAGAGAGAATTTCCAGTGACGTGCATGCTACCCAATTCGCACTTTGTTTTTCTGCACCTGCAGCAAGCAACCTTCACACCCATTTGCCTCTTTTGTTCATCAGTCTGTGAGGAAACCATAAACCATCATCCTTGTCAGCTGCTCTGCAGATCAATGGTCAATGAAAATGATAGCTTGGAATGCCTTGATTGTCGTAATGGTGGATGATCCCAGTAGGTTATGTAATGATAGAGGAAGTAGAGCATGCCATAGAGAGAGAGAGCTTCAAGTGGTGTCCATGGAATTTTCTTCGTGATAAATGCGAGAAGCATTGGAATTCATGCTATGCAATTAGGACGAAGTCTCCATGGTGGATGAAACCATCACTACTGAGAACCAGTAAGATAGCTATTGCAAATACATTCCCATCATACATTAGCGTACAATTTCAGATTAGCAATGCTAATCCCAATTAGTTCAGCCATAATATCAACGTGAAAATGTTTGGATTCTTGTTTTGTGCTGCAAAACGCCCCCCATTGAAATCTGATCGAAGCTTGATAAATGCCATGGAGATGGAGTTCTCCATTAATAACGAAGCTTGAAAATTTTTTTGATTTCTGTAGAGAGCAGCTATATCTAGGACTAATGATTTTCCCTCTGCAAAACTTGTTTCTCGAAGCTTAGGGTTGGGTTGATTTTGGGTTGTTTCTGTTTTTTTTTTTTTTTTTTTTTTGATTATCTGTTTCTTCCCTGCTCATCAAGGTGTCTTGTCGTAGCAGGGGCTATGTTGGAATTCATAGTTCGGGGTTCAGGGACTTCCTGCTCAAGCCAGAGCTTCTTCGTGCAATCGGAGATTCAGGATTTGAGCATCCTTCCGAAGGCAAGCTACTAGTGTCGTATTGCTCTATCTGAAATTTTTACGCCCGTGTTCGTCCACGTGCAATGGCGCGCCTTAACAGCTCGAATGGTGTTCGAGCCTCAGACGGCAGGACTCCGTCTGTTTTTATTTGGTCCTCGTGTACTGGTTTTTTGATGTCCTAAAGTTTTTCACTGTTGCTAAGATTAATTTGGAGGCGTTTGGTTTTAATGAATCAGGTAAATCCGCTATATCATCTTTCAAATTAAAGGGATCACGGAGGTGGTGTTTTACTTAATGAAGGTTTCTTGGGTGCAATTTTATTTACTGTTTCCTCAGTGCAACACGAATGCATTCCTCAAGCTATACTTGGCATGGATGTCATTTGCCAAGCCAAATCAGGCATGGGGAAGACTGCTGTCTTTGTCCTTTCTACCCTTCAACAGATCGATCCCATTCCTGGCCAAGTTGCTGCCCTTGTTTTGTGCCATACCAGAGAGCTGGCTTATCAGGTATTTCACATTTGTTATCGTCGCTATATATATATATATATATATATACAAGGAAGCACTGACACGTCTCCCTACAGTCGTGTCCACGTGTCCGATACCTGGACATGGCATGGATACGTGTCCGATTCGCCATGTGCTGTATCATTGCACAATCCGTATCTGATACGCCATGTGGCGTATCAAATGGTTGCGTCGGCAGCCGTATCCACATGTATAGTGTCCGACTTTCGACGATGTCGGGTGGCCAACGTTGCAGCATGGGCGACGTTGGCCATTGGCAGGGGGCGG
Organism: Sapria himalayana; assembly: GCA_029783825.1. NCBI lineage: Eukaryota > Viridiplantae > Streptophyta > Magnoliopsida > Malpighiales > Rafflesiaceae > Sapria > Sapria himalayana. The sequence goes on along the minus strand of JAREIK010001397.1, from coordinate 476,294 downwards.
GCGCGATTTGAGAGAGATGCAGGGGCGGCGTGATTTGAGGGGAGAGGCAGGGGCGATTGTGTTTGAGGGGAGAGGCAGGGGCGGGCGGGCGTGATTGAGGGGAGAGGTAGGGGCGGGCGTGCTTGAGGGGAGAGGCAAGGGCATAAAATAAAATATTTTTATAAAATAAAATAAAATAAAAAATATATATTTTTATATAATATAATTATAAAATATTATTTTATAAAATAAAATAATTATAAATATTATCTTATAAAATAAAATAATTATAAATATTATCTTATAAAATAAAACAATTATAAATATTATCTTATAAAATAAAATAAAATATTTTTATTTTATAAAATAAATAATATATATTTATTTTATATAATAAAATATTTTAATTTAATTTAATTTAATAAATTTTATAAAATACCTAATAGTTATAATTAATAATTTTTATTTTTATTTTTATTTTTTTATCATGCCGTATTCGTATCCTAGTTTTTTAGAATTTTTCGTGTCCTCGTATTCTGCCGTGTCGTATACCAGTGTCCATGTCCGTGCTTCTTAGTGTGTGTGTGTTTGTGTATATATATATATATTGAAAAATTGTAGTCTTTCTTGCTTACTTGGTTCATTCTTTAAAATGTGGAATCTCTACTTGTTCTTGTGCCTTCTAGATATGCAATGAGTTCGAGAGATTCAGCACCTATTTGCCTGATGTAAAGGTTGCTGTATTCTATGGCGGCGTCAATATTAGAATCCACAAAGAACTACTGAAAAATGAGTGCCCCCATATAGTTGTTGGAACGCCCGGGCGGATACTTGCACTTGCAAGAGAAAAGGAGCTCTCATTAAAAAATGTGAGGCATTTTATTCTCGATGAATGCGACAAAATGCTCGAATCTCTTGGTATGTCGTTGCTTCCTGCCAGCCCCATTTTTTATCTCCTGCATTCCCTTTATTTTCAGTTTTTTTTTTTTTTTTGAAGTATGTAACTTTGTCTTGTTGGGCTGCAATTCGTGCTGCAGATATGAGGAGGGATGTGCAGGACATATTCAAAATGACACCTCATGATAAACAAGTGATGATGTTTTCTGCAACCCTCAGCAAGGAAATTCGCCCAGTCTGCAAGAAATTCATGCAAGATGTAATGCGTGCGATGATGTTCTCTGTTCCATCACGTTTTTTGTTGCCTCTTGTTCTCTGCAATCTTGGCTCACTCTGGAGTTTTTCTTCTTCAGCCGATGGAAATATATGTCGATGACGAGGCAAAGCTAACTCTCCATGGTCTAGTGCAGGTAGCTAGTGGTAATTCTTACCTGCTTTAGGGCAGAGCCTGTGAATCCACGTCGTGTTCATGTGTGGTGTTGCAGCACTATATCAAGCTGTCTGAGCTGGAGAAGAATCGGAAGCTGAATGATCTTCTAGATGCTCTGGATTTCAATCAGGTTGTTATTTTTGTGAAGAGCGTTAACAGAGCTGCTGAGCTGAACAAATTGTTGGTCGAGTGTAATTTCCCCTCCATCTGCATTCACTCCGGCATGTCTCAAGAAGAAAGGTTAGTTGTTCTGATGAAACTTGTTGTTTTATTATTCTTTTTTGACTGTTTCTTCATTATGTTTGTTGTGGTATCATTAGTTTCCGAGTTGTGACTTGTGAAAGCCGTGGTTAAGGTTATGGGTCCACCCCAGGCTATAGCCTATGTGATGGCTAGGACTTTTTTTTCCTTCTTATGTGTGAAAAATGATGTTTTTTGGAGAGTTTTAATTAAAAAAAAATATAACTTCGCATTTCAAGCATAAAAAAGCTTCAAAAAACCAAGCAAAAAATTTATGTGCTTAGGACAAATGAGTGGGTATTATATTTATTGACATTATATAATATTATATATATGGTATAGAGTGTGGGGTCCACCTCACTTCATTAAAGCTCGTGTCTTTGGTGTGCCTTGTGCTTCACGAAATCAAGCCACAAGAGGATTTTGTGCCTTGAGCCGTTTAAAACTAAGACACGTGTTACTTTTTCCCATCAATTGAATATAAATTGTCTGATCTATGAGTTATTTATATTGATAGTTATGCTCTTAAATAATTTATGGTACTGTTCTTATATTCTGACATGGTAGCAAAATGCTAGGCTAAAGCACTGGTGGTGCGACCACTGCCACCCTCTTAATCCTGTAGATGCCATTGGCAATTTTCTGAGTTGCATTTTTTGTGCCTTAAATGTTGGGTTTGTTCTAACGTTTCTTTTTTATCTTTGGCATCTGTTTGCTTGTCACTTGCTTGTTTTTACTTCCTGACTAGGTCATTGGTTTATGTATAATGGATTTGTTTTTTCATCACGTGGGCTGGGTGTTTTAGGCTGATAATAGTCATGGCCTCGTAGGAAGGCATGTGCTGCCCATTTGTGCAATGCGGCACGACGCACGAGTACTATAAATGTGTTGGATTTGGCTTTGATGTTTAGTGTCATGCTTGTGTCATGCTGAGGTCATGTTAGTGTGCCCGTGAACCCACAACTCAGGTACACATGGTAGACTCCATGAACAAAGGGGCACGCATGAGTCAGGTCTAGTTGGGACTAAGGGATACATGGCCACACATGTGTTGCTGAATGTTGATTATAGCGTTGTGATGGTAGGATAGAATTCAATGAAGTAAAGTTTATTTTTTTATAAAAATTCCTTTCAGTTTTAATTTTAAATTTTATTGTAAAATTATAAATATCAAAGTTACATTAATTTGAAGTTAAACGTAGTTGTATTTTTTATGTTTGTATTTCTAACTTGTTCGTATCATGTGAATTACCTTGTCTAGTCTTGTTCAGGAGTTGTAATTTAATGTTGATATATTTATTTTATTTTAAAATTTAAAATAAATCATAGTCGATTAAATAAAAAAGAATTGAATGTTTCTGAAGATTTAAATTTAAAAATTTCTGATTTATCAGATCCTTCTCTTAGGTCTCATCATGAATTTTAAAAATATTGTTTAAATGAATTTAATAATATAAACTCGTTTTGGTATAATATAAATGAAGAATATTAGATAAGTAAAAGAAATCTCTATAATATGTGGATATAATAAAAATATAGATGTATTAATAGTGGTTAAAAGAGTAATGCTAGAAGATATTTTAAATTATATTTCAAAAAATAATGTTTTGCATCATAGATAAACATAAACTAAAATCAATGTTATTGAAATGTAATAATAAGTATTTGTTTGATTGATTATTAGGTTGTATTCAATTCAAAATTTAGAGATGATTTTAATGTTGTATATTTTATTAAAAAATATGTTTAATTTATTTTTCATAAAAATTTTAGGTTGATATTTAATTATAATATTATAACATATTTTAAGTATAATAAAAAAAATAATAATTGAAGAACTTAAAAAAATATACTGATGATATATTGTCATCTCGAACATGTGAATTACTCACAATAACTTATTGTATATGTATTTTTTGTCAAATATGTTGATTTGAAATAAATGTTAATAAATAAATTATTAGGAGTTTATTTAATAAAATAAATATCTTATAATGACCACATTATATATACAAGTATCTCATGATTATGTTTCATGTGTAACATATAAAAAAAATATAAAATATTATTTTTGATAGTGTTATAAATTATTATGTAATAATAATATATTTAATCATAAAAATTATTTAATAATATTCTTTAGTTCAAAATTTTCTTCTTGCAGGTGTTTTATTATTAATATAATAATTTAAGTTGAATTAAAATTAATTTTATTCTAGTTAGAAGTTATTTAAAATTTTATTGAATTTATTTTAATTTTTAATAAAATATAAGTATTTTATATTTTATGTTAATTATTAGAATTAAAAAGAAAAAATCTTAACATAATTTTTAGATATTATTAGTATTTAATATATTTAATGTTTATTTTAAAAATTACATAAGATTAGAATATATGTATGTCATTGCTGAAATTAAAATTTTAAAAGATACTTTTAATATGCAGTTCTTTATATGTTTCTTATATTTTTCATTGCATGTATAATGCATGTGTATCAGCAACATGATCCATATGTTTTAACAATGCAAGAAACATTTATATTTTAGTGAAATAATTATAAAAAAATAAAAAAAATAAAAATTAACAAATATTATACTATTTTATTATTTAACTACTTGTATAAATCAGAGAGAATAAAAGAGATTGGAAATACTTTAAATTGTATAATTGTGTATACATTAATCTCGAGGTAATTTATCAAATATCTTTATGTGCCTCTAATCATTGTGAATCAACTTATATACGGGGGTATTTGATTTTTATTCAAATATCTTGCATGTTATCTCCAAGAATTGTGCTTGGACCTGAGGTGTGCCTGCTCGAGGCACAACTCATCCTATGCTGGGTTAGGTGGTGCCAGGCATCGTTACAATGCCCTGCATGGGCTCTTGTTTGGCGCACCCTCGGCACTAGTCGTGCTGTGTCGGGCTAAAATTTTTTGGCCTACGTGCCGTGCCAGACTCGTGGACATGACATGCCAGCCCACGCTCCCAGCGATGCCTGACATGGGGATGATGCGCCAATGCCTGATGGGTGACGGTGCCACGGTGCTGAAATTCTAGGTTTTTTTTTTAAAATTGTTAGATCTGACCTGAACTGGCCGACCCTAACCTGCACGTATTGTGGGCCGCAGTCTCGTGCTTGGCCAACCCTCTAAAAAAGCATCGTGCTAGGCACGGTAGGTTAATCTGGTTGTGCCTGAAAAAATTGGCTCAGGCTGGCCTAGCCAGCCGTGTTTGACACCTCTAGTTTGCAGCCAATTTTTAGTAGCACGGCTATTGTCTCCTGGAACTCTTGGACCTTGCCCGACCTGTCTTGTATTTAAAAAAAATATCAAAATGTTTGTAAAAATCTGTTTGGTTCATGTGTTGGGTTTTTTTAATTAACTCGTCACATGTTTGGCTGAGCGCGTCCTTGTGGCATGACCCAGGTGCAAGTGCAAGTGCACCCCACTATCCCTACTAGCCCTATTGAGTCCACACTGAGGCTTGGCACATCCCATCCAAGACTCGAGGAGGCATGTCAAGCACAACATTGTGGCTCGACCTAACCACCAAAAATTGTGTCGTGCTGACATGGCACATCATGTTTGACACCTCAATGTTGAGGTTACATTAAATATGTGTGAATTTTTAAATTATTTTAATATTGATTATTATATATATTAATAACCAATTTTGTGAATGAATAAATTTATGAGTATAGGTGTCAACTGGGTTGGGTGATATTACCCTAGCCTGAGGTATGAAATAAAAATGTTATGCTTAATATGTCTTAATATTGTCTAGAATCATGCTTAGATTGATCTTATTGTAGCTTATGGTAGGTTTTGTTCATGTTGAGTTGTGTGGGATGGTATGCATGCCTTGATGTGTCAAACATGTTATGTCAGGCAAGAATGTTCCAAATTTGCTATACCATTTGGGTAAATGCTTCATACCGGGCACGACATGACATGACAATTAAGCAAGTAGACATGCTAGACTTATAAAGGTGAACCATAGGGTTTTGTTGGGTTGGATCGGGTTGATCATGCGCAAAGGGTGGCATTGGTAATGGCCAATGCCCATTGGGCATTGACTAGGTAGTCCCGTTCAATGACAATTTTATGATTGACAATGTCAATGGTCAGTAACTAGTTGCTCGGTGGCCACTGCCATGTTCCTAGTACAATGGTCCCTGCCACTTGACTAACTAGTCAGGAGCACAAAATGCTTCGTGGGCATTGTCATTGGTTGTAATTAAAATTTTACAGTTAGTCGTCATTTCATCTATGACTAACTTTATCATACAAAGTTCGTCTCTAAAATAAAAATTCAATTTTTAGAATAATAAATATTTAAAATAAATTACTTTGCATTGTAAATGAAAATGAATAATTTTATATCTTAATAAAAAAATGTATCTATCTTGTGGTCTTTGTTTTATTATAATATCACAAATATTAATAAAATGAGAAATTATAAAAGTATGACAATTAATAGTATTCAATAATAGTAACACACTAATTCTCTAATATCAATGATCAATTTGTTTGGTTCAGATTGTCATATCTCAAGCTCATAGTTAAAACCTTGATATTGTGTAAGTTATGTTTCACTAGTAATTTTTATACTTGATTCTAAAGATTTATTCTTGAGTTTTTTCTGTTCTTTAAGTACGACTATGCTTATGATATTTGGTTGTGCATGTGTTATAAACTTTCTAAATGAAGCAAAATGTGTAGTTAAACAAAAAATATACTAATACTATGCTAGACACATGATGAGTCAATAGTTTATTTTTCATATGAGATAACAAATGATAGCTAGAGACATGTTTTTTATTTAATTAATATATCTAAATTCATAATATCATCATATGATATGGTATATTAGTAATTGATATATAAGTAACGAGATATCTTGCTTATATTCAATATATAATTGTTTGTTTATCTCTGACTAGCTAAATGAAAAAGTTAATATATTATGATATGATATATTAGTAATTGATTAACTAAATGATAATTGAATAGTGTCCTTATTTGTATTTGGAAGTTCACTAAAGCTATTATATTTACTTTTATAATATTTATTTATATTGTCTAATTATTTGTAAATTTAACCATTTGGTTTTTCTACATTGTTTATGCAAGTATATATGTATTCTAAAATATTTATTAATATACTTTTTATTTATTTCATCTAAATCCTAAAATTTTTATAATCATGATATTAAAATTAAGATGTTCTATAGGTGTTAAATAGGTTGTGCTTTGTTGACATTACCTATTTTTGTGTGGCATAGGTTGTGCCATTAAGATGTTCTATGGTATGACCACAATATGACATGTATTTTACTAGGCTCAACATTACCCATTTGGGGTTGCATGGATTATTTGTACAAATTTTGCCCAAATGAAAATATAATAAAATTTTAATTTTTTATGCGTGTGCAGTTAAAATATTATAAAATTTTAATTTTATATTTATTCAAAATAAAAATGAAAATTATACAAATAAAATAAATAATCCATTTGTAAGCATAATGTTAATATCATAAATAACCTAATCTGATGCATAATCAATAAAAATTTAAAAATAAACAAAATATTGTATTATATAAATAACATCAATTATTGTTTGTAATATGGTATTGTATATGCACATCATCATCAAATATGCATCTGAAGGTATTATTAATGATAATTTTGATATTTTGAATCTCAATGTCCCATGAGATATTATCTACTATTAATTATTTTGTTTTATTTTCAAAGTATAATTTTAAACATTCTAAAATGTACACAAGTATCTCTGATATTTATTTATAGTATTGATTTAATCTTTTTTCTAAAATAATATTGATTGTTATATAAAAGTAGATTTTTATGACATGCTAGACCATCCCTTCATCTTAGATAGTATGAATTAGATATATTTGTAAAATTTATACTAATTCAAAATATATAAATTATTATTATTATTATTATGCAAAAAGATTCAATAATAATTGATATTTAACTACTAAGATAACTCATTTTTATGTGATAGATCATTAATTCATTTGTGTTGAACTAACCTAAAACAAAATCATTATTTTTGAATATGATTTCTAAATTATAATATGTAAATATATTACATAATTTTTTATGAATAAAATATTTAGGTTTCTCAGCATAGCTTTTGCAAGAAGATATAAATTTAATGTGTTTTATATTATTTTCTCTGTAAACTTAGAATTCATACTAGCATCCAAGCAATACAAAGTTGGAATAGAGAATATCCAACATTTTAAATATTTGATTTCTATCTCAAAAGGGATGACATTAAGGGCCAATTTAATAAAACTGAAAAAATTATGTGCTGAAACATTATGTGTCGAATTTTATAAGTGTTGAATTTGTATTGAAAAATTATTTGATAAATTATTATTAATTGAATGTCAAAGATAATTATATTATTTGATAACTATAAATGTTGAATGCTGAAAATGATATATTTTATATATTTATTCTTATTATCATTACATTAGACATTATCTAATATAAATTAAAATTTTAATAAAATTTTATTTTTCACTATAATAATTAATTATTGTAAAAAATAAACTCACTAAAAACATATTCATAAATAAATCATTAATCTAAAAAAAATAAAAATATTTAAAAAATACCCAATAAAATCTAAATTCTCTGTAACTATCCAAACTTTTAATATAAAAATTAAAATAAATGAGCAACTATTTGATTTATTATTTTTTTCTCTTAAATTAATCATGAAAGAGTGTTAGGATTAAAGTTTGTGGTGGTTGAGAAATGAGGAGGAGAAGATAGATTCACAAACAAAATTGTTGCTTGAATGAGAAAATAAGAAAGAAATAAAAAAAAGAATAAAATAGTAACTTTAAAAAAAATTTACTGACAATTTTCAATTTTCAATATTAAATAGGTCTTTATATACTTAAAATTTTAAGTAAATTTTTACTTAAAATTTTAAATTTTCCGCTCCAATATTTTTTTATTAAGCATATTTATTAATGGTTTGAAGATTTAAAATGAGCTATCAAATAGCCTCTAAATGTAAGCTATCCTTCATACATATTAATCATGCTACAAATATTATGTATGCACTTGAATATAATGTAAATAGTAGTTTTTTTTAAAGTTGGCCACTCTTAGCATTAATTTAGTTGCATATCATGTGTTGATAATCAATTCATAATGTTATACATTTATTTGGATTTTTTAAGCATTACCGACAAATAGAGATTGCAAAAATTCTATTGTCTATTAAGTATTTTAAGGTATTTTAATGAGTTTTTTATTTTTTTAGTGATAAATAATTTTTTATTTTTTATTTTATTAGGTTAATAATATGACATATATATTGAACGTGGAAAAAGTTACATTATAATTTGCTTATAATTATTCTAATAAATATATTAATGATTATTTTATTATTAGAAATATTATTAAAAATTATATTTAATAATTTATTCTAAATATTATATTTCTAAAAAATTCTCATCTTATATTCTTACATAGTTTAGTCATAATGATAATGAAAAATTTTAAGAAATATTAATTTTTGTTTTATTTTGTATTTTGAATATATATAGTGAGTGGTGAATAATGCAAAAGATGCATTATCATGTCTAGTTTAGATAGCATACAAGAATATTAATTATTCTAAATAATATTCGTATATCATGAATATGTATTATTTTATTATTTTTTTAAATTTATTAGTTATTAGTTCTTAATTATTAAATTATTTTTTTAATTTATTATATTTTATCATGTCATACCTATTAGTTAACCTATGAATCTTATTACATGTAGCTTTGAAATATATTTGCATAATGTTGCCTATATAGGATTCTTGAAATATTAATTGGAAGATATATTGATGTAATTAGTTTGTACCTGCTAGTTCTTTCAAAATTAATTCGATAGTTTGATTGAGATCTAATATATTATATATTTTTTTAGCATTGATAATTTGTCTTTCTAAGTGATTAATGCCAAATGTTCTTTTATATGTATTCCTTTTTTATATTATATATATTATGCTCATTGTTCTTTGATACTTTAGAATGTTTGTTTTTAAACATTTTTAAGTGATTAATTGTGCCATCAATTTTATGCTTTATAACAACCAAATTGGTTTAGATTTAGGTTTTGAAGATAACTTTTTTTTGACCTTGAATTTTTTAATTGGATTGTTGCTATTATTTAAAATAATGTCAGACTTATTATTATTAAATTTATTATTTATTATTTTTTTAATATATATTTAAAATTTAATATTATGTAATAATAAAATTAAAAAATTTAAAAGGTTGTATCATAATTACAATCATGCGATATTAATAGAGGTGTCAAATAGGCTGGGCAGCTCTGGCTCAGTTTGAAACACGGCTCGACTTACCCATGCCTAGCTTGACATGACATGGTCTAGAATTGTGCCTAGGCTAATGCTGGGCCGGCTCGAGGAATGGCTTATGTCTCTCTATGTTAAGCTAACTCAAGCTTTTTGTTGGGTTAGACAGAGCCTGGTACCTTGGTCCGAAGGCATGGTTCTTCGGCATGACTCGAGACATGCTTTGCTCCTTGGCCTTAGATGGTTAGATCTCAGGCTAATGTTTGGGCGACGGGCATGGTTTCCGTGTTAACTCAGAATGATTGAATTTGATTGCTTGAATTTCTTACACATTCTAGAAGCTGAAGCTTTTTGAATTTATGATTATTGGATTGGTTTGACGGTCGAACTGACCCAATGATAAAAAAACATGTACGCAACATTAGTCATTGGATTTGGTACCAATGGCTCATAGTAAAAAATTGATGGCTATCATGATTTTGTCCATTTAAATATAAAAAATTCAAAAAAAGTGATTTTTAAAAAAAATTATATTTTTGAAATTTATACACACACACACACCTTATTTTATTATTAAATATATATCTAGTTTATCTTTTCTCTTTTTGTCTTGTATTATCTCTCATCTCTTGTCTTTTTTTTTTTCCTTTTAGTTTTGACTATTATGACTTAGGTGCAGATTGTCGATTTTGGTGTAGATTCATAAAGCAAATGTCATTTTACACAGGTATTATTTTTTAAATTTTGTTTAGTTATTATTATTATTATTTTAGTTAAAAATATTAGTTTAATTAATTTAAATTAATATAAGTTAATAATTAATTTAAAAAATAAAATTTTTAATTTAATTAATAAATAAATAAAAAATTAAAATGACAAATAATAGTTTTAATGATGATAACGAAATTAATTTAAATTTAAACATAGAAAATTTTAATATGGATAATGATAATACTACGTAAAGGTTTAATGTCGTCAAAATTTTAGTTTCTATAGTTATCTTGACCTAAATATTTAAAAAAATAAAAAATTAGAACAAAATTATTAGTCTGGATTCATTTTAATATTGTATAATATATAAATATTAAGGTGTCGATAAAGAATCGATATAATGTAAATATTGTAAAAAAATATTAATTCTATAAGAGTTCATGTGAAACTAGACACCTTAAGAGGCATTTCGAATAATGCACTAAAAAATATGGTGTATTAAATCCTAGACAAACTCAACTTAACGGTGGGGGTTTTAAGATTGGATTCAATTCAGTCTCAATGTTGATCTCCTTTATATACCGCAGTGAGTTAATAAAGAAAGACATGGCTAAACTAATCATCATGATATGTATTTCGATTAGATTTTTAGAGGATTCAATAGTAATCTGTATCATGTACATTTATTTTGAGCATGTATATCATAGGATTTATAAGTTTACATATAGGAATGACATACTAGAATATTATAATTTTTTTTAAAAAATAATAATTAATAAATTTAGCGAATATAGTGGAGTAGTGTTTTTGATGTTTGATATCTGAACTAGTTCCTATAATGTATTTTATGTATACCTCACCGCCTATTATATAAATTCTAAATGAATATTAAATAAAAAAATAAATACTAGGTTTCTCAGAGATTTTTCTTTCGCATAATAACACTGTTATTTTTGAGCGAATTATGAAAATATTTAGAGAATATAATTTTTAAAATAAAATATATAGTAATAATTTTGATAATACATTTAATAATATAGTATCCATTGCCATATTTATTAGGATTATTAGAGATAAACAATTAAGATAGATTTTTCATGTTAGATGTATGTTTAGAAAATTTAGCGATAATCTAATATTTAGTAATATAGTTGTTGAGATAGAAACTAAGTACTTAAAGTACTAGTTTCTAGTTTTATCTTTTTATTTTGACTGTCTGCGTGGACTCTATGGTCAAGGTAGAGGTGTCAAACGGGCTGGACCGGCCCGGCCTGTTTTTTAGGGCACGTTCGTGCTACCGGGCCGGGCCGGGCACGATTTAAAAATAGCATGCCCGGCACGGCCCGTAGGCACGGCGGGCCGTGCCGTGCCTTGTCGGGCCCGCTCGGTCTTGCATGTCCTGTGGAATCAGACCCGACCTGCGGTCTTTTTTTGTGGGAGGGGCATTCTGGGGTCGGGCTCACGGGACACCCGACATGTCGGGGTGCCGTTCCACGTGCTGAATCGTGCTGGGTCAGGCACGGCTCTGGCCAGGCACGGCACGTGCCTTGCCAGGGCACGGAATTTTTCCGTGCCGGGTCGGCTCGGTTGACACCTGTAGGTCAAGGTAGAAGAGGTATAGAATATTTTGACATGCATTTTTTCATACATGAATATTAATATTTAGTGTTTATTTACGAGAAGTTGACTGAGTTATTTATAAAATATGATATTTGGTATGGTGGTAGTAGTAGTCAGGCTTCGAGTACAAATATGAATATCATATTTAGAGAGGATTATTTTGTTTAGTTAGTGAGGGTGAAATGATAGGGCGGATCGAATAGGAGAGAGATGTCTTTATACTTAGATATCGATTACTGATTAATCTTATCATTTATTACGATAATCAAAATTTTAATATTTTATATATGTGAAAATTATATGAGTTCACCTATATAGTGCAGTTAAAGATGAAATGACCCATTTGACACTTCTAAGTATTAATTAATTTGAATATATTCTCATGCCCCTAGTTGTTTTTGATTTTCTACCGAGTCGCTAGTTTTTATAATTTTATAAATCACCATAGGACTAGGAGTTATGAGAGCAAAGAGAATGACATTCTAAAAATTTTTATTTTATATTTATAATTTTTTTTATTTTTTAAAATAATATATATATATATATATTAATTTTTTTTTACTTTTTTTTTTTTAAATTTCAAATGGTAGAAATCAGTTAATCATTGAATTTTTGTCTATAGTCGTTGAAAATAAATTCTATGGTTATAAATTGTTTGATCTTTAAATAAATGTTTTTTTTCCCACCACTGAAAAAGCAATAGGCCATGCTTGTAGCTTTTTGTGTTAGGTTTTGTTATGTTTAATCATAATGGTTATGTTTTATCGTACTGTTTTAGGTACTATTTTAAAAAATAAATTAGCATGGCCATATAAATTGTTTGATCTTGGCCTGTGCTCTGTCATGTGTCATGTGGCTCTGGACTATGTCTGGTCTAACACGAGGCACATCAAGCACGAATCATACATAGGGCTTGTATTAGAGGTGTCAAACGGGGCGTGCCGGCCTGGCCCGGCTCATTTTTTTCAGCCTCGGCCATTGCTTTCGTGCCGGGCTAGGCATGGGCCCTCGGCATGGTTCGGCCTTGACGGGCCGAACCCTAAATTAAAAAAAATTATGGTTACGGCGCTCCGGTAATCCTAATTTTAAAAAAATATAATTTCGGCATAGTGCCGTGCTTACTGGCCAAGGTGCCGGGCCAGGCACGGCATGAGGCCCAATTGGCTCCGGCACGGCACGACATGATCGTGCCGTGGTCGGGCATGGGACATTTTCATGCCGGGCTGGCCCGGCCTGGTTGACACCACTAGCTTTTATGATTTCACTCTAGCCATGCTTCTGGCCTAAGTTGTACGCCCCCTTGACACTCCTAAAGTGCTCTTCATACCTACTAATCAAATTATTAAAAATCTCATTGCACATATGTAATGCATCTAATGCAAATATACTTAAACTAACACATTTGCCATATTATAAAAAATCTATAAAAATTCAAAAATATTTTTTTTTCAAGTAGAATATTTTTTATTGGTGGCAATACATTTAAGTATAATTTTAATTGTGTTTAATATTCATTTGAAATTCTTTTTATTTTTAACCTTGTCTTATTTAAAAATATAAAGCAATTCTTATTGTTTGTTAGATGTATTAAGTGATCTTATTGAATTTCTTATGTTTTTAAATGTCAGATTTTTTTTAAATTTTTTTTTAATATTACGTTAATTATATATCTAATCTAGTTAATTATTCATATCTAATTATTCACACAAATATATTATTTTTGAAATACACTCTTATGACGTGGTCATTATGAAATATTAAAATACACCTTCATATGATGTGACACCTTCAAATGCAGGATCATCGTTGATTATAATATTTTTAATGTTTTTAATTATTAATGATTTTTTAATTTATAATTTTTTATTATGTTATTTCTATTTGCTGGTGTAGGAATTCTATGATATGCAGACAAAAAATTATGTTCGTATAATATGAATTATTTAGTATATTTTAAAAATTTAATTAAAAGATTCATGCTAGAAGTGAGTCTTTGAACATAAAGTTGACTCAACTTTAACGATTTTGCCTTTGAGGTTAGTATGACCATGATCTAAAGTTCTATTTGTTTGATGCATTGAATGACATCTCTTATGGTAGTCAATGTTTGTACTACTTTTAACATCTATTTTTTCATAATTTATATTAAATCCTGTTGAATTTTTATTGATATTTGTATAATTTTTATTTTTAATTATGTTAAAGTATATCTACTCTATTAAAGTTTGTCTATTTTTAGATTTTTGTGGTCATATTATTTATTGGTATTAAATTTTGTCGTTCGACCATTGTTATTATTTACACCTTTTTAAATTTTTTTTTATAATATTGATTGTTTGTTATTTTTTTATTATAGGCCACTTGATTTAGTCGAATGGTAACAATATTTTTCTAATTTTATATCTATTATTAATTGATTTATTTATTTAAAAATTATTAATAAAAATAAAATATATGCAACATCATATGTGTATTTTATGAAGATAGTATATATTTTTTTATCCCAATCGTGTATTCTTGTGCCTCAAAGACACAGCTCATTTGTGCCTCTGAGGGCATAAAAAACCAATAATATTTTTAAAATTATTAAAAAATCAGTCATGAGAAAAGATGAGCTTAAAAATAATATATGTTATTAAAATAATTTTGTTTAAAAAATATTTTAGTACATAAATTTGATGGTTGTTAAATTTAATCCATCAATTGAAATAATTTATGAATTTTAATTTATTTTTTTTATTTTGGTCGTTGGGACTTTGAATGTGCTTTTCTTTGGGTGAAAAACAATCTTTTTAAAATGATTGTTTGTTTAAAATGTGGAATATCACATTTGTGTCTCGTGTTTCCGGCATGCTTGGTCGTGCATGACACAATATGAGGCACGTGCATGATTTTGAGGATGGCCCTGCTGTGCTGGGCTTGTCACTGCTAAATAATACTCTGTATGGAATTTTGTCTTTGCCTCTTGGTCTACTTGATATCTCTAATCATATGCTGTATCCAATGTGTCCAATCTAGATATATTATTTACTTGTTTATTTTTTTTAAAAGAGATAAAATTGCTTTTCATGCTCTATTAAAATTTGATTAACCAACCAAATAAAACTAGCATATTATATTATTTTATATAATTTTTTATAAGTAGTAAAAATAAGGGTATTCTTTTATTTAGGTGATATCTAATTCATCATATATTATAATTTGAATATAATTCATGCAGCTAAATAATAAAATTATTTTTAATGCATTCATGTCATTTAAATGAGGTGATTACTGATATAAATTTTACAAATTTGTGCTCATGATAACTATTTCAAATTTGTGATTACCACTGCCAAGCACTTGCCATAGCTTGAACCTAGGCAAGTTTGGATTAAGGATTAAAATATCAGTTTCTACAGATATATCAGTACTTGAATTTTGCAGATATATCGGTATATTTTTGTATATGAGCATCAATAAATGATAGATATATCGGTCTTGATGGATATATCGGTGAATATATCGAAAATTTTTATCATTGGTTTGGATTAGGACTAGCTTCAGGCTTGCCCAAGTTAGCTACTCTAACCAAGGTCGGTTCACATGGATTGGCTTGCTGTGTAGCATTTTTTGTGCCGCCTAGGTCTGGGAACCATGGCTCTTTACGGCATGAACCATGTCACGATGTTGGCCCGACACTATCCTGACCATGGTTTCTTTTGTGTCGGGCTATTCCACGATTAATATAAAAGAATATATTTTTCATATCAAGATAGTGCTTCCTCAAGTTTTGTTATACATCAATGGACAAATTTGTTGTGTGGTAATTTTAACTATTATTAATATTTGTTTTTTATTTTGACTCGTCTTAATGGTGAATGCGCTACAACTAGTATCGAATGTTCATGTGGGCCATGTTAATAGTTTACAAATTAGGATACATGGTATGTATCTCTTATATCATGGATTAGTACTATTTTAAATGAGATAATATTTTATAATAAAATGCTAGTATCTTGACATCATCATTAGAACTAATAAAAAAATAAAAAATAAGTTGACAATATGATAATATTTATAAAATTAAGTGCTGAATATATCTCTTATGTCCCTTATCGACTATAATCGTGATATTAAGATCAAATAAATTAGTTGCAAGATCTTGTGAGTCCTCGCTAAACTCATCTTAGTTATTTTTGATCCGAGTAGATTGAGTATGCCTTTCTCTATTGGGTGTTTTAATTTTCTTTGTTATTGATTCGATATGAGTTTTACTAGTCAAGATTTATGAACTATTGTGTTATCTTAGTTTGAAATAAATCTTTCCACCTAGAAAAACTAAAAGTCACGTTCTCCCGAGACTCATAATTTTAAATTATTGATATATATATATAATAATTTCATGAAAGTAACATCATATTGAATGTCATGTTTAAATGTAGTCGAAGAGTGATTCTATCTCAATTTGTTAAATAGAATTGATCCATAATGATATTCTTTTTAGCCTTTTTTTAAAAAAAGAGTCGTCATTGAGAAGTTATCACAGTTGCTAAGATGCTACTTGTCTCTAGTGCAAGACAATTGTTTCCTTGTTGATATTAGAATATTTAAGAAAGGTATATCTTAAAATTTGTGTATCTAAATATTTTTGGATACAAACTAAATAATATCTTGAATATTGAAGTAAATTATCGTTAAAATTATATATTCCAAAAAAATATTTTGAAATATTCTTTTAAATTAGGAATATCTTAGTTATTTTAATTATATGTTTATTCTTTATTTTAGTAATCCTATTTTGTTGGGTTATGTTGTTCCATGAATTCAGATTGAAATTTTCATGACTGATATAGTAAATATTGAGTTGATGTAATAAATATTCTATTAAATTTTATTTCTTTATAATTTATTATTTTTATTAAAATGATTTTTTATTATTTTATGAATACCCCAAAAAAATTAAAAAAAAAATGCATTATTAATGCATATCTCGTGGAGTTCTAATTATCAATAAAAGTGATTCGATACTTTAATTTTTCTCTGATTACAAGTTACTATTTTATTTTATTTCGATATATTTGAGCATATCAGATATAATGAATTCTTACTTAAGTTAGATTCATGTGTTAGATAGATTAGATGGTCTAATATATTTTTTTAACTGATATATTTTATACTTAGATGAAGTTAATAATGCATAATCATATGCAAATTAAACCTACATTGTATTGGTTTTTAATATTTATTATTGATTATAGTAATCTTTTTAGAGTAGGAAAAAAATACACTAGGGTTCAATTACTAATATTTTGAATTATTTTTTGTGTGAATAATCTAGAAGTCTAAAATTGATTCCTAAAGATGCTTGAAGTATGTGAACATCTCTAGTGCTTATGCTTAGTATAACTTATTCTTTTGTCGTAAGTACACTTTACTGATCTTCTTCACACACACACACACACACACACACACACACAAATTGAACATTACGAAAATTAGGACTCGAGCACTAATTATGTTTTCAATATAATTAGAAAAAATAATTTTTCTTATTCTAACGCAGCTATGATATAATGATGTAGAAACAATATAAAAAAATATAAATTCAAATGACACTAAAATTTGTCTATGAGATAATCTTTTTATAGTTAGCAAATTGGGATCAAAATTACAACTATGTGTTCGAATCAAAAGTAGAAAAAATAAAAATATTTATTATATTCTTGTTTTTAATTTATGATTTATAAGATTTCATGAGAAAATAAGATGAATAATATATTATTAGAGAATTGTTCGGTTACCTAACTTTAATAATTTAAATTTAATAATATGCTTATTCTATTAAAAAAAAGTGGATGTCAAATAGTACAGATAATATTTAGTTTGATGATATGCTATAGCTAGAATTGTTTATTTCAATTTAATATTACAAATACAATTACTATTTGGTTGTAAATCAAAATATTTAAAGTACTGACAAAATTCAAGCCAAGCATCATGTGCCTCATCAAAAATGTAAGGCGAGCTATTTTTGTGTTTGTGAGGTGAGCCTTAAGCCTCGAGATGTGGGTAGCATAAATAAAAAAAAAAAAAAAAAAATCAAAGTTTTAAAATGTATATTTACGACGCTGCTATATTTATGGACATGATTTTTATTTAGTGCAATTCTCTCAAATATGTCTTGTTGTTTGATATTGGTTATAAAAATGTGTGTTTGCTTGGACAAGTGGGAGAGAGAGTGAGAGAGAGAGAGAGAGAGAGAGTCCAATATAAGAATAAAAATATAAAATATGAATTTTAATATTTGTTTGTTTCCTGGCTAAATTATTTTTATTTGTTTTTTAATTATTAAGTTTTCATCGCAGTCTAATGATGTCCATAAACTCAATTTTATTTGACATTTAATGATTTATTTTGTATAATTTTGAATTGTTATTTTTATTTTTTTTTAATTTCTCCCTAATTACTCTTATCAACTTTATTAGACATGTCAAAATTCAACACGACACGATTAACTGACATGATTAATCGCTGATTAAATGAGTTTGGGTGATAAAAGGGTCAACTCGTTTAACACGTTTAATAAATGGATCGTGTTCGGGTAAGACATGCTAATCCGTTTATAATCAGTTTACTCCCGTTTAGATAAATGGACAAATGAATAAACATGTGGTTTACTGTATTAAATGGGTCGAATGAGTAATTTATCATGTTAACCCGACCCAACCCAATATTACCTGTTAAAATTATACGTGTTAAACGGGGTTACTCATTTATTAAACAATTCATGTTCATATTTTGATTTTCACCTATCATCTGTTTAGCCCGTTTGATCCCCTCAAACTTCATGGTAGATGTACACAACAAATTTTCTTACAAGGTAATCATCTCGCTAGTGATTGCGAACAAGTAAATTTAACTTTTTGAATTCTTATGAGATTCAGTGCTTTGGTGATGACCAATGCTTTATTTTGTCGATCATCGCAGTCTTAATTTTTGATTTTTATTTTTTTTTTAATTTTAATTTTATAGAGGTGTGTGGCACATCTTTTGTAATCTCTGTTTTTTTTTTTCCTAGATAAAATATTTTATTCATAAAATGTCTTATTGTGATCGTTATTATCTCAGTTAGAATCTCCAATCAAAATGATAATTAAAATTTTTATAGTTTTTTGGGATTATTCTTTTAGCAGTCATTTTAGTTCATGTGGCGTATCTTTTTTTTTTTTTTTTTTTTTTTAATAACCAAGAGCTTCTGGGCCCCCGGAGAACCGAGCAGGTAAGGAGAATTCTCCAATGCCCCTTCCCCCTGGTGAGACTTGAACTTGTGATCTCCCGGTCATTGCCTGAGAGTCTTCACTCCCTTATGAGAGGGGTAAAACTAAGGTTCGGGTAAGTTTTTTATTGTGACTGGCCCTGCCGCTTGCGCGGCCCCATACCCTAGAAACTCTCAATTGGCCCAGTCCCTTGAGAGTTTTTTGGGAGGCACAGTTCCACATTCGCAGAGTGTAGGATTTGAACCCGTGTCCTCTTCTCCTCCCCTGGAGTACCTCAGCCTTAGCCACTGGGACAAAGACATCATTTGGTTCAGCTAAATATTCTCGTGTTTCTGTAGATTAACTCGCTACAAAGGCTTCAAGGAGGGGCACAAACGGATCCTCGTGGCAACCGACTTGGTGGGAAGGGGGATCGACATCGAACGCGTGAACATCGTCATCAACTACGACATGCCGGACTCTGCCGACACGTACCTTCACCGGGTGAGCCCGTCTCTTCGTCTCTGCTCATTGCCAATCTCCCCCCCCATCGTGCTTCGCTAGGTGTCTGTCTGTCTACCGCTCGAAGAAACTGTTTGGTTCGCCGAGACCATTGAATTGCTGACGTGGATGAGCTGCTAGTTATGAGCGTGTTGTAATTGAATGTGGCTTACGTGGGTTCCGGGCTGGGTGCTTGTGGTGTGCTCGTCCTGAACCATTGCAGGTTGGCAGAGCGGGGAGGTTCGGCACCAAGGGGCTTGCAATTACATTCGTCTCGTCTTCTGCTGATTCGGATGTCTTAAATCAGGTCCTCATCGAGTCGGCCCTATTTCTATGGCTATTTTCTTTTTTTACTAGCCTAGCTTTGTAAGATATATTCATTTATATTTGTTTTTTTTTTTATAGGTCCAAGAAAGGTTTGAAGTTGACATCAAGGAACTTCCTGAGCAGATTGACACTTCTACATACAGTATGCGCCCTGTTGTCACTTTTTTTTTTTTTACAAAAAACGGTGCGCTCAAAGTTGCATTGGCGATATTTTCGTATCCTGTGTATCAAAAACGTGCTTAATACGGAAAGGTGCAATTTTGGCGGGCCGGGCCTGTCCATTTTAGACGGCCCAAATTGCCCTAAATAATATGGGCCAATATTTAGTAGCCAAGCGCGTCCAAAATAACCCGGTGGGCCGGCATAGCTACCCGGGCCCGGCCAATTTTGCCACTTTTGTCCATATGGTTTATGATGTGGGGCTAATTGGATTTAGTGTTTCATGCAGTGCCGTCGTAGGAAAAGAATCAATGGCCTGTGGTTGGTAGCGAAAGGGAAAATTCATCAGCAGCTCCTGGCCACGTTTCCTTTGTATTTATTTTTGCTATGCTTAAATATCATGTAAACTCAGATTCAATCTTCAATGGCGACTTTGTAGCTTCGTTTTTTATTCAGTTTTTCTTTTCCTTTGTGTAAATAGAGATGAAATAAGCATCACCATTTTCTAGAAAACAACAATTTGGAGGCAACAACCTAATAATCGTGCATTCTTAGTTCTTTCTTAGCTCCCGCAAGGGTGCGACCCACAGCAAAACAAACAGCAGCGATGGTAGAAACTATGAATCATCTTTGAAGTAGCCGTGCTCCAGGGCAGCCTTGGCGGTGATCCTTTTGGCGGGGTCGAGGCACAGCATTTTCTGAAATTTTGGGGAACACAAAAACACGCTTTGGTCAAAAGCACCAACTAAGAAGGCTGAGCTAAGAGCTATTTTTCACTTTTGATTATTTTTAGCTAGTCAAAAAACACACGAAATTCCCATCCGACCCACTCTCAATTTCCTAATTTACTCAGATAGCTCAACAAATATAGAGCCATTTGATATCTCTAAATTTTTTCTCCCTTTTTTTTTTTTCTCTCTATATATATTATTGACTTTTTATAAAAATATTGAAAGTTAAGTGTAAAATAGCGTAGACTATAAAATTAATAGCTAAAAAAGTAAATTTAATATTTAAATATATTTAGAGTAGCTATTTTGTTAAGTGGGGTTGGAGATGCTCTAATTTTGGGTTGAGACTTACGGTGAGGAGGTCGACTCCAGCAGATTCAAGGGCGGGGACGACGGTGGCTAGGTCCTGAAAACAAATATGATCGTTAAGAGGAGAAGAAGAAAAAAAAAAAAGGAAAAGAAAATACTGCACCTTTGGAGGCCATTTTGGGAAAGTGCATTTGAAATCCGGCAACGAAGTCACCTCGGGCCATATATCCTCGTTGGGAGTGCCTAGGACTCTGAAAACAAATATCAAGACTGTTAGGGGACATTAGAGGTGTCAACTGGGCCGGCCTGGCACGGTAATTTCCCGTGCCCTGGCTCGTGCCGAGGCCAACCAGGGCCTCGTGCCGTGCCTGGCACGGTACCCTGCCAAAAATCATTTTTTTTAAAAAATTATGGTTACGGGAGCACAGAAACCCTAATTTTTTTTAATTTAGGTTTCGGCCCGACCGAGCCGAACCGGGCGAATCGTGCCGCGGGGCCATGCAGGGCCAAGCACGGCACAGTTACTGTGTCATGCCATGCCCGCCACAAAAGCATGGTCAGGCCTGAAAAAAATGGGCCAGGCCAGCCCGGCACGTCCCATTTGACAACTCTAGGAGACATGCACATGATGATGCCTTCGTCCCCCCTCCCTGGCTACCTGAATATCCTGAACAGCTCGTCGATCTCCGAGTCCCCCGGGAATAGCGGGCGCTGGGTGGCCATCTCGGCAAATATGCACCCTACCGACCAGATGTCCACTTGCGTCGAGTAATGATGAGAACCGAGTAGTATCTCCGGCGCCCGGTACCAGAGGGTAACCACCTGCAAAACAACACGGCAAACAACACAAGCAACGAGGGCATCACATGGCGTTTGTTGCGGGCGGTGCGATATCCATTTGACAGTGTGGCGGAGTCGGGGGAGGAGGTGGTACCTCGTGGGTGAAGGTCCGGACCGGAATGTGAAAGGATCGGGCCAGGCCGAAATCCGCAAGCTTCACCGCATTGGTGCGGCGGTCTATGAGCAAGTTTTGTGGCTTCAAATCTCGATGCATCACTCCGTGGGAATGGCAGTGGGCAATGCCTGAGAGAATATGTCTGAGGAACATCTGCGCAACTTACTAGTTCAGACACTGTGTGTATTATCAGCGTGACTGATTATATGCGTGGGGAAACACTTGCAGGCAGGCCTTCGCACATCATGCCATCGCATTTTCAATTTGCTTTAATCATGAGCAACTACGTTAAAAATTAACCCACGGCACGTGCAGTAGTCCACTGGTCGGGATGGGACACGTGACGTTATATATTGGATTGAGAAATACGATTCGATTAAAATCCAGGGCATCAAAATCTATAAATATATATATATATATATTTTTTAATATTTAATATATATATATATATAACTCAAAGGAATGAAAAAAAAAAAAATACAGAACAAATATTTAAAAGCATGCGAGCGTGCGTGCGTTCGTGCGTGCGTGTACTTACTTTTACCGTACGAGAATCCTTGAAAAAATCAGGACAGGAGTCCATATGCTTCTTCAGATCAAGGTCCAGAAACTCAAAAACCAGATACAATCGTTTTTCATTGTGGACGACATCCTGCAACCTGCCATCGAAAAATGTACACGTGCACATGTGACCAGGACAGCTAACGTGACGAGTAGCTGGCATCCAAAGAAAAAAAAAATAGAAAAAAAAATAATAATATAATCCGAACAGATTCAATATTTGCATCGATGATAAATAAAAAATATCGCCGATGATGATGCCTGTCTTTATTTTCTGTTGGCATCATCACCTGGGTTAAAAAATTTTGTGAGGGGTATTTTTGTATTTTCCACATCCACCGTGGAATTTTTTTTTTAATGCCTGGGCAAATCTAAAGTGTATAGTTTTTTGTTTTTGTTTTTTTTTACATTTTTATTAAGTATCACTAGCAGTCAATAATCTCCCAAGCTTATGTAAGTATTTTTTTTTTATTTAATTAGGTGTGCCGAATAAATAATTCTCATTTAGGTATATTAGTGCACAGAGCTCTTAGCATTTTACAAATAAATAAAATTTTAAAAAAATGATTATAATTATTAAGATTTGCATTTTTATATATTTAGGTGGGCCGAACAAATAATTCTCATTCGTAAGAAATACAATGAATACATTCACATTTATAACAACCATAATGGCATTGAACTCATCAAATACAAACTAAAATAGAAAATAAAAATTTTAAAAAATCAATTTCAACTTGTGTCAGAGAAAATAATTGAAAAATATATTTACTAAAAAGAACATCTAATTATTCAGATAAATAATTAAAAAATATAGAGAAAATAAGAAATCTTCAGATATTATATTTATCTAATTGGAAAAAAAAAAAAACTCATGATAGAATCCTAAGAGTCTTTTGGCCCGTTTGATAATATTAAAAAACTTAAGTACTAAATTTTATAAATGTTGAATTTTTATTGAAAAACTGTCTGATAAATTATTATTAATTGAATACTGAAGATAAATATATTATTTGATAACTGTAAATACTAAATGCTGAAAATGATATATTTTACATATTTATCCTTATTATCGTTATATTATATATTATTCAATATAAATAAAATTTCTAATACAATTTTATTTTTCACAATAATTATTAATTATTATAAAAAATAAAATTACTAAAAATATATCCATAAATAAATCATAAATATAAAAATATATATATATATATTTAAAAAATAACCAATCAAATCTAAATTCTTTAAAAATATCCAAGCTTTTAATATAAAAATAAAAATTAAAAAATAACTAGTTAATTTACTATTTTCTCTATTAAATTAATAATATAAAAGGAATATGATTAGGATTTGTGGTGGTGGAGAAAAGAGGAAGAAAAGACAAAATCACAAACTAAACTGCAGCGTAAATGAGAAAAAGATAGGAAAAAAAATGACAATAATAATTTAAAAAAAATTATTAAAAATTTTCTTCATTCAACATTAAGTAGGTTTCTAACTACTTAATATTTTCAATG
The DNA here is from genome assembly GCA_029783825.1 of Sapria himalayana. Taxonomy (NCBI): domain Eukaryota; kingdom Viridiplantae; phylum Streptophyta; class Magnoliopsida; order Malpighiales; family Rafflesiaceae; genus Sapria; species Sapria himalayana. The sequence continues at coordinate 451,749 of JAREIK010001397.1, read as the reverse complement.
CTATTTCATTTAAAATTTTTAATTATCTGCTCCGAAACTTTTTTTATCAGTCACATTAAAATTTTAAAATTATTAAAATTTTTAATTTTCAATAGTTTGAACAAATTAATTATTTTATCAAACAACCCCTTAGTTTTAGAGAATAATATATAAGAAAAAACTAACACATGCGTGTATATTAAACTAATAAAAATATGTATTATTGAATGCAAGCCACGAAATTCCAATATGTATGATAGGAGTAGGACTACACCAAGAATCATTATATATTATTGATTAGAGGTGTCAATCGGGCCGGGCACGGCACGGCACGAGGCACGGCATGGTTCAGCCGTGCCTGGCCCGTGCCGTGTATGCCTGACCCGGCACGGTTCGGCCCGTGACACGGCACACCGGCACGGGTCTGTCCCGTGCCGGGTGTCCCGTGAGCCCGAACCCACGATGCCCCTCCCGCAAAAAAAAGACCATGGGTCGGGTCGTATCAGACCCGACCCGCGGTCCCCCGTATCCCAAACCGCTCGGTCGGGCAAGCCCGAGCGGGCCTGGCAAGGCACGGCCCAGCCCACCGTGCCAGCCCGGCCCGACCAGTTTGACACCTCTATTATTGATTAACAAAATTGAAAAATAATTAAGTAGAAAATTAAAAATATGAAGAGCTGCACTTGAGTCCAACTAATTTAGAATTAGTCGCAGGAAGAATACGAGTACTTAAATATGAAATAAAAAAATATCGAATATCAATCATTTCAAAAACATAGACTCTATATTAAGTAAAGATAAAAAAATTAATGAAAAATTATTTCACAAGTTTAAAATCAGATAGACAAAATAGAGAAATGCATCAAACACTCATTGTAGCGTGCCCGGGGCCGGGCAAGCATTGTAGCGTGCCGTGCCTGCCGGGGCTGGCCCATTTGACATCTATAGCCACGAGCTATCAGACCGACCCTTACTAACCATTAATACTGATCAATTAAGTGTGAGAGAGAAAGCTACAAGCAAATAAAAAAAGCAAACTTAGTGAACTTGAACTTTTTACCCAAAACTAGATTGGTGATAGTTAATGGTGTTAGGTTGACCTGGTACAGCCTGTTACTATTTTTATTACTGGTGATCCTGGTAAAAAAATGTGAGATTTCCATGTCTTTATTAAATGTGATTACCCTTATTTACTCACCAAACAAGATGCATTTTTTCTATAGAGGTGATTTTTTTAACAATGAACAAATGCTAAGAATACTCGCTGCTCACTCACTCTCATACCCTCGATTATCATCCCCGTGATGAAGTTCTATAGGGATATTCATTTTTAAAATAACTTAAATGTTCTATAGAGTCGGCAAATCACTTGCATATAAGACCCACGCCGTAAGCCCTAACCTGCAGATTCATGCTGGATAAAAACCAGCATGAGCAGGCCAGCCGTGATTTAGTGCCTAGTCCGATCCACAGCTAACCTGGGTTAGCCCCCACGGGCTGCCGGCTGTGGCAGATACCGACTGCAACACAGCAAACTTAGAGGTGTCAACCGAGCTGGGTCAGTCCGGCACGAGGCACGGCACAATTCGGCCGTGCCTGACCCGGCACGGTTCCATGGCCCGTGACATGTCCAGTGACATGGATTGAATAAACCGTGTCGTGTCTGGCCCGGCACGAAAGCACGGTCGTGCTCACAAAAGATGAGCCAGGCCAACCCGGCATGTCGCATTTGACACCTCTAAGCAAACTGCATCAAATATCAACGTATGAATATTAATATTATGTATATAAAATAAATAAAAAAAATTAATTTAAATATAAATTGTTTGTCAACTATCATTAATATTAAAAATTAATAAAAAAAAAATACTCATGCCTAAAAATATAAAATTAATGTAAAAAAATCTAAAGAAATACGCGTCAGTCCAATCTCCAGCATCAATTATGTTGACAACTCATTCGTGAATCTTCTTAGTTTTTTAAAGCAGCACTATCAAAGTTATTAAAATAGCATCTCAACTGCACCAAAAGGCATAGGTGTTAGGTGCCTGCCTAGAGGCACCTCGCCCGAGGAGAGGGGCACACATTTGCAAAAGAGACTTTGACACGTCTCAAGCAGGCACACGTTACTTAATAATAAATAGATAATGAATAGCAATTACGTGAGTACACGCTCCTATATTGATAGTCAAAGGGTTAGATAGTAAATACGAGTATAGAGGTGTCAAAAGGGTCGGGCCGGGCAGACCCGAGCCGAATTTTTTGAGCACAAACTTGCCACCGTGCCGGGCAGTTTAAAATAGTCGGGCCCGGCACGGCCCACATGCACGGTGGGCCATGGCGTGCCTTGCCTGGCCCGCTCGAGCTTGCATGTCCGTACGGGTCGAGATTCGAGGGGACCACGGGTCGGGTCGAATCTCACAACACATTCATTAAGTAGGAATATTCATGTCATATTACATCACTTATATATTAATTCTTTCAACAACCATTAAGTATTAGGGCCTGTCAATATAGAAAGTATAATATATAATATCATAATCTATATAATAATAAATAAATTGACCTAATATATATCCTAATATATTATTAGTTTTTATATTTTAATATTTTTTCATTCTGTGAAAAAACTTAAAAATAAAAATACTTATGATTTGTTACAAAAAAAATAGTCAAATTTTGTGGCCAGATCTTTATTAAGTTCTAATGCATCTAAGTATATCAGATCGAATGAGTTTCCTATTTAAATCAAATTGGCATATAAGAAAAAAAAATATAATAATCATTGATATGTCTCACTTGCAGTGATATGTCTCACATTCTATGATCTAAATAACTTTCAGACTATGATAACATATTTTCAACTTTGCCAATTATGAGTGACAAAGCTAAGAATACGCAAGTCACGTGTCAAAAATACTTAAAACATCTAGAGACATATCTAATCATTGAAAAGATAACATACGATTCAACATACTTAACATTAAATAAATTCTCCTCAAATTTTCTCAATCTTATAAATAAATATCAACAAAAATAAAAATAAAATCATAATTAAATTATCTACAAAAATAAATTAACATCACAATAAAAAATTAAAATGATATGGAAAACTAACAATGATATAATTATATTATATAATATTTAAACAATTTTGAGTATTTGACACTAGCTACAATAATATTTTTAAAACAAAAAAAAATGATAGAAAAAAATAAAATTACCAATGATATAAATTTGCCCCCGAATCAATAATTTGAAAATCCAAAATAAGAGTATTAAAAAAATAAGTGTTATTTGAAAAGAATGAAGAATCTATTTTTATTTAGAGATAAATTATGCACTCCTCTATCATAAGTATTATGATGGATTAACTCTTGGAAGACTCCTAGATGACTCATGTTATGAAATTGACTCTCACATTGCAATATGATGTTATGAGCATTCTCTCTAAAAATAATATTTAATAATTATTTCTAATAAGATCTATCTTCTTGTGATGAGAACAATAGAATAAGATTATTGCCCATTTACCCCTGCTATGAAAATTCATATTAATTCATGAAACAAAAAATAAAACTACATCAAACCCAAATTAAGGCTTAATCTCTCTCCCTTGTCTTTTACTTATGCAAAAAAAAAAGAAACCTAGTCAAGGTTTCTACCTCGCACCACTGCATACCTCTGCTCAATTCAAATGCGTCACCATGAGCACCACTGCATAGCAACTATGCACCTAACACTAAGTGTGCACCAACTATGTGCACGGCTACTTGGCACTTGTGCACCTACTACACGTGCCCCACCACACGCACAATGTCATGATCTCACATGTTTACTATTGTGCACAACTTTTTTTAAATAGTCCACGTATACATGTACTATGTTGATACAATACACACTCTCTCATGGATTTTGAATTTCACTCTGATATTATGTTATGCAATAATGCAAACAAACATAAAATAAATATAACATAATAAAAAATAATATATAACTCAAACTCTGATATAATAAGAAAATGTGATTGGAGCAGCCCACAGATTAATTGTATCAATCAAGAATATGAAAAATAAAAATAAAATAATAATGCAATAGCAATAAAATACAAAAAACTACGATACGTGATTTATTATAAAATTATTATTTTTAATCTAAATGTATCTAATTGTATGACGCTAAATAAAAGACTCATATTTTTTTTTCTATACTAACTTGTTTAATCAGGATTAAAACTCAAATTTAACATAATTTTGAAATAATTATAAAAAATTAGCTATTCGAGTTCCCTCATAATTTTTCATCGCCTTTTATATGAGCACATGATGATACTAGATCTGTCAAAATAGGTCGGCAGGCACCAATCTTATTTTTTGTTGGAAGCAGCCTCCAATGGTTGGATATTAAGCCATTGGAGGAAGCCCCCTACAGCCGAACCCACTAGGCTCCAAAGATGGCCTAGGCTAGCCCACCTAAAATTGAATCAAGCAATGAGTAGACCCATTTAGCACAACTCATTTTGAAACCTTTAGATGATACATTACGATGAGAACTTTTACACTACTTTTTTTTGAAAATCAATTACACAGATTCAACTTTTTGATTCTTCTCATAATTCATTATTGATAAGTATTTCAATTAAATGTGAATAATATATCTTTTTCACAAATATATATTTAAAAAAAACTTTTATTTATCAATTATCCAATTTTAATGCTCATACAGAGAAAATAGCAAATATTATTTGTGAATTACAAAAAATCTAATATGTATTAAAACAATCAGTCATAATTTAATTTGAGATATTTTTTTTTAGTAATGATATCATTTAGTTTCCATGACTGTGTTTCAAATTATGATTACTTTTATCAACAAATTTCATATAAAAAATCTATTCTACCTTGCGCGCATTTATTATATTATTATTAATTAATTAAAGTGAATTACTCATTACTCAACTAAATGATTTCTTACACACTCAATTTCAAATAAATAATCTAGAAATATAAAAACATTATATTTTGAATAAGATTGTTTACTTTTGGAAAAATAAAATTTTGTCTTACCAAGAATATATTTTACATATTTTACTTATTTCCTAAAATTTTAATGCATGCTCACGTATGAAAAAATTACTTCGACATAATATTTTTTTTTTACCTTTCTAGGAAAAAAAATACAATTCGTGACAAATAATTTAGACCACATGAATTTGTACATTTCTCAAAAATAATTTTGAGTCTTGAAAAAATAAAAAATAAAAATAATTAGATTTAATATTCAAACTACTAAGTAATGAGTCACGTGTAGCATTACTTATGCATAGAAACAACTACATTATGTATAGAAACAATCACTATCTTATTGTTCTAATTTATTTTTTTATAAATTAATAAAATATATAGAAACAACTAAATTTAATTGTTCATAAATCAATAATAAATCAATTTTTACTGTTACTTCCAAGCTAGGCATGTTATGATCTTATGCATTAGCTAGGTATAGAATGCACCGATCTATTTATTTATATTCACAATTATGCATGCCTTTTTTAAATAAATATAAATAAAAAACACACGGTGTGCATGAGCAAGTTACATACTAACCGCGAGAAAAGCTTAATTGAGTCAATTTTGTGAGAGAGATACCTAACAATGTAGTCGTGTTGCATCTCTTTCAGGATGGAAATCTCTCTAATCGCAGTGCTTGGCACACCCTCATCTTCCTGTTCTAAGCGGATTTTCTTCAGAGCAAATGTCTCCTGAGAGCTACGTTCAACGGCCTTGTACACCACCCCGTACGTCCCCTCGCCGATCTTTCCGACCTTATCATACTGAAACAGACACGTGCACATGAATGACGCCGTATTCATCGTGACGAGCACAGCTGAAATTGAAATGGTCACGCACACAGACGCACGCTAATTACACACTCAAAATCATACTGAGCGTTTTGCTTCGCCATCCATTAGTTAGCGCCGGATTACTTCGAGTGCAGTTGCGCCCTAAAAATTGACGTTCTTAGCGAAATTACAGACACGAGAAGACGATGATAGATTTGTTTGAGATAAAAGCAGTAACAGAAACGGTGCGCAGGACCAACATTACACTATAATTCAACGAAAAACCTATTAAAAATCAAAGAGAACTGTATGTTGTGGACGCTGTCTAGATACTGAGCCAGCTTTCCCAGAGAGCCGAGACTCTAATAACTATATTGGGAATTCCGAATTCTCCAGTTTGCCTCTTCTAGCAGGAAAAACTTTCCTCGCCGCTCAAAAATCACCGTAGGTCCGAACCACGGTTTTTATAAATAAATAATTAAATAAATAAAAATTTATTTATTTATTTATATTAATATATATTTAGCGAGATATCAAAACTTAACTTCTATATTAATTATTATTTATGTTAGAATTGTGTTTATAAATCACGAAATTTAAAAAAAAAAAAATGTCTCCTATGACACTAAGAGCATCTCCAACGAACTCGCTAAAAACAAAATTTTCGATATTTTTTTGAGTGTTGTTATAAAATTAGGCTCCAACGCGCTTGCTATCCCGCACGCTTTTTTATCCCATCGACTTCTCGCTCAACAAATCATTTTTTCTCTTAAAAAATTCTTGTCATCTTCGATCCAGCGACACTGTAACTCAACTTCACACCACACTTCGGTATTTTGATGAGCTTTGTTGGAGTAAATTTTGAAGTGTTTCTAGCTAAAATACTGAATTGAATATTTAAATATTTTTTTAATTAGTTATTTTATTGAGTGTGATTGGATATGCTCCAACACGTAACAATTTAAAAAACATCTTTCATTCTTTTGTCAATAATCAAAATCTAATCCATGAATTTTTAGCATAAATTATATATATATATATATATATATATTAATTTTTTTATTCATGTGTTTTTAATTAAAAACCCATGAATCAAATTAGATCAGGATATAACGCATGTATTTTTAAAAATTAAGAAAAAATACATGTGTTTTTATGACAAGTGCCCATTCTAACTCATATTTTTTTAAGTCACGAGTCTGCCCTAAAGCCTTAAGGTGTTAATTGGGCCGAGCGGCTTGAACATGGCACGGTCTGAAACCATTCATGGTCATGGACCGTACCGCCCCATGACACGGTTCATGTTGTGCTGGGCCAACACGAGTCGTGCCTGACAAAGCACGACCCATGTGTCTGGCACGATACATTGGCTAGAAGAGCCGGAACCAACTATAGGTCAGGTCACATTGGGTGACGACCCTATGGGACATGTTATTTTTTATTTTTTTAAATTGACCACATGAGTCGACCACTCATTGTGTTTTTACCCGATGGGTGGCCTAGCCGTGCTAGCTCAATTAGCAGGCTCACATATCGTGTCTAGCACGAAACACAAATCATATTGTCTCATGTCTGACACAGCACGATGGCACAATTGTGCCTTGTTCAAATGGGTAAAGCCATCCTTTAGTCATGAAATAACTCCATGCTTCATGATGGTGGTTACCCATAACTCATACAAGGTTCCAGATCTTATTCTTCAAGTATTTATCGTTGCTCCTCACTTTGTTATTGTAATCATGAGAAAACTCTATGGCATCTGACATCATTTGCTATTGTACTCACGAAGATAAGTGTCGTATATAATTTGTTTTGATAGAATATTTGTATAACCAAAATATATTTTTGTTTTTTATATTTTCATGCAATTGTAATAAATAAAATATTAAGAGGCCGGGAATACAATAATAAAACAATAACAAATGTCCCACTGTCTGATCAGTGGGCTAAAAAATTTTTGGAGTAAAGGCTGGCCTGTTCGAGTAATCCGACCCACTCTGGTTAATTAAACCAAGAAATTGTATTAATATAATTTATTTTTATTTTATGTTTTTGGGCTGTTATTTTTCGATGTATGGAACTATTCATATCCATTGTTTCTTCTCTCTAATCATTTTTCATCAGGACTGATTTCTACACATAAATTATAAGATATTTTGGACTTCTATTTTGGTTATAATCTGTAAATGCACAAATATTTTTCTCGTGGATGTAGCTAGTCGTATTGAACGACTAATGAACAACATTATTTCGTACATTTCTATTGTGGTTTTTATTTTATTTTTGATTATGTCATGCTTGAATTATGGTGGTGGATATATTATTTGTTGTTCTCCTATTCTGAATCACAAATGTGGAAGCGAAATTGCTCAACAATAAGATTTCTACTCAAACTAAGGACATGCATACTCTCAGAAAAAATTTGATTATTCTATTTTGACTATTGGCCATTCTCCATGGTCATAACTTTTCAATCAAATGATTCATACGAGCTAAAATAATTTTGACGAGGAGTCATGTAATATGACATCCTTGTGTCAATATTTAAAGTTTCCTCATCAATATGAGTAATATAAGTTTCATCAAAATAACCTCACAACCATTAGCTGGCTCCCCATGTGATGAATCAATACTTGCATGGATTATGACTCAAAATTTCTCAATCAAGACTTGTTGGGTCCTCCGATTATCCCTCTTGAAATGCCCAGTTAAATTATATTTTCCGCACATCAATTTTAGCATATCCATACTTGTTGATCTTCCTCTTATCTTTGATATGCTTTCAACCTACATATCTAATTATTTAGTCATTTCCCTAGCATTCAATGCATCCCTTAAGTATTTCTCCTCGTGTCCTCAAACCATAGTCTTGAAACCATTATCTATCTCAATTATCTTTCTCTACCAAAGTCAACTCTGATTTCTAATTGCTTATCTTTAACTTTCATTCTTCAACTACATACACGTAATTTTTTTCAACAAGTTGATCCCCAATTTTTATTTCCATAGTTCGAAGCCCTTCCACATAAACTTATTGATCTCATAATTAACTTTTTACATATCTAGTAAACCCTAGGTTTGAGCACCGAACAAGGCTTTGTGACTGAGACTCTCCCCTGAGATCAAATGTTATAATCAAAGGTACCAAAGACAATCACTCTGATATCAAATATTAGGTGTGCTTCAATACCAAATGTTAGATCAAAAAATATGAGAGTGCCCACTAGGCATCTTATTCAATTGAGATCTAATTTGATCATGATGTCTTGACAACCACCCCAAGTAGATATTTTTTCCAATGTTGCTTTATAGTCAAATGATCAGGTAAGTAATATGCATGTATGTCTCTGTGTACATGTATATATGTATTATACGCACACACATAAGTTCCATGCACATATAATGTGACACCCCATCATCTAGGGGATTCCATTTATTCTATCACATAACAAAATGTGTAATAAAATAATTTTTTTATAAATATAACGTACATTTTTTTCTATTTTTTATTTACTTAGCAGAATAAAAACACATAATTTATTATTCAAGTCACGACTGACTTTCCTTCACACGTGCGATCACACATGTGGGTCTGTCATCTATCATAGACCTGTACCTGAAAGGGGTCCCACAACAGAATGAGTAAAGATCATTAGAGATCAACTCCTACGAGGCTACTTCCTATCTAAGTGCACGTAAGATATCATGCAAACATACCAACACCCACTCAAATATAATGTTTATATGAATACAATTATGGATGAAATATTTATATGCCCATATTTCTGAGTCTCATTGACTCGCTCACACATGCCGAAATCAAATGTGATATATTATATTTAGATGTAGAAATATATATCTGTAGAAATATTTATTTTTTTGGAATTATCCAAAAAAATATTGACCTCATCCGAAAAATAATATTGGACATTTTCTGAATAAAATATGATTTTATTGGAATTACTCCGAAAAATATGGATATCCTCCAAAAAATCATATTGGATATTTTCTAATAAAATATTGTTTTGCTTTGATATTTTCCAAAAACTACCGCATGACTCAGTCTAGACATTGTCCCAACTTAAGTTCGCATATTTATATTAGCCATGCTCCTGAAAAAAATATCACACAGCTCAGTCTGAATGTTATCCCAATTTGAGTTCACAAAATACAATTTTATATATATATATGTGTGTGTGTGTATGTAATATATATATATATATATATCATACACCCACTCATTTACATTGAATGTTCCAATGCACATGAAATACAAATATGTCATTTATGATTAAAAACCATGTTCCAGACACAGTTATATATATCCAAGCCCAGTTCATACTGTAATATATTTTACTAACCGATACACACAAAATTTTTTATCAATTAATCATTTCCAATAAAATTTCTAACAGTTCGAATTAAAATATAAAACATGATCATTTATGGCATTTAAATAGAAAGAAATTTCGATAAGAAAAAACCACGCCCTCTCAAAATATTTCACGAAAATTTTATAAATTTAATATCAAACTGAAGATCTCGTCGCGTAGAATAACTTTAGTTCTTGAAATATTTTATTCCGACTCCAGAATAATCCGTTATGATTAAAAGAAAATAAACGTATCTTTTATTTTTTTTTCTCTACACCGTGTCTCTCTCCCGCCCGTAGTATGTTTTTATTTTTTCCCTGTCATCCCATTTTTCTGGATTCCCATCAATTTTTTAATTATTATTTTATTAAAATAATATATAAAAAAACTTATACATTTTTTAATTCCTAATTATTCTAGTAATTATTTAAATAATTAAAATTAATAAATAAATGTATGACTTCCTCGAAATTTTACGAAATTTGTCACAGTATCTATATTTTCCAAGACGAATTCAATAATAAAATCTATTTAATTATAAGGGTTTTAAATTTACAGCTTAATTTTCTTAATGAGAATCACACAAATATGTCATAATTTATATGATAGACTATATGGTAAACAGGCAAGAGACAAATTTAAGCTAAAACGAAGGGATGAATAAGCATGAGTTTTAGTCATGTTAAATGTATTCATTATAAGAATAATGAAGTTTTATGTAGAAGAAGTTATTTTACACAGAGAAATCATAAATCAAATATAATTATTTCAAATTGAACATGAATAACAATAGGAGCATTAGTTATAAATAGATTTGATTGCCAAGATAAATGGTCTCATGATTATCTTTGACAGAGGGATTATCTCGAACATATGCTCCACGAGAATTTCAAAAATGTGTTTCATGAGAAACACATGAAAGAGTTGAATTAAGAGAGTATAGTTATTATTTAGGGGGAATTATGTTATGGGGTGTTCCCATATAAATATTTAAAAATATGAAACTAATTTTTTAATATTTGAAAAAAAAGTTACCAAACTCTTTAATATTTGAAACTAATTTTCGATGGAGCTCGACGAGCTCCCATCAGCTCCTGAAGCTTGACCATGAGCTTCATCGATCTCGCAGATGGGAGAGGGTGAGGACCAATGAGATTTAATGAATATAGTGGTGTCAAACGGGACATGACGGGCTGGACTGGCCCATTTTTTTCAAGCCCGTCCGTGCTTTCGTGCCGGGCCAGGCACGACACGGTACAGTAACCGTGCCGTGACTGGCCCGGCACGATTTTGTGGGAGTTCAGCCCAACATGGGCCCGCGGCACGATTTGCCGAGTTCGGCCTAGTCGGGCAGAACCTTAAATTAAAAAAAAAAATTAGGGTTGCAGCGCGTGCCTTCGCGCCGAACCCTAATTTTTTTTTTTAAAATTAGGGTTTCGGTGCCCCCGTAATCCTAATTTAAAAAAATTGATTTCGGTACGGTATCATGCCAACGGGCCACGGGATCGTGCCGGGCCAGGCACGGCATGAGGCCCGGTTGGCTTCGGCACGGCACGGCAGGAGCCCGGGCACGAGAAATTCCCGTGCCAGGCCGACCCGGGCATGGCCGAATCATGTCGTACCTCGTGCCGTGCCGAAGCCAATTAATATTTAGAGGTGTCGTACCTTGACACCTCTAAATAAATAATAATTTAAGATTAACATAATAGAGTATCAGGAAACCCAATTAATATTGTTTATAATAATAAAATATTATTTAATTATAACATAAAAGAAAGAATAAAATAAAATACACAAAAATCTAATAAAAAGAAATAACGAATCAAATTTGATCTGTAATTCTGTATATTAAAAAAAAAAATGTTCTTAAATCCAATTTTCGTGGGTTTCTCGGGTCGGGGCGACCCAAGCTGCATCTGTTACAACGGGGAACAACACTAGGGCCTCGGGAGCCATGATAGATATAAATGGCTGTCCGTCTGAATGTTGATTCTGCACTGGCGAAGCACTACGGCGATACTAATTGATTAGCAGGAAGGAAGAAGGAAGCACATCAAGTAGTTTACTAAATATAAGTTATTGTACGGTAGGCGTGCGTGCTCTGTTCTTTCCGGCGACGGCGAGAGGTTTTTCATTTTCATCCGGAATTAGGGTTTAGCGTTGCTGCCCAAGTCCTCCCGCTGCGGCTGATGATGCGGCCTCCGGTACTGGTTCTTAGTAAGTCGACGCCCCTGCGTTCTCATATTTTTGATGCGGTGACTATTACACTTGATATGACTGGCATCTGTAACTCGGTTCAATTCAAACTTATCAATGGAGTCTGATTTCTTTTCTTAGTACGAATCTGTCTTTCTCTTTCCTTCGAATGCTAATTTGTATTTGTCTACTAAATTGACCAGAGGATTCTCTGAAGCGCGAATCTGGAAGGAAGGTCCACCTTGCCAATATCCAGGCTTCAAAGGTGACGATGACACTGCCTCCATCCCCGAATCACAGAACAAGAGGGCTGCACCTTTAAATTCGTCATCTTTTAATCGTACATTCGTCTAATTTGAATACTAACTTCCATAGTCGTGCACTTGTAGCTTAGATTCTTTGTGTGTGTGTGTGTGTGTTAATGTGTGTGTGTGTGTGTGTGGTTGTAGTTCTCATTGTGAAAAACGTTTGGCAGGCTGTTGCTGATATCATACGTACTACTCTGGGGCCCAGATCCATGCTGAAGATGCTACTTGATGCTAGTGGAGGTTGGATAACCTTATTTTTGAAAATGTGAACTTTTGCGCGATCAATTTGGTGTTCAACCTACTCCATTGTTATAGATTTCTTCAATAGATTTCATTGTTATAGGTTTATGATGGCCGAAGAAATAATGTTGAATTGTAGAAGTGTTTACAGACGACACAGTCAGTAGAAAACATGGCAGAATTGTTTTTTTTTTCTTCATTTTTTGTTGTTGCTTCTATTCTCCATCATTAACTAGGCTGCATGTGGGTAAAAATAACTGTTAAAGTTATTGTCTTGCCATGAGAATTTGTCTTTTTGATTGAATCAAAATGAATTTGATTTTATGTTCTTAAAACAAAGTCATGAATCTGTCTAATTGGAAAGTGTAGCCAAATAAGTGTTTATTTGCAATGTTGCAAAATTCATCTGCTAAACTTCATGGCTGATCCACATTGGGTAATTGATTTTGTGATGGCACGCAAAACTATATCTCTCGATCATAAAGTTTACTTGGCTTGATTTATCCCACTCAGATACTGATATCTAATAGTCAATGTGAATGGGTTTTGCTTTACTTTTAATAACTAGAGGTGGATGGAACCAAAGTTAATTTGATATGGGACAGGGTGGAGTTATTATATGCTTCAATTATGTGATATCCAGGCTTCAATTAACAAAACTTCAAGGGGACTATAAGTTAACAATAGATTGAAGTGTTATGCAAAAGTAGAAATATTTAGCAAGGACACATAGGGGTGTAACCGAGCCGAGTATTAGGCAGGCTCGGCTTGACTCGGTTTTAAAGGAGTAGGTTTGAGCTTGTTCACGAGCCTGTTCACGAGCTGACGAGCTGAGTTTGAGGGTGCTCAGGCTCGGCTCGTTTACCTTACGAGTCTATTCACGAGTTTGGTTCACAAGCCTGATTAACGAGCTTGCTCACAAGGCTATTCACGAGCCTGTTCACGAGCCTATTTATGAGCTGACGAGTTGAGCTTAAGGGTGCTCGCGCTCGGCTCGTTTAGCTTACGAGCCTCAAAATGATGTTTAAGAATTATAGAAAATATTCATCTAAAATAATTAACATACAACTAAATTAAAAAGATAAGATAATAAAAGTTTAATTAACTTGATTGAAGTTCGAGAGTTAAAATATTCATCATGTTCATTTGTAGAAAAAATTTATTGTGCATCAAGCTTTCTTCATGTTCAAGAGCCTGTTCACGAGCTTGGTTCACGAGCCTGTTCACGAGCTCGGTTCACGAGCTTGCTCACGAGCCTGTTCACGAGCCTGTTTACGAGCTGACGAGCTGAGTTTGAGGGTGCTCGGGCTCGGGTCATTTAACTTACGAGCATCAAAATGATGTTCGGGCTCGGCTCATTTAGCTTAATAAATGAGTTCGAGCGAGCTTCTAACGAGCCAAACGTCGAGCAGCTCGCGAGCAGCTCGGCTTGGTTACAGTCCTAGGACACATAATAGTGGTAACTCTTACAAAGAAAAAAAGATAAACTTAGTTTGTCAAGATACCTATTAGAGGTGAATGATCGCATCAATGGGGATGTTGATTTTTTTTAAAAAAAATCATAGAAAAAGAAAATGTAAATTAGATAAAATAAAGAAAATAATGATATTGGAATTAATTCTTTTATGGTTATATATATATATATATTTTTTTTTGCAAAAGTTGGCATGGGATTAGACTTTTTTTTTTGCTTCTTTATTTGTCAGGAATTGTTGTCACTAATGATGGGCATGCTATCTTGCGTGAGTTGGATCTTGCTCATCCTGCAGCAAAGGTTACCTTTTCCTATATATATTTTTCTCAAATGAATACATGTTTGTGTTTGTATGTGTTCTAATTTGATTGTGCAATGTGGTGCATGAAACATTTTTGCAAAATATTAAATCTGCATTTTATTTAATTGTTGCAAATTAAATTAATAAAATGATACAAGTTTTCCCTACATTTTAATGGGCACTCCACAATGAAGTAATAATATGCTGATGTGGAAAACTAGCACAATGAAGGACATCACATTCGCCGCATTTCTTCTCTAAATTAGCACATTCTTAATTTGACCCCAAGTTTGTGAAAAACTAGAGCCTCTTGCATAGGTACGGGATGACAAGACTAAAAGTATCAAGCCTTGTCTAGTTGTGGGTATGATGGCTTGGTGTGATAGGTTGGCATGTTGGCCCTTTACTAATAGTGTGCTTCCCATGGGCCATGTTTTATTCAATGTGGGTGGCATGCATGCTACTCCTGCATTTTATTATGTATGTTATGGGTCTTAGTGACTAGGAGCCATGCCTATGTCTGAATTCTTGCCCATGCGCGGTCCCATGCTGACATTTGGTCATATTGACTTGACCCTACATGGTCCTTACCTAGGGTTAGGTGTTGACTTGTGTTGGTGTCTTGTCGTTTTGATTCGACATGACATGATCCATAACGTGACATGGATTATGTTGGTAATCATTTATTCCTCTTAACTAGCATAGAATATCAGATTATCCATTCCATTTTCCTCTAAAATAATAAAAGCAATGAAAAATCTATTTAAAAATATTATTGTTTTATAATATTTTTATAATATATATATTTTTTAATTTTTAAAACATAAAAAATTAATTTTTTTTAAATATCAACAAGCATGTAAATCGAGTATAATCAACAACAATAATAAAATATTTTTATTATATGTTATTGTTTTATATGATCTTCAAATATCTGAGAGGATCAGATGGAATGGATTCCTCCGAGAATATTATTCATCTGATGCTCGATTCTAGAATTTTTAACTTGTTTAGTGGAGGATATCTTAGTTAAGAGTGAATTACTAGTCAATCAATATTAGGCATATATATAGAGGAGCTAGTGAGAGTTGAGAACACGTATAGTTTACCTCTCAATTCTCACGAAGTCATTTATCTTGTTTGACAATCTTGTATAAAAATACAAGAAGAGAAAATTATCATTTGTTACTGTGCAAAAAAATTAATAAAAAATAAATTATGATGAAATTGTGATTTTTATAAAACATGCGTTAAAAAGGAACGACAAACATTTACATCGGTTTGTCTCATGGTATGTAAAATTCTATTGCTTTGTAATTTTTTATTTTTATAATTTAATATATATTTTTATTTTATTAAATAATTGAAAATAAAAAAAAATTATGATCTCTATTAGATTCTCATACACATGAGTGTATTCGATCAAATAAAATTTTAGCTGTACTAGTTTCTTGTTCAAGATGGAAAATTTATAATATGATTTCTTAATTAACATATTTCATAATACGTAATAGAAATATTATTAATAAGTAATAAATTATTTTTAACTCTGTCATTAATAGATTAGGTCAAGAATGCTCAAGCAAAGTATTCAACATATGCTAATAGTTGTAGGAGATTCATTTGTATAAGAGAATTCATATAATATATTTTGCTAAAATCCAAAAGAAATTGTTCTTCAAGTTATTTATTTTTACAAATAAATCAATAAAATAAAAAATAAATTTAGAATTAAGGTATCTGAAGAAATAATATATATAAAAAAGATTGGAATTTGTTATTTTTATTTTTTAAAAATACCTATCATACCTAATATGAGATGAATATTAACAAAAAATGAGATGCGAGAATAGAATAATAATGAAAAATGTAAGTATTAGGTTTTGTGCTAATATTTAAAAATTAACAAATTTAATAATATGAAAAGAATGATAAATATAATGGTAGATAAACTTATAGAGATTCTTTTGATGACTTCGATAGACATCCTATTAGTCAACACTCTGTATTACTTGTGATAATATTTTTGATATTACCAATCAAAATCTCTCTCTTGTATGTTGTTTTTTCATATAATGTGTTGGATGCATTAATAAATAATAATACAAGACACGAAAATTGAAAAAAGGAAAAAAGGAAAATGATATTTATGTTGATAACGAGGAGATTCAAAAATTATATATAATAATCTAAAATTATTAATGATATTATATTATTTCTTTTCCTTTTTAAATTAATAATTGATTTTAAAATATTATAAGTCATAATGTAAGATAAAAATAAAATAAAATATTATAATTATATGATGGTAGGGATTATGAACAAATAAATATTAAGAGAATATAAAAAAAAAGTTTGCACTATATATATCAATTCCAATCAATGGCTTAATGGTCGGAGGGTTCCACTTCCATGCATTTCAGGTGGGTTCGAATTGCTCCAGACGTTTTTTTTTTTAAAAAAAAAAAGGTTTTATGAGCCAAAAAAATAAATGGAAAAACAGGGGAAAATCATAAATTTTGGGAAATTATCAGAAAAAGTCAAAAAAAAAAAAAGTTAGAAAAACAGAAAATTGGTGGAGATATCTTATCGATCTCCACTAGCGGTGTCAAATGGGCCGGGTCGGGTCGTTTTTTTGAGCCGTGCCTGGCCCGCTTGGGCTGGCCTGTCCGTATGGGTCGGGATTCGGGGGCCCGAGGGTCGGGTCGAATCAGACCAGACCCGCGGTCTTTTTTGTGGGAGGGGCGATCGAGGGGTCGGGCTCAGGGGACACCTGACAAGGGATGAACCCGTGCCGGGCCAGGCCCGGCACGGCACCATTCGTGCCTAACCCGGGCACGGCATTGGCCCGGGCACGGCCGAACCAAGCCGTGCCTCGTGCGTGGTAATCTCAAAAAAACAAAAATTTTGGCTGAAATATCAAAAATTTTGTTCCCTGACCACATTGGACCAATTTGCAATTCATGGAAATCACAAAAAACAAAAATAAAAATAAAAGATTGTGCGTGGAAAGTTCATGAGGTAATTTCCTACCCATACAAATGGTTCACCACTTTTGTATCTTTCAGATGGTAATTTTTGTTGGATTATATGTATTTTAAGTTGCTTCTAATTCTTGTTAGATTCAAGTTGCTCTTGTTCTTTTTATTGTTCTTTTTTTTTTTTTTTTGTTCTCCTCTTGGTATGATTCTTGTTTCGCAGTCGATGATTGAGCTGAGCCGCACCCAAGATGAAGAAGTAGGAGATGGAACAACATCGGTCATTGTTCTTGGTATGCTATCTCTTTTTTGCCTTTTCAAACCTGGTTTTGTACATTAGGGTGGCGGCTGAAGTGGCCTAGCAAAACAAGTTAGGAGTTGTCTAAAGATTGCACATTAGGGTGTCTAAAGATTGTTTTATATATAATTAATGGCAGCTGGAGAGATGCTCCACGTGGCCGAAGCCTTCATCGATAAGAATTATCATCCTTCCGTAATTTGTCGAGGTGATGTATTGGTGCACGGGATGTTTCATTGTTTTGTTGTTTATTGGGACATGGGCTTTGGTAACGAACACATCTCCTAACTTGTTTTGGCAGCCTATAATAAAGCACTAGAGGATGCTATTGCTGTTCTTGACAAAATCGCAATGTCCATTGATGTGAATGATCGTGAGTTTCTTCTCTACTCATAATTTATATTCTAGATGATAATGTTTATTAAGTTCTTATGGCTTATTTTTTTACATGCTATTAGATAAAACCCTAAGTAGAGAAATAAAAAAAAAAAAGAAAAAAAAAAAAGAAAAATAAAAAAAAAACAAAAAAAAAAAAGAAAAAAAAAAACCCTAAGTAGAGAAATCAAGCACCAAGGTTTCCCAGAGAGAGGTGTGCATTGTAATAACGCAATGCATGCATGCATGCATCTACGCTTGTGTGACATCACACATGTATGCAAGGTAGGCCCACTTAAGGCACTTATTGTTCATAAAATGTGCACAATAGCTGCATGGGAAGGAGATGCACACAGAAATTATGCAATAAAGATTGAAATTTCAACTTTTGCACAACAAATTCATAGAAATTATGCAATTGTAGGCATGTCGTTCTTTAGGCTCACCCTCAATGCACATTGGAGGTACACATTTATGCACAAATGTGAAGAAAGTAAAAAAAAAAAGAGGGACAATTTGTGGAGTTATGGCTGTGAGTGACACCAACTCGCTTTTGGTGGTGGAAAAGTATTTTGGGTGATAGTATTTTGATTAGTGAAATGATATCATCGTAGAGGTGTCAAATGAGTAGTGCCGTGCTGACACAACCCTTTCTATGTGGCCCAGCCCTGCCACATGGAAATGCTGGGTATTGTCGTGCTTTATTAGGTTGTTGTGTTGACTGTTGAGCCTTACTGGTTTGTGCCAGATCTTTTGGTTTTTGGTAGAAATTCAATTAAAATATCTTGCAATTTAATTTTTAAATTTATTAATTATTCAATATATTTTATTTAAATAAATTAAAAAAAATATGACTTTTGCCTCAAATAATAAAAGTGTTTAATGAAAAAAAATCTATTTCATTCTATAATCAAAAGTAGATTTTGATATATACACATACTTAACATACAATGAAGCGTAACTAATTAGACCATAAATACATAATAACATAACTGATATAAAAAAAAATACTGAGTAGATGGTATAATTTAAAAAAAAAAATAATCAAAAATTATATGAGACATCAATCGTTGTCTTTGGTATGATTTTGTGGATGTAGTTATGAATTATCGTCATGATGTATACATCTGAAAGTATTGTTTGTGGTGGTTTTAATATCCTTAATTTTTTTTCGATGAATGATCATTTGTCATCATTTCTTGTGTTTTATATTGAATGTTTAATTTTGAATTTTCTTAGTTTTTCATGTATGCAAATATCTATATGATATCTAGTTGCAATCTTAATTTTATATCTTAAATTACAGGTGTCAACTAGGCCGGGCCGGGCCGGCACTGAAAAATTCCGTGCCCGGGCCCGTGCCGTGCCCGGGTTAGGCGATTGCCGTGCCGTGCCTGACCCGGCATGGTTCGGCACGCGGCACGGCACCCCGGCGCGGGTCAGTCCCGTGCTGGGTGTCCCGTGAGCTTGATTCCAGGAAGCCCCTCCAGCATAAAAAGACCGCGGGTCGGGTCTGATTCGACCCGACCCGCGGTCTTCCCGTATCCCAAACCGCTCGGACAGGCAAAAACCCTAGCGGGCTCGGTAGCACGAACGTGCCCAAAAAAAATGGGCCGGCCATGCCGGCCCGGCCCGTTTGACACCTCTATCTTAAATATTATTAGCGGTCACAAAAAAAGTAGACTAAATGTTACTTTAAATACTAGATGAGTTAGTAGATCAAGCACATAGTAATTGGATTTATATGATTTTTATAAAAATAAAATATTCAAATTATTATTATTAATATTATATTATTAGATTATGAATTAATCGAGATCAAAGTATCAAAATAGTTCTCTCCTATTTGATATATTATTTTATTATTTGTTAATGACTAATTGAATGAAGAAGTTATTATTTTTGAACATGATATCCATATATATACTTGAACCTTGACTATAAGTATCATTCCTAGTACTATAACATGTAAATAATATAGTTAATTTATCTCAATAAGCATGATACAATATGCATGATGACTTCTACACACAAATTTATCGTATCATAAAAAATATTTAGAAATTTCATAAAAAAAATTATTGTATTAAAGTCAGAATAATTAATAATTTCTTCATACATTATTATTTGACTGCTTGTATATCAAGTATTGCTAACTAATATATAATTTTAACATAAGATCGGTATGAATCTAATGATGTATTATATTCATTTGGAATTTGTTTTAGGCTTGCTATTAAAGAGAGAGTGCTTAATTTTTGTTATCTGCGAGGTGGTCTAAAGTTTTTTAGTGAATTCGACAAATATATTAATGATTCTTTATCATTTATGCTATCATGTTAGTTATGTTACATAAATACTTAATATTAAAAATCTCACCTAATGATTCTTTCTTAATGATTTTGACAAATATATTAATGATTATTTTATTATTAGAATTATTATTAAAAGTTATATTAAAGATTCTAATTATATACTCATAAATCATATACGATAGTATAATATTTTTTAAATAATTATTTTTTAAATCTTAAAATTTCAGAAAATCTTAAAATTTGTTAATAATTATTATTTAAATAATTTAAATATTTTATTATATTATTTTTATTTCTTAGCCTTAAAAATTGTATAATAAACAAATTGAAAGTAAGATAGTATAATATTGGCTGTCCTTTTAAAAAAAAAAAATTAAATTAATAAACTTGTTATCGTAATTAGCTTGATTATATTTATTCTATCAGAATTATTGTGACATATGAAAGGGGTCACCAAAGAATCAATTTCAATTATCATGTCATTTAGTTGGATATGACTGAGATATATAATATATTATGTTTTTTTTGGTGTATTGATTAGAATATTTCTCTAGGCAGCATGTCGATCAATGATTTGATACTACTTTATTATATTTTGTAAATTCATTATTAATTTAATTTATACATAAATTATAATCTTTTATTATTTAATTTTTACTTGCAGACATAAGAATCTTACGATAAGAAAGCTTAAAGTAGGTCTGCATAATATTGATCAAGATTCAATTAAAAGACTCATTATCATAATTAGATCGGCCTTTGTTTTTTATTAAAAATTATGACGAAATGTAGTTCTCGAGCTGAGTAATTTTCACAGTAGATTGCACTCCCCGTGAATTTGTCTGGCAGGTGCCACGATGCTGGGCCTCGTGAAAAGCTGCGTAGGCACCAAGTTCACCAGCCAATTTGGCGACTTGATTGCGGTAAGCACGGCGGTCTCTTTCTTGTCCTTCCTGCGGGGCATGTGGGCAGTCCCTCTGCAACCGCGGGCTTGATGACCTGCCGGGTTGACGTGCAGGACCTGGCAATCGATGCCACCGCAACCGTGGGCGTCGACCCCGGGCACGGGCTCCGGGAAGTGGACATCAAGAAATACATAAAGGTGGAGAAGGTTCCCGGGGGGCAGCTGGAAGATTCTGCGGTTCTCAAAGGGGTGATGTTCAACAAGGACGTGGTTGCCCCGGGAAAAATGAGGAGGAAGATTCTCAACCCGAGAGTGGTGCTTCTCGACTGCCCCCTCGAGTACAAGAAGGGGGAGAGCCAGACGAATGCCGAGCTGGTGAAGGAGGAGGACTGGGCCGTGCTGCTGAAGATGGAGGAAGAATACGTCGAGAGCATGTGCATGCAGATAATTAGGCTCCGGCCAGACCTGGTCATCACCGAGAAGGGGCTCAGCGACCTGGCCAGCCATTACCTCTGCAAGGCGGGCATCAGCGCCATTCGGAGGCTCCGCAAGTCGGACAACAACCGGATTGCCAAAGCCTGCGGGGCAGTCATCGTTAACCAGGCCGACGAGCTGCAAGAGTCTGATGTTGGCACCCGCGCCGGGCTGTTCGAGGTGAAGAAGATCGGAGACGAGTTTTTTTCGTTCATCGTAGATTGCAAGGACCCCCGGGCTTGCACGGTTCTCTTGAGAGGAGCAAGCAAGGATCTTCTCAATGAAGTGGAAAGAAACCTCCAGGTGACTTTTTTCTCCCTCTCTCTTTTTTTTTTTTTTTTTAATTTTATTTTATTTAATTTTATTTTTTAAAAAAAGTAGCTTTTTATTTTTGAACGAGGTTGTTTTTGTAATTTCTCAGTACGCGCTGGTTGTTTTGGTGCTGTTAATTTAATTGTTTTTTTTTTTTTTTTCCTTTGAAAATTTGGCCAACATAATCCATGGCTGGACGTCGGGTAGGATGCCCTGTCTGTGGCCAGAAACATGATCAAGAACCCAAAGCTCGTTCCTGGTGGCGGGGCTACGGAGCTGACCGTGTCTGCCACTCTGAAGCAGAAGAGCTCGTCCGTCGAGGGAACGGAAAAGGTAGGCCTTATTTTCCTGCCTTTTCTTCCTCCAGCAGTGATTTTCGATGGTTCGTGGTCAAGTCTTGTTTTATGATTCGCAGTGGCCTTACGAAGCTGCTGCCATGGCCTTCGAAGCCATACCCCGAACCCTAGCCCAAAATTGTGGCGTTAACGTGATAAGAACGATGACTTCTCTCCAGGGAAAAGTATGGCACCCGCCCCCCTCTCTCTCTCTCTCTCTCTCTCTAGTTTTTCTGCTTTTTGTGCCCCCTCTCCCGCTCCCAGCCCTAACTTGCTCCTGCTGCTTTACTGTGTAGCATGCAAATGGTGACAATGCCTGGATTGGCATCGACGGGAATACTGGTGAAATTGCCGACATGAAAGAGAGAAAGGTGGGTTTTTTATTTTTTTGTTTTTTTTTCCTTATTTTCTGCTCTGCAACGCTCTGCCATGCGAGCCGCCTCTGTGACAGGTGTGGGACGCATTCAATGTGAAAGTAGAGAGCTTCAAGACGGCAATAGAGGTGGCGTGCATGCTTCTGAGGATCGACGATATCGTGAGCGGCATCAAGAAGAAGCAGCCTCCCGCGTCCGGCCCCGTTCAATCGCAGCCCAATGCCGAGAGGGAGGAAGATGCTGATGGCGAGCAGATGCTTGCGGACTGAGCTGAGCCCCAATTCTTCAAAACCCTCCATCTCTAACTGTACCTCTGTAAATCGTGCGTGCAGCATATTTTTATTTTCTCCACATTTTTAATTCTGCTCCTTATAAACTAGTCGGTTCTCAAACTTTGTTGAAATTTAAAACTCTTAGGAAAAATCATTTAAATTGCCCCTATAAGTGTGTGTGTGTGTGTGTGTATATATATATATATGTGTGTGTGTATATATATATGTATAAATATGTGGATATAGATGTATATGTATAAATATGTGTATATATGTTATTTTAAAAAACATATATATGTATATATGTTTTCTTTTATATATACCCCTATATAAAATTGCTTTCTATATGTGCGTGTGTATTTTGTATGGATTTTTAAAAAATACTTAATTTTTTTTTTGAAATGTATATTGTTTTTATGTCTATAAGTGTATACGATTTGAAGAACCTATTTATAGTATGCATTTTCAAAAGTATGTGGACGGTATGTATTTTTTAGAAAACATATACGTGGTATATATACACGTATTATACATTGTTGGGTCTGCCTAGTTTTGGACAGGCCAATTTTATCATTTTAGTTTTAAATTTGATTTAAATTTAATAGGATGTAATGTTTTTTAGTGTGATTGAGTTTTATTTAATTAGAGCATGGAGCATTGGAATATTCATATTATTGCGAAGTGCTCCTATTAATTTTTAAATATAATTAAATAAAGAAAATGTTACAATTTTGAAAAAAAATAATATATAGATGGTTTTTTTTTTTTGGAATTAAGGCAAGGTCTTCCTTTTTTTCGGGATATATCGTTACTTGGATTTTACGGATATATCGAAGATATATTGGTGTATATTTGCATACGAGCACCAATCAATGATAGATATATCGCTTTTAATAGATATATCGATACTTAGAATTTATGAATATATCGGAGATATATCGGTGAGTATATCAGAAATTTTTATCATTGATCAAAACTGAACCAAAATCCATACATTTATAAGAGTTATTGGGCAACCACATTTTGCCACACTAAAGGTTAACCTATGCCTATCGCGCGCATGCAACACGGGTCGAGTCTGATTGGACCCGACCCGTGGTCCCACGAGGTCCGAACCATATGGCCAGGCCAGGCCAGGCCAGGCCAGGCCCGAGCGGGCCGGCGTGGTTACTGTGCCATGCCATGCATGGCCCAGCACGAAGGCACGCTCGTGCTCAAAAAAAAAAAGGGGCACGACCCGTTTGACACCTATAGGGCGGAGTCATAACTATTCTTTGATTTCTTCCAAGATCATGCTTCAATTAATTTTCTTGCAATAAGCTTGGGCCTCCAAACTCACCAGCTTTGACTTGCAAACTTGGTATGTGAAAGTTCAATGATTTAAAATACCTCAATAAGAGATTTTGTTAAACTTACATTGTATGTGAGAAATGGTGTTAATCCTACAAAATAAATTAAAAACTATATTTAACAAATATAAAACAAATTAATAGTTTAATATTAGCTAAAATAAATTAATGCTAGAGGTGTCAAACAGGACGTGCCGGGTCAGCCTGGCTAATTTTTTGTGAGCACGACCGCTTCTGTGCTTGGGCCAGCATGGTTTATTCAAGCAAAGCCCGGCATGACCCACCAGCCCGGTGATAAATTGATTGTGCTGGGTCAGGCCCGTACGGGTATTTAAAAAAAATAAAAATTTTATATTTTTAAATATTTAAGAATTTGTATTAAACTATTTATAAAATATATATTATATATATAAAATGACATTGTTCAAAAATATTAAATTTATAACTTGAAAATTGTTGAATATACAATACAATATAAATAAGGTTTAATTTTTTTTATTTTTTAATAAATTTAGATTATAATTTATTAGAATTAAATTATAGAATTTTTAATGAAAAATATAAACACAAAAATAAATTAAACAAAAAATTTTGTTAAAAAAAATTATAAAATCACAAAAACAAAAGTAAACAAAATATCAAATCGGCCAATAGATAACGAACTAAAACAAATACAATGTAAAGTAAATAAAAAAACGTATAATCAATACAAAACAAAATATCGAAATCAAAAATCAGAATCAAGAATTATACAAATCATCAACTATATTAGTGACAGTGATGCATCAAAAATCAAAATTAGGTGGCAATGACAAATGACATATGACATGGTGTGACATTGGCAACTGGAGTCTTGGAATAGGCAGGGGCAATCGGTAACCATGTCAATCGTCAATCGGCATATCATGATCATCATCAACCATAACATCAAAATCACTAGGATATGTATCATCATCATCATCAGCAATCAACTCATCCACTTTCGCAAAGGATGTAGTCCTTGTCCCAGCTCCAGCATGATCCCGGATGCTAAACCTCGAATCCTCCCAATCCTTCATACAGGCCAGAGCTTCAATAATATATGGATGTAATCTCGATCTTCCATCTGAAATTACATTTACTGCAACAGAAAAAGCAGACTTTGATGCTACGCTCGACACCGGATGAGTCAGAAGATCCCATGCCTTATTAGATAGCACTAGAAAGGTTGACTCATATGAATTTCACCAATGTAATATATTAAGATACCCTTCTCATAAGGGAGCTGGCTGGTGAAGACTCTCAGGCAATGACCGGGAGGTCACGAGTTCAAGTCTCACCAGGGGGGGGGGGGGGGGTACTGGGGAATTCTTACCTGCTCGGTTCACCGGGGGCCCAAGGGGATGTAGGGACTCACGTAAGTGGACTCTGAACCTCTTGGTTATCCAAAAAAAAAAAAAAGTAATATATTAAGATTCTTAGTATCAGAATATGATAGGATTGAGTAATAATCGGTATTTAAGTACCGAGAAAGCTTGCTCCTATGTGATGGTCAACCCCGTTGTTTCCCCTCGCTAATTTAATGGAAAAATC
Source organism: Sapria himalayana (assembly GCA_029783825.1). Classification (NCBI taxonomy): domain Eukaryota; kingdom Viridiplantae; phylum Streptophyta; class Magnoliopsida; order Malpighiales; family Rafflesiaceae; genus Sapria; species Sapria himalayana. Next base: position 425,478 of record JAREIK010001397.1, on the reverse strand, counting down.
ACCTTCGAAGAAGGTATTGATGTTTGTAATGACAGTCTCACCACCACCACCACCACCATACCTAGTATGTGAACAAGCCAATTAACTTCTCGTGAATGAATCTTTCTGGTGGGCCTTCCAGGTTCATGATCTAGGAAATGTAAGTTAGGGTATTATCTACCCCTTCCACCTTAACCCTATGATCCATGCATTCAGCGAGACAATAAAGAGACGGAATGGTGGACCAATACTTTAAGTAATTAGTTTTCATCTCTACAACCATATGGTTGAGTGTCGGGTCAGCTCGATACTTCCTAAACATGCTACTAATGTTACATATGCATCTGATTGTATATACATAAATAGATAAATACATGAAAACATGAATACACGAATACACGAATACACGAATACACGAATACACGAATACACGAATACACGAATACATGGATACATGGATACCTGTATACACGAATACACGAATACACGAATACATTATACATAAAAACATAAATACATAAAAAGATAAATACATAATTATTTAAAAACACAAATATATAAATACATAAAAATATAAATACATAAATATATTGATACATAAATTTATAAATACATAAATTTATAAATACATAAATTTATGCATACATACATATATGAATACATACATTTGTGAATACATAAATATATAATTACATAAATAATAAAATACTTAAATATAAAAATACATAAATATAAAAATACATAAATATAAAAAATACATAAATATATAAATACGTAAATATATAAATACGTAAATATATAAATACGTAAATATATAAATACGTAAATATATATATAAATATATATATAATATAAATATATAAATATATAAATATATAAATATATAAATATATAAATATATAAATATATAAATATGTAAATATATAAATATATATATAAATATATATATAAATAAATACATAAATACATAAATATATAAATATATAATTAAATAAATAAATACACACACACACACACACACACACACATAATTATATAAATATGTAAATATATAAATATATAAATATATAAATATATAAATATATAAATATATAAATATATAAATATATAAATATATAAATATGTATAAATATATAAATATATAAATATGTAAAAATATATAAATATATAAATATGTAAAAATATATAAATATATAAATATATAAATATATAAATATATAAATATATAAATATATAAATATATAAATATATAAATATATAAAGACACACACACACACATATATGTACACACACACACACACACAAACATATAAACATAAACATATATAAATATATAAACATATATATATATATATATATATATATATATATATATATATATATATATGTAAACACACACACACACACATAAATATGTGTTTTTATATTTACATATTTATGTGTGCGTGTTTTTTTATTTATATATTTATGTGTGTTTTTATATTTATATATTTATGTGTGTGTGTGCTTGTGTGCGTGCGTGTGTGTGTATGTGTATATATATATATATATATATATATATAAATATCTAAATATATATAGGCCTAAAACCTCAAATTATATATAAATATCTAAATATATATATGTGTATATGTGTATATGTGTTTTTATAAGGGCCCAAAACCTCAAATTATGGACCCGAGGAACCATGTAAAGGCCCAAGGATTTATATATAGGCCCAAGGTCTGACCATTTTAAATCACTAAAAAATTGCTTAATAAATAATAATTTACCCAAAAAAGTCAGCGAACATCAGCTTTTGGTAATCCGCGGGGATATGTACGAGAGACAATTCAAGAAATGCTCAATAAATAACACTCTACAATTTCAGTGATCTCGGCATGTCAACAGTCAACAGCAGCGCAGTGAGGAAATTTCTCAGAAACAGTGACAGACGAAGAAGAAACATGCAGCCGTCAATCCCAAGGCTCCAACCAAAGTTCAACTTTTTGATTCTTCGCAGTCCACACCTGCTCGCACCTGTTCATTCGATGCGTTCTTGGCACTGCCAAACAGGCGGATCTGAGATTTCAGAACCAGAACAGTTCTCCTGACCAGATTTTCAATCAACAGCGACGAAGAGGCGGATCTACCAGTAGCATCGCCATTGTTCTTAGCAAGACGGACAGTATAAAACGATGATGGAAGCAAGACCATTCCAGGAGCACACGACGAAATGAAAGTCTCACGATGGCCGAAGGCAAGAATTACTGCCTGAATTCCAATTTCTGCAAGCAGCTGCAGCTTTGGAGTTGTCTCATAATCATCAGCATCCTCTGCCTTTTTAATGGCGCGAAATATACCAAGCAGGCAGAGGGCAGTGTCAGTGGCGCAGTCCAAGCCAGCATCGACAGAGCCAGCACCAACCAAAGCGCGAATGGCACAAAAAAGCGGAGTACAAAACTGAGCGTAAACGTGCTCATCCTGACAGCTCTGCAATGGAAAGTCTGCATCGTGGGCAAGAAGATGGACGAGGAAGACGAGGATGTAAGCTGGAAACTCTGCCAGCGATTCTCCCTGAGAGAGAGAGTCCGAGCTAGCTTGGGCGCCTCCGGAGTATTGCTGGACAAATTCCTCCATGTACCTCATGGACAAGTCCTGTGTCTCCCTGCAGCAGTCAGATGCAGCAAGCGCAAAGGCACATGCATACCTAATTGGGATAATTCGATCTCTCAGCAGCTTGTATATTTTATCAACAAATACTCTTCTGACAGAAGGCGAAGAATCCTTCGCCACTAGAACTGTGCTCCTGAAAAGAAGAGGATGTATGTGGAAGTCCAATCTTCTGGAAAGTCGGAGAACAGATTTTGCAGCATCCAGCACGAGAAGACGATCACCAGAGGCTTTATCTGGCTCTGGAAGAAGAATTTTTGATAAAATGTTCAGCAATTCATCAATATGGCACCTGACATGAGATCTTCCATGCGAGAGAAAAAACTTAGTGACTGCTTTGAGCCCATAAATCTTTAGCTCAAAAGAATTGCCCGATTCATCATCATCATCATCATCCTCCTCGAGAGAAGAAATTGTGTGATCAGGTGGCACAGCTTGGAATAGATTTTTGAAGATGGAAGAACAGATTCCTCCGTACAGGGTTTCACAGGCTGGAACAGAGAGCTGCGCGATACAACCCAGTGATTGCAGTATTGTCGGCGTGTTGTATCCATTCTGTAGGCGATCCACTAGTTCATCGCATAATCTAGTGAAAATATACTGCTGGCTGGAAGAATCAACCAGCGATGCAATTGCAGAGACGGCCAGCTTAGATTGGAGACGAGTTCCATCCAGGCATAATTTTTCCAACAATGGCAAGCACCTGAAACTGGCTGGTGTTTCCGGACGTGCCGTGGCCAAAGCTTCGAGGACTGTATCGTTGATCTGAGCTTTCTCTTCTAGCAGCACCCGCAGCTGTTCTTCTGCATCTCCGAGAAGCGAGGGAAAATTGGTGACAATGGCGAGAAACAACTTCGCAGAATAATGCTCCAAAGACTCGCTCCTGCGTTCGTTCGCGGATATAAAATCTAGGGCATGGCAAACATGCTCGGAGCCAAAAATGTTGAACGAGCATTTCGAGGAGAGCAGAGAGAGAAATTCGAACAGATGGTGCTTGTTTCCGATCAGCTGCAATAAATCGTCTCTGGTTGCCTCGGCATCTGCAACTGCATGCTGATGCAGTAATTTTTCGAGGGAATTGAAAATTCTGTTGTCCTTCAGCTGGTCTAACTTGCGAAAGCAATCCTCCGCATGGCGGGCATCAGGAAACAGCGCAGCCATTCTTGCAAACAACAATGTCGAGCTGCCGTCCATATCTCCGCCGGTAGCCTTCTCCTTCCTCGAGGCTAAGTACTTCTGCATCTCACTCTGCAACCTTCGCTTCTGAGATAAAATACGATTTAGGGCTTTCACATGAGGAGGAGAGAAGAGGGAGAAGAGATGGATCCAATGCCTCGTCATTTCTGCAGCGGAAATAGCTGGAAATAAGCTTTCTGCCAGGATGAGCTCCATGTTTTGAGGCCTGAAATCCTTACAATCCTTATCGTAGCAGAGCATCAACACTTTGCCTGGAATTTGTTCAAAGTGGTCGCTAAAAATCACGCGCCCCTCTGAGCACGCGGAACAGTAACCTCGATAAACCTCCATCAACTTTTGCAGCGCCTTCTTCCGGACGGATATCTTCTTATCACGAAGCCTGTCCGTAGTCTTTACCGCCAGATCAGGTGGAAATTGGCTAGGGTTCGCCCTCGCGAGGTCACACAGGACCGCCACTGCCTCGATCCTAACTTTATCATCAAAGTCCAGCAGTCGCCCTCCCAAGGCATCGAGAATATCACGTGACTCCTTCCCAGACGGATTGCTCAGGTAACAAGCTCTGGCGCAACGGAGAGCACCGAGCCTAACCTCCACGGACTTATCGGTGAACCTGTTTCTGAACTCGATAAAAAGATTTTGATATTTCTGAGAAACATGGTTATTGGGCACCGTAAACAGCCTCCCAATCAAGTTAAGGGCCTTTATTCGAACATCAACTTGATCCGTCAGCAGCTCCTGAGTCAAGTTAGGGATGACGGCGAGAAGCATCTGGGGAGCACACTGGAACACTTCAAACAGGATTTCATGGTAAAATTCCTTGAGATCAGAATCCATGGAATCTCTGTTCAGCGAACACGATGTTAGAAAACCACAGATAAGGGGCTCGAGCTGTTCTGCAGACGCCTGAATGACGGCGACAGCAAGGTGATAGGCTGAATTCGATCCGGCCTTCCCTCTCTTCAGAAGATTCTCCAAGATGACATCCAGCAGGGGCCGCAAAGGCTCCTCGCTCAAAATATGCGCCATGATAGACAGAATATCATTTGTCAGGCTCTGTTGGTGATGATCCCTCGTTACGTGGAAAAAAACGCGGAACATTTCAACGACTAGGTCGTTGCAGCCGATATCGAGCATAATAACGCAGCATTTGCATCTCGCAACAGTTTCCAGTATCTTAACCCTCCGGGAGAAGTACGGGCTCGCAGTGTCGGCCAGCTCCGCGAACATGCTCAGTATAACTCTGAACACATCTCTGAGACAATCGTCTTCGAAAGGAGGTTCTGGTGCCAGGATTCGGAACATCTCAGTCACGCATATAGCAACCAGAAGCTTTACGTCCTTGTCGGCATGGCGGAGAAGGCCGTGCTGGAGAAGAGCTTTCCTCAGAGGTTTAATGGCGTGTTCTAACTTGTTTGCAAATCCTGGCTCTCTAGAACACTCTAGAGAAGAAGACTGTTCGATTTGGGAAACAGCGCTCACAGCTCGGCGGAGAGATTTCACTACCAAATCCTTGTTGAGGCGAGAAAGCCCGGCGAGCTGGGTTCCGGCTTCGGAGACGGCATTCAATGGGATCGCGTCCATTGATCCGGCCGCCATGAAACCACGGACCACTAGTGTTCCGTAATTGCTTCTAGGAAAGTGGAATTAACCAGAGATAAATTCTCAATATTAGTTATATATTATAATATAATTAAATTTATTTTTATATTCATTGTATTTGAATGAATTAAACTAATATATAATTATATGTTTGAATTAATAATTTATTACATCTCCAATAAATAAAATATAATTTAATATTACTCATATATTAAAATATAATTAAATATTAATTTTCAATAAATTTGAATAGCATATAAGTATATATTAAAAAATTTAATATATTTATAATAAATAAATAATATTATAAATTAATTATCTTATTTACTAATATGATATAATTTAAGTTTACATCAAAAATTATATATATATATATATATATTAAATTTTTTATTATAACTTCAAAATATAATTATACTTGAATTTTATTTTTATTATAATATTATTTATTGGTATTTTATATCAAAATATCCATTAATTTATCCTGATATATTTAGATATATCCATAAATTGAGTTAATGATATATCCAAATTTTAAAATAATTACATAATTCAAAAAAAAAAAAGTTAAAAAAAAACTTATTAATATATAATTTTGGATTCTTAAATTTTAGCGCATTTATTTAATATTATATATACTTTGGTTAATTAAAAAGTTTTATAAAATTATAAATTTTTCAAATTAATTTTTTTTTCTACTTTTTCCTCAAAATAAATCTATTAACAATCTATTAATATAATATTATGCACGAGATATAATATTTTATTCAATAATTTAGTTAAGATAAAAATATGACTAAGAGATATATTAATTTAACTATAGACTAATATATTGATTTATACTGCATGTATAACAAAAAATAAATTATTCAAAAAATAAAAATGAGAAAAATTACTATAAAAAATATATTTAGAATAAATATTATAGTTCGAAATATAGGAAAAAAAATTAAAATAAATCATTTCTTTTAAGCTTTAAATTTTGAATAATATAAAATTATTATCAACTCATTTTTTTATTTCTCAAATTAAGTTTTTTATTAAATTAAAATAAATTTAATAATAATATTAAATAAAGCTTTTAGCTAAAACAAATTTATGAATAAACACTATATTAGCTTTAAGAATAGATTGATAAATAAAATAATAGATATAAGATAAATAATTATTAAAAATATAATTATTGTGCAGTGTTTCGAACAAATTATTAGAGGATGAGAGAGAGAGAGAGAGAGAGGATCACATCATCTCCACCACAGCTCGACTGACAATGTTGCCCTGATCGAGATCTCGGAACGCTTTGCCTGCATCTTCGAGTTTGTACCTTCTGGTGACGGCGACGGCGAGATTGAATATACCCGCCTCCGCGAGTCTGACGAGCTTGGGAAGATCCGCCCTGGTCCTCGCCCCGTACGATCCAATAACCTTGATCTTTCGGCGAACAAGACGATTAATCTCTATCTCCCCCACATCACCCGATTTGCTAATTCCAATCACCACGACTTTTCCTCCGTCTCTGGCGCTCTTGACGCAATCAGAGAATGTTCGTGGCTTACCCAGCGCCTCCACGGCGATATCCACCCCTCTTCCTCCCGTTATCGCCTGGCCAAAAATCAAAATAAGCAAAAATCAAACCCTAATTTCAATAGATGTGTGTGGTTGTTATAATAAAATTGTGAGCTAGCAGCTCGAGAACTTTTAGTTCTTGAGTTGACGCATTGGAGGGTAAAATGTCATTTTGGCTCAATAACTCTAGCTCAAGAACTCCAATGGTGGTCGCTAAAAATGGGGTGTAAAATGTCATTTTGCAATCTGAATAGTATTTTGGCAGTCTTCAATAGTATTTTTGTTTCAATGATAAGTACTAAAATGAGATATTATTTTTAAATTATTTTATATTTTTTTATTAAAAAATATAAATAAACATTGATAGCATTGACAGTAGCCAACTGTTATTTTGCAGTATCTCATTTCTCTCTCTAAAATTGCTAAATATGACACCCCAATATCTTGGATGACATTTTACCAACTTTGATGCCACCTCTATTGGAGTATGTTTTTTTGTTGTTTGGGTGTCATCTTAGCAGTTATGGAGAGGACACTCCTTATATCAACTCTCACTGGAGTTGCTTTTACACAATGCTCTCGCCCAGCATGAGACAGGAAACATATTAATATCTTGACAATCTTATCTCTGAAATTAAAATTACTTCATCCGATTAGTCCCGAACTTAACACTTATAATCATTAGACAAAGATACTTATCATCACATCAAGATCAAAACATGACATCTAGATATGTATATATATAATTATTATATGTGATTACACAAACAATAATATTATTAGATTTCATAAGAATGCTAAAATTAAATATATTTGGATGAGAATAATATTATTAGAAGTTATAATATTATATGCATATGATAGAGGTTATTTCTGACTTTTTATGATAAGACTGTCGAGATGTTCTAGAAACATTCTAGCTAAGAACGTAGAGGATTCCTGAGAGTAAAAAAAAAAAAGAAAAGAAAAATAATCCAATAATATTGCCTCTCTGAGAAATCATCCTTAAGGTAGTTTAGTTATTCAAAAAAAAATATTAAAAAAATAATATTATAATTTAATTATTTAATAATACAATAAAATGACATGAAATTTTGATAAAATTCATAAAAATAAAAATACTAAATAAAATTATCGAACCTCGATAACAATGTGATCATAACTACTAACTCAAACAATAAAAAAAATTTAAAAAAAAAAAAGAAAAATAAAACAAACTACTAATTCAAACAAGAATTCAATGAACTATTATAACAAAGGTTTTAACTTGCATTATTATTTATTTAATTTTATTTTTCATACTATTGATGAGAATATCCAACTTGTGAGCAGTCTAAATCATATTTGTCTATTATATAAGGACTTGAATTGTACATTGATACTAGAGGTGTCAAACGTGCCGGGCCTGCCCGGTTCGGCCCGGCACGAGGCACGGCATGGTTCGGCCGTGCCCGGGCTGGCCCGGCACGTTTTTAAACCGTGCCCAGGTTAGGAACTGCTCGTGCCGTGCCGTGGCACGGCACGCCGGCACTGGTTCGTCCCGTGCCGGTTCACGCAGGCACGGGTGGGGCTGGGGCGTGGGCGTGACCCGTCCCCTGACCCCCCCGGTAAAAAGACCGCGGGTCGGGTCTGATTGGACCCGACCCGCGGTCCCGACTGTCGAGCCCCGACGGGCTTAGACCCGACCAATCCCAACGGCCAAAAAAAAAAAAATTCAAACTTTACAAATTTTCAGCCGTTGGATTCGCCTCCAAAGGCTAGGGGGCAGAATCCAACGGTCCTCGTGATTCTGTCCCTTAAAATTATATAAAAAATTCAAAAAAAAAATAAAAAAATTTCTTTTTTTATAAAAAATTAATTTCTTTAGACTATAAATTCTACCCACCTCCCTATAACATTTATGTTTTTCAAAAACATATCTCCTCTCTAAACTCTTTCTCTCACATAAACCGTGCATCTCTCTTGGGCCTCGGGATTTTGATTTCGACTTGGATTTTCGTGAAACTCTACTTGAGTTTTGAACATCAGAGCTTCCTGCGATGCACCTTGCACGTGACTGACTTCATTGCTTTTACCGGGTAATTTATTTTACGTTTTTATTTACTTTCTCTCTCTAAAGCTTTTCTCTCTAGAAAAAGATAGGAAAAAAAAACATAAAAAATGACAAATACACTTGACACGTATTTAAATTTGGAAAATAAAAATGTTAGTGTTACACAGAGGTCTGCAGCTGCCGAAACTTTGGTTTCTCCAGTCGTCTCAACCCAAAGTTCTAAGAAACAAAAAACTAGGAGGACTTCTGTAGTTTGGACTCATTTTAAAATCAAAACACAAGTAAATGTTAGGGGTGAGGAACTTGAAATGGCACAGTGCAAATATTGTATGAGACTTTTAACATGCAAGAGTTCATGTGGGACTGGGCACCTTAAGAGGCATGCCGAATTATGCACAAAAAAACATGGACCCTTAGATCCTAGGCAAACCCAACTTAGCACTACATTTTTTGAGACTGGATCGAGTCCAGTCTCAAAGTTTACTCCCTTCGTATACTCCAGCGAGTTGTGTAGAGACGGCATGATCAGGCTCATCACATTGATGGGTCTTCCGATCAAATTTTCGGAAGATCCGAGGGTAGTGCGCATCATGCAGACTTATTTTCAGCCTTCCTATCGTAGGATTTCTAAGTCCACATCTAGGAGTGACATACTAAAGATATATAAGTTAGAAAAACAAAAAATAATTAAGGAATTTTTGGCATATAGTGGAGTGGTGTCCGTGACGTCTGATATATAGACATGTCACGATGATTCTTCTTATGCATGTCTCACGAGTCAATATGTAGATTCAAACTGGACAATCAATAAAAAAATATTAGGATTCACTGAGATTCTTCATCCTCATGATGGCCCGGCCATTTTTGAGTGTATGATGAAAATATTTAGGAAATATAAAATTCAAAATAAAATTTTTAGTGTCACTTTCGATAATGCTTCTAATAATGAAGTAGCGATCAATATGTTTGTTAGGAATATTAGAGACGCACCATTATGAGAGATCTTTCATGTCAGATGCATGTGTCATGTGATTAATCTGATAGTTCAAGCTGGTATGAATGTGTGTTCCCCTGCGTTGGAAAATATAAGCAATGCACTCAAGTATATCCGCACTCATCGCAGACTACAAGAATTTGGTAATCTCTGTTTGTCTACGAATCTTAAGAAGAAGAAATTCCAATCGGATGTGAGACATCGTTGGAATTACACGTACCTTATGTTGGAATCATGTGTTGGATACGAACACGTAATATCCGACTACGTCAATAGTAAGAGTGACGAACTTATTATTGATGACACTGACTGGGCTTCAGGAATTTCATAAATGAAATTCCTGAAGATATTTTATGACACGAACATATTTTCGTCGGTTTATACGCCCACCACTTGCATTGCTATTTGGTGCATATGCAATATTAGTAGCATTTTTAGGAAGTATCGAGCTGACCCGACGCTTAGCCATATGGTTACAGAGATGGAGACTAAGTACTTGAAGTACTGGTCCACCATTCCATCTCTTTATTGCCTCGCTGCATGCATGGACCCTAGCGCTAAGGTGGAAGGGGTAGAAAACACACTGACTTTTATTTCATCGTGCATGAACCTGGAAGAGCCACCTGAAGGGTTCATTTACGAGAAGTTGACAGACCTGTTCACATACTACGATACTAGGTATGGTGGTGGTGGTGGTGAGATTGTGATTACGGACATTGATACCTTATTCGGAGATGATGATTATTCCATTAACCAAGCGAGGGGGAAACGTAGGGGTGGACCATCACATAGGAGTGAGCTGTCTCGGTACTTAGATACCAATTACTGCTCAATCCTATCACATTCTGATAATAAGAATCTTGATTTATTACAGTGGTGGAAATCATATGAGTCCACCTATCCCGTGCTATCTAGGATGGCACGGGATCTACTGACTCCTCCGATGTCGAGCATAGCATCGGAGTCTGCTTTTTTTGTTGCAGTGAACGTGATTTCGGATAGAAGATCGAGATTACGTCCAGATATGGTTGAGGGATTGAGAGAAATCGAGGTTTAGCATCCATGATCGTGCTGGAGCTGGGAACGTGACAGACACTGCAGTCGCATCCACATCCACTACAATGGCGGAGGAGCTGATTGCCGATGATGATGATCCATATGATACTGATCTTGATGTTGCGGCTGATGATTCTCAAGATATGCCGCTTGACGATTGATGCTGATCTGCTTTTTTTTTCGATGTTTTTTTTATTCATTGTATTTATACGCTTTGTTTGTACATTGTGTTGAAACTTATACTTGTTTTGTTTGGACCATCGGTTTCAAATGCATGATTGGTAATTTTTTATTTGTGTAGTTTAATTTTTTTTTTAATTTTAATTTTTACTAACATAATATATTAATTTATTTTTTTTACGATTTAAATTTTATTTTAAAAATTAATAACTTTAATTTATAATTAATAAATTATAAATATAAATAAATCTATACTAAGTTGAATTTGATAAAAAAAATAATTTTCTAAAATTTGTTTTTTTTTTTAATTTTAATTTTTAACATTTTTAAAAAAAATTATATTTAATAATTAATACTCTACACAGTGTAGACAGTAGACTACACTTAACCTTAAGAAATAAAATTTACAATATATAAATTTAAAAAAAAAAAAAACAATATTCTGATTTTAGATTTCTGCCTGTCCGTCAGTCCGTGCGGCCTCCCGTCCAGTCCCGGTCCGCTTGCCCGGCCCTACCTCTCTCTCAGCCTATGCGGCTATGCCCTGGTCCCTGGCCTGTATGGCCAAGCCGGGCCCGCCTATATTCAAACGGTACCGTGGCCCATTGGAACGATACAGTGCCGAAATCAATTTTTTTTTTAAAATTAGGGTTAGGGGGCGCTGAAACCCTAATTTTTTTTAAAAATAAGGTTTCAAGCGTGCACTATTCCTATTTTTTTTTTTAAATTAGGGTTTCGGGCGTATCCAATTCCTAATTTTTTTTTAAAATTAGAATTTCGAGCGCGCACAATTCCTAATTTTTTTTAAATTAGGGTTCAACGTGACAGCACGTGCCAAAACCCTAATTTTTTTTTTAATTTAGGGTTCGGCTCGACCGAGCCGAACCCAGAGAATCATGCCGCGGGCCCTTGCTGGGCTGAACCCCCACAAAACCAGTAACCGTGCCGTGCCTGAAAAAAATGGACCAACCCATCCCGACACGTCCTGTTTGACACCTCTAGGCCAATCCTTGTTATCGCAGACCCACTGTGCGCGACAAATGCATGTAGTGGTAAGATGGCCTTCAAAACCATTTCCAATGAACCATTAGGTAATAGAATTAGCCAAAGATTGATAGTTATTATTGATTGCCCTTAAATCGATTCACAGTTATCTTAAGAGTTTCAGCCATTAAAAAAAAGCACGAGACTTTTTCAGCAATAATGTGAAAAATCAATAAAATAAACTAGAAACCCACAAGACCACATTTGTTGAAAAAAGAGAAGCCTATGAAAGATAGTGATGATATCTCGTTAGTGAGGATAGTTAGAGATGATGTTGGAATAGTATGCCAACAGCAAATATCTCACTAGTGAGGATTAGAGGTGTCAACCGGCTCGGCAAGGGGCACGGCACGGTTTAGCCGTGCTTGGGCCGGCCCGGCACGGAAAATTTCCTTGCCCGGGCCCGTGCCGTGCCCGGGTTTGGCACGAGCCATGCCGTGCCGTGCCTGGCCCGGCATGGTTCGGCCAGCGGCACGGGTTTATCCCGTGCCGGGTGTCCCGTGAGCCCGACCCCATGATGCATCTATCACAAAAAAAGACCGCGGGTCGGGTCTGATTAGACCCGACCAGCGGTCCCCCCTATCCCGAACCGCTCGGCCAGGAATGCCCGAGCGGGCCCGGCAAGGCACGACACGGCCCACCGTGCCGGGCCCGGCCCGGCGGGTTACTGTAACGTGTCGTGCCCGGTCCGGCACGGAAGCACGATCGTGCCTTAAAATAACGTGCCGGGCCGGCCCGCGCCGGCTCGTTTGACACCTCTAGTGAGGATAGCCGGAGATGATGTTGGAACAGTATGCAGGCAATGTTGAAGGTATGATGATGATGATGAGTCCCAATGCCCCTTGTAATGATGGTGGATAGGCAAAAAAACGATTAAACTAACGAATAGGTTCTCATAATTGAATATATGACAAACCCCGAATGTGAACCTTTTATCCCTCCAATACCATGTGAAAAGAGAAAGAAAGAATATTTTTATTGAATTGATTAAATACATCATAAATCTTACTTATTTATACAGGTTAGGAAGACAAAAAAAAAATAAATTCAGTACAAATAAAATAAAAATAATATACAAGAAATATAGTGAATAAATTAGAAAATATTCAAAAATATCATATGATTCTCAATAATAACTAAACACACTAACATCCAAATTACATAGATAAGCTATTGTGGGTGGTGGAATGTCGGATCTTAGAGTTTAAGTGTCTTACTAAAAATTCAATCTTATTCTTTCAACTAGAGTAATAGTTGATTCATTATTGATTGGTCGAACCGCCCACACAATACCTACATGATTAATATCTAAATAAAAATCTATTTAATTGCTTATATAACAAATACACTTGTAAGACTGATTGGTCAAGAAACCCTTCCTAAACAAGATTTTAGGACATTACCTAATTCTAAAATTTAAACAATAAAAAAAATCATAATAATTTTTTGACGTTATTATCAAGAATTATTTAGTTGGATTTTTAGCCTTAGTTGACGTAACTATCCTTGAAAAATAATAATTTTATTTTTAGTAGTTTGGACAGCATGACCCCCTTTTTTATGATCAAATTTGCATTATTTATCATATATTACTTATTTGTATCTTTTTATAAATATTTTTTGTGTAGCCAACATATCTAAAAGCAAAAATTCTAGAATTAGGCTAGCACCTCTAAATTCAAAGATTACAAGAACTAATAAAAGATAAGGCATTAATAAAATTAGTCTATTCACATTTTCTTTGATAGATAAGGCATAAAATTAGTTCTGGTACTTATTTCGAGGCTCAATTGAAGATCGAGATGAATTTATACAAGTTTTTCTTACAAAATTCTTTCTATCTCGAATTATCTTACAATTATGAAATGAGATAAGTCAGTTCCATAAAGAGAAACTGAAGACTTTTTATGATGTTTGAAACTATTTTAAAAAATTGTCGATGAGACGTCCTCAGCATATGTTTTAGTGGTAGTTTCTAGTCTAAAGTTTCTATAATGAGATGAACTACATGGCGAGGTGCATCATTAATACTACTTGGGTAGGTCAATTATAAACAAGTCATTTGAGGAATCACATTCTTTATTTGAGAAGTTAATATAAAACAACTATTAAACTTCTAACGATAGTAACTTTGAAAGAAAACAATTCAGAGCGTTGAAGTTGAAAACAATTCTTTACTATGATAGAGACAAAGATGAAAACATTTTTAAAAGAAAAGAAGCTTAAGAGAAAAAAAAATTAAAAAAAAAATAATATTTTGCAAACCACAAGAAATATCAAATTTTAATCACGTTTATCAACTAGGGGATGCCGATAGGTTTTAAAGAAAAAAAAAATGTATTCAGACCCAAAACAAGTATCCCTACACATTATTTTCATAACGTGAGAAATTACAAAAAAAAAAATCATATGTAAGATAATAAAATGAGTAGCAAAATGTAGGATAAGTCCCAAATAAATTTGAGAACAATTCTATAGGACACGATATTTAAAAGGGATTGAGCAAATATTACTAATATTCAAATGGTGGAAAAAAAATACTTCATCAATAATAAATTGATAAAATTATTGACCAAGACAAAATAAATAAACAATCTTCAAGGTCATATTGAAAGGCTCAGGCGAAGAGAGAGCACACTAAAATGATAATAAATAATATAGAGAATAAAATCAAATAATTAATACTATCAATAAAAGAGAAGAACAGCGATGAACTATCAAGTAATACTGAAATAAACCCAAATAAATGTTTATCAATTGTACTTAGAAATAACAAATAGGCTAAGGAGCAATAAATAGAGGAAACTCATAACATGATTACAATCCTGCGTATTAGTTTCTGTCGTATGACTCCTACCAATAAGATTTGAGAATAAATAAATGCTTATTAATTATGTGAGTATGATACATAGGAAGAAGAAAATACAAATACTTTTTATACTATATCAATTCATATCTCTATAACATTTGAGGTCAGATAATAAGAATGTATATATAAAATAATTATCAAATATAATTGACAAGTTACCTAAAAAATACAAATTTTTAGATAACCCTCAATCATAAATTATTAGTTATTTCAGTAGTAAAGTACTAATTAAATAAATATGAAGAGACCATCATTGAAAAGAGTCTAATAATTGATAATCACCTTATATGTCATTATGAGACTAAGATATTTTCATAATTATCCAACTTTTAGCCTGTAACCCAACACGCTAACATTCAAGCTATTTAGATAAGTCATCATGCGTAATAAAATAGACCAACCCTATAATCTAAAAGTCTTATCAAAAACATAATCTTATTCATTTAACAAAAATATTTGTTAACATATCGTTGGTTGATTGAAATATCTGCACAATTCATGTGTAATCAATATATAAATTAAAGTTCATTTGACTAATTATACGACTCATATATTAATGAGACTGATTGAACAAGAGATTTTCACCTAATGAGATTTTGAGATATTTAATTTTAAAAACCAAAATAATAATTTATGATTACAGGGTTGAACTCCCTAATGAGATTTTGATTATACGACTCATATATTATAACAAAGTTATAATATATAGCTAAGAATCTTATATATCATGATATGATGAAACATACTGAGATTAACTATCACTTTATTTCTGAAAAAATCAACACACGAATCATTCAACAAAGTTTTATCCCTACATGACATAAAATTGTCAATGTCCTCGCCAAAGTGCTTTTAGGAGTCAATTTAAATAAGTTGAACTCCAAATTTGGTTTGTATAACATATACAACCAAACTTGAGAGAAAGTATAAGAATAAATAATCATATTATATAAATAAGTTAGGAGACTTTATTAATAATTTTCTTTATTTAGAAAAGATTAAGTTATACTTATTTTTAGTAGAATGTAATCTAGATAATTTACTATTTTTTTTTTTTCAATTCTCAATATGTGCAGATTCAATTTTTTAAAAAATTTAATGATTACTTCAAATACTCTTATTAATCCATATATTAACTTCATTTTAATATGACTTTTTAAATTGAATCTACCATTTGTACCAAAATTATGAGAAAGATATTTAGCTATGATCATATCATATATAATCAATATAAATAGTTATTTCCTAGATTCTCTTCGACATATTCAACTTGGTGGAACTTTTTGCATGCTGATATATGTCAAAAAATCTCAAAGATTTGAAATTTTTGTCAATGTTCACGAACACTTAGAGTTGATTGAGCATTCAGATTCGAGTTAAATATCAGCATGTACAAAGAAAAAATATATAATATAATTTTATATTTTTCTTTGAGATGACAGTCTTATCTATTAAAAAAAATAAGAGAAATAATTATTTTATGAACTAGTGCAAATATAGAGTTTAGAGTGAATGTGATAATTACTTGTGAGATAATTTGAATCCAATATTTATTTGAGGAAATTGAGTATACACCCTTTTCTTCAATTATCCTTTCCTTTAATAGTAAAGCAATAACTTTTATAGTAGTCACCGAACATCTTCACGAAAATCTTGAATAGTCAGGCAATGACTTTATTTTTCTCTCCTCCAAACATCTTATCCTAAACCTTTAAGCACTAGCTTGAGGGGAGGGGGGAGAGTTACAATTTTTATATGTATTAATTTTTATTTTATTTTATTTTTCATACTTTTAATGAGAAAGCCTAGCTCGTGGGCTTCTATAATCACATTTACTCATCATATAAAATCTTGATTTGTACATTAACATTGTTGTGTATTATTACATTAATATTACTAATTATCTTTGAATTCAACAAAAACTATGACATGCATATTTTTTTTTCTAAATGAACTATGGTGTTGGTTCTAAGATCTTTTTTATATTAGAAACAATTGCTCAAGATGGCATAATACCTCGATAATAAAAAAAAGAGTCAAAGAAGCAAGTAAGTTTATTACTAGATAATTAAAGAGATGGTAGGAGAATTATAGCGAATGCATACAAATTTTTAATTGGAGCTAACAACCAAAAAGAAAAAGCTTGGGCAAAAATCATATGGGAGAAAAACTATGTGCCCAAACATACTATTTATTTGTAGATTTCCAAATATGGGAGAAGCTAAACACAAAAGATCAATTTTTTTTTTTTTTAACTCCCAAGAATACTAATTGCGAATTATGTCCTTTTACGGAATTCACGGATCATCTAGTTTTTGAATACAGATACTCCAAGGATATTTGGAGAAGCTCAAGTACTGGATGGGACTCGACGCGAACTCGAATCTTTATCATTCATTACAAAGAGATGAAGATAGCTCATGCAGCAAACACACCGAAGAACAATATAGGGAAGGCTATACTTGCAGCAATCATATATTACATATGGAGGGAAAGAAACAGAAGATATTTTGAAGGAAAAGCACAAATTACAGAAATTTATATTATTTTTAGCAAAGATTGCAATAGTATGAATCTTCTCTAGGGTTGTACGGAAATTTTTTAATATTGAAATTTTATTACTTATTTTTAAAAAAAATTATAGTATAATATACTTTATTGCTTACAAGAGGAAAAAAAAAAAAAATTATGGTATAAAATACATAGAATAATAGCATAATTTAGGGTATTCATTCTCTAACTAATTGTCGAATCATCAAAGGCATTTTCATGTGGCCCAATGTGAGGCAGGAAACCCATACGATACCAAATAAAATGGAAATAGTAATGACACATGAATAAAATACGTACTCTGATCCTTTCAACAGCATCATCTTTTGCTGCATTTATGGTTTCTGTCGCACCAAAGATCGCAGCTTTCTTTAGTTTCTCTTCGTGAACATCCACGGCAATAATATCAGATGCACCAAATGCCCTTGCTATTTGCAAGCAGCTGAACATCACAAAGGTCATGTTCGCATGAGCACTTTGAGAAATGAAGTGCTCCTTGAAATGCATGTTGCAGTAAAAAATGATATGTTTATGGCAGATTTGCTCAGTCAAGCATGCCGTGTCGATCACGTGCTAGTGGTCATAGTGGCCACTAGCACTAATCAGGGAGCACTGGGCAGTGCCACAGTGGCCACTGGCAGCCTGACCTTTTCCCACTGGCCAGCACTGGCCGGTCGGCCAGTGCCCTGTGGTCCATGTCAGTAGTTTGTATCGGCTTGTTGGGTGGTGCCTGGAATGGCACGTGGCCCATGCAGCCCTAGCACTACGCGACATGAGTCATAGCATGGGCGGCAAAAGGTAGATCCGGGCATATTCTGGACCGTATCGTGCTAAACCTAGAACGATCGAATCAGGTTGTGGCACGGGCCATGCCGGGACCACCTTGCCCACTCGACACCTCTACAGCACCCAAGACTTGGGACTTATATTAGGAAAATGAGACACACACAGTTTACTCATATCAGAGATGAGTATACTAAAGAACCAGATGATATTGTAGCTAAATCTTCTAGTCTTGGCCTTCCGATTACTTTTCGGAAGGAACCGAGGAATTGTACTCAGTACTCAATCTTATAGGTATTGTCGTATACACATCTCATATCTTCTTTTATTATTATTGTTGATAGTACTAGGACACTCTCGTTTCTTCTGAGAAATTATCTCACACAAAATAGCATCAACTCATGTTGAAAGAGATAGAATTCATCTACTTTAATAAAACTTAGGAATATCACAAGTAGATGTGTCAAACGAGACGTGCCGGGCCGGGCCGACCATGCTTCCGGGTCGAGCCAGGCACGGGACGGTTACAGTACCGTGTCGTGCCTGGCCCCGCATAGTTCTATGGAGATCAGCCCGGCACGGGCCCACGGCAAGTATCCACGGGTTCGACCCGGTCGGGCAAAACCCTAATTTAAAAAAAAATTAGGGTTCGGCGGCACCCCGCCGTGCCGCCCTCCCACAGGGATTCTTCTTCACTATCAGGGTTCGGCTAGTTTCGCCCTTCGGGCTTAGTTTCTGCTACTGGGGCAGTTTCTCGGCTCGTGCCGAGATACCATGCCAACGGGTCACGGTACCATGTAGGGCCAGGCACGGCACGAGGCTCGGTGGGCCTCAGCACGGCACAATATGATTGGTGCCGTGGACAGGCACGACACGAACATGGGCACGGGAAATTCCCATGCCGGGCCGGCACAGGCACGGCTGAATAGTGCCGTGTCCTCGTGCCTATCGGGCCGACCCGGCCTGGTTGACACCTCTAATCACAAGATTATATATCAAACATCCTACATCGGCACGCCCTCGCATATTAGAGTGCCCGAAAAAAAAAATATCTAATTGAAACAATTAGGATACTCATTGGAAATATATTCTAAAGTATTTTTAGAAATATAAAATTTTAATTGTATATTATATCATCAACTAGATAGACTCTTTTAATATTTCTTAGCGCAAACCATTTCAGATTTTGTAACTCGAATGGAGATTATTTAGCTTGTCTCCTAGAATTTTATGAAGCATGTATTTTGTCCATGATCCCTTCCCTAAATGAAATAAATTGGTACTTAGGACTTTAAGATATGTTTTCATTAGATATTCTAATACTTAAATAAGATATAAATATTTTTTAATCACTAGTCATTTTTAGTGAGCCTAAAAAGAATAAAAATTTAGAAGATATAATTCAACCTATTACTTTTCCTTAATCCTCAGCAGTTCCACCTTTACCTCCAACTAGAATAGAGTGACACATACACTACTTATAAACTTGTTAGTCCATATTAAAATGATATTGAATTATCATATGTATCAACAAGTATAAATCTTGGTAACACTTGAGAGAACAAGATTTCTCAAGAAAGTAAAACTCTTTTGAGTCCAGATGATAAATTAGCTCACGAGTCCACTCGAAGTTAGATTTATAATGAGTCAGAGATTGAGAGACCTAACCAAACAAGACTTGGGATCTATACCAGAAAGAGGAGACATACACAATCTACTCAAATCATAGATAAGTCTACCAAAGAGTCAAATGATAATGCTGCTGATAATTATAGTTTTGACCTTTCGATTACTCTCCAAAACGAACATAAGAGTTATACTCAATACTCAATCTTATATGTATTATCGCACATGCATCTTCTATATTTTTTTGTATTTCTTTTATTATTTATCTTGATAGTACTAAGATACTCAAATCTTCTTATGGGATAATAACTCACTCCGAATGGCATCAAACATATTGGAAGAGATAGATATCATTTACTCCAATAGAACTTGGGAACATATATCATAACCTATAGATCACCTTAATGCAAAACTTGTGACGATAGAATTTACTCAGATATTTAGTATGTATTATCAAAATATGTTTCTCTAATAATCAAAATGACCTAAAGATTACTTCTAATTTCACTAATAACATCTCAAGGATATAAATTATATTTATTCACAATAACTTTAATGATGAGATGTATATGGAATAGTTATCTGGGTCGAAAGTAGCCACCTAAAGTCTGGTTAGAAAGATTTTTATAGACAACTATTTCATTTAGTTTATACATGTGCATTATCGTTTTTTTTTTTGTTTTTTTGGAGTAATTCTACTGTTAAAGTGATTTTGCTAATTATGTATATGAAAAATATTCTAGTAATGAAGGACGATGAGTTGTCTTACTCTAGGAAAATATATAATCTTGTCATAGATGAGATATATGATCGATACTTATATTGGTTTTACTCTAAAAAATGTATTATCTTGTCACAGATGAATTGACTTACTCTAGAAATTAGACTTTTATGTTGTACTCCAACAAATACTTTTATTGATTCTTATATTAGTTTTACTTCTGATACGACCTATGTAGTTGATTCTACTTACAAGAAAATAACAAAAAAAATTAACTATCTGATTATTATTCAATCATATATAGCATATATAGTCAGCAAAGTTAGTTATTTCTTATATTTTTCTTAATATATTCACATAGATACAACTCTTCACATTTTAAGATTTTCCTCAATATATTCCAAGTTCTCATAACTTGGAGTCTCTTTCAGTGATCACATCATTTTAAGTTAGTTGAGTATTCAGATTATAATTAGACAACAGCTTGCACCAATAAGAGATCTACAACAAAATTTTATATTTTTCTCGAAGACAATCTTGGCTCCTAGAATAGTAAAAATTATTATTTCAAGATTCAGTATGAAGAAATTTTGATAGAAGATGAATACTACTTGCAACATACTTTGAATCTAACACATACTCAAAAAGAGTTGATATCCACTATCTTCTCCTAATACTCTTTACTGTGATAGTCAAGCAACAAGATATATAATCTTCAATCTAATATTTCATGAGCAGACAAAAAACAAAGACAAACTATTTATTCTTCAAGAAAAAAATTTATGATGAAACTATTATTACTACATATATTCAAATGGCAGAACAGTACAAAAATCTTCACAAAAATATTAAATAGAACTCAATTTATTTTCTTTTATTCCAAACTTAGTATTTTGGACTTATACATACCAACTTGAAAGAGGAATTTTAGTTTGCAATTTCTTTTTTTGGTTATTTTATTTATTTTTTTATTATTTTATTATGTTGATTGAACACTCAACCTGTGGGTTGCCCTAATAAGATTTTCTCATCATATAAGAGTTTTCTCTGTTTCTTGATATATATCGAGTATAATATTTTTCTTTTCCCTCTTATGTTCTTATATAAATAAAAGACACAAAAACATTGTTAATGATTTTATAGGCATAACCTCATGCCTAGGCGCAGATAGGTGAGCAAAGGCATGGGTATATGCATCTAGGAGCACCCTTGATACCTAGAGTCATGGGAAAAATCAGTTGACACTAACATCAAGCCAACATTTTGCTTGCCGAGTTAATTGCACCCTAGTCATTTCAGATATATAGGTTCTATATTAAGCAAAGATCAATCATGCATTGTAGAGCAGCTTCAAATATTCTTAAGTTCACAATTAAAAAGTTGAGAATAATGATATTTTTAAAGAAAATTGATTAGAAAAGTATAATTTATACAATCTATTCAAAATAATAAATATGATTTATAGATAAAATATATAATATACAATATATAATTCTAATTTTGAATCGAGATGGTTAAATAACTCAATTAAAATTAGCCATAACATGACCTCAAAAGATTTTTTTTTTTTTTTTTGATATTTAGAATTTATCATTTAAAAAAATAATGAAATTAAAAAAAATATATATAAATCATAAGATTATAAACAAAGTGGAATAAAAGAAAAATGACATCGAGGATTTTATGAGATCAAAGAATATCCAATAGGTTAAAAAAATATTATAAAATAATAATTAAAGCACTTGTATTTTATGGTTTAGCATGTTTAACCACTAGACTTGATGTTGACAAGATGATTATGACAAAAATATGTATGCTAAAATGAATGTGTGATAAAATTTATAAGAATAAAATTAAATTTAAAAAAAAAATAAAAAACATTCAAGTATTACATAAATAAAAAATAAAATTAAAAAGTAATATTTTAAAGTATTTGAACATGTGAAGACAATATCATATTCAACTTCAATTAAAAAAATATTTAGAAGAACAATATAATAAAATATATTCAAAAAAATAAATCATTAAAAACTTAAATAAAATTAATGAAATAAGATATGTATGAGTTAGATTTATATAATAATTTATAAAATATAACCCAAAAAAATAAAAAAAAAAATAATGTTTAAGAACACCAAAATTAAAATATTTATATTTTAAGATTTTTTGTTTACAATTTGAGTACAAAAATTAAAATTATCTATGTTTTGATACATTTAAAAAGATAAATTCAAAATTACCCTTATCCAGTCCACATCAACTTTATAAAAATCAAAAAAAAAAAAAAACTAAAAGATACTATTTTCCAATACAATATGTGCTAACTATACTATTTTTAAAAAATAGAAAGCCTAATATTTATCGATGTATAATAGATTAGGTAAATATGTAATACACACACACACACACACACATACACACATAATATATATATATATATGTGAAAAATATATAAATGTGCATTGAAATGAAAACATATGTAAATGTGCACTAAATTAAAATATTTATTAAAAAATCCATACTTTTCATATTAAAAAAAAATACACAATAAAATAAAAAATATTTATATTATGATATACTAAAAAAAAACCCCAAAACATTCTTACCCAATTCATGTCAACATTAAAAAAATAAAAAAATATACCATAAAAATATAACATTATATATAAACATTTATAAATTTATGTAAATGTTAATAAACACTACATGTTTATATAAATGTATAACATTATCAATAAATACTTATATGTTTATATAAATATTTATAAATATTATATATAAATATTTAACATTTATATAAATGTATTATATTATATATAAACAATTATATGTTATATAAATGATTATAAACATGTATATGTTATATAAATGTCACATAAATGTACAAATGTTTATATAACATTTATATATAATTTCATACATTTAAATAAATGTACAAATATTTATATGTTATATAAATGTTTATAGATGTATAAACATTTATATATAACTTTATATGTTCATGAGAAATATATAAATATTTATATATAATTTTGTATGTTTAGATAAAAGCATAAAACTTATAAGCATTTATATGTTATACAAATTTTGTATACATGTTTATGAATGCTTATATGTTATATAAATGATATATAAATGTTTATGTATAACTTTATATATTTATATAAAAGAATAAGTATTTAATTATAATGTAATGCATTATTATAATGTTTATATATAATTATATACATTTACATAAATTTATCACATTTATAGATATTTATATAAACATATAAATATTTATTTATAATATTATACATTTAAATAAACATATCACATTTAGCACGGCACGATTTTTTGGAGGGCAGGCCCGGAAATGCCCATGGCACGGAATCCACTCAAGTTCGGGCCGTTCGATCAGAGCGGTTCGGATCGAGTCGGGTCTATTTAAAACAATAAGATTTTGGACGACATGCCATCGCCCGTCGGGCATGTTGAGCCGCCGCCTGTCGGGCATCACCACATCGTCCATCCGTCGGGCATCACGTCACTCGGTGCAACGTCCCCCGTGCAATGCCTGGCACGGCACACGGGTCGAAAACCCTCAGCACAGCACGGCATGGGCCCAAGCACGGCATTGTAACGTGCCGTGCCGGGCTTCAGGCCGAGGCTGGGCCACCCGGCCCATTTGACACATGTGGAAAAAATAAGTGAGAAATCAAATCACAAGAAAATTGATGATTAAAACAATGACCTTGATGGTGGTGGTGCTTAAAACAAGACTCGTTGGTCAAATAAGCTGCCCGGAGCTAGAAGTTATCCAACATATTTAAATATACTATTTTTACCTTGAACCAACGCCACCGATTCCAACCACAGCAATAGAATCTCCAGGGTGAATCTCTGCAGCATGGGCCATGGCACCATATGCAGTAAATACTGCACAGCCTAAAATTGCAGACTCTGTGTATGGCAATGAGCTTGGTAGGGGAGACAGCGCATGCACAGGAACAACACAATACTCAGCCAGACCTCCCATGCTATACATGAATATCGGTTGCCCTATGCAATATAGCATACTTACAATCAACTAATGGAAAATTCACATCACAAAAAATGAGCAAAAAAAAAAAAAAAAAAACAAATCAGTTAACACTGATGCACAACACATAAATTAAACTTCGACAAAAATATGTAATATAACATCAAAATAATGTCACAGAGATTATCACAAAAGAGAGTAGTAATAAATAGCAAATCAAAATTATGCACGCTACGACAAAAGAGAGCAACTTTATAACCATCTCGACCATGTAGGCTCAAAGAAGAAAACATCTAAACGATTAAATTGATAAGCCAACTATTAGAGAATTATCAACTTAAGCGGAAAAATCAATTTCATGGAAGCAAAGTCAAATTACTTACCCCAAACTAGAGGTGTCAGACGGGCCGGCCCGGCCCGGCACGGAAAAATTCCTTGCCCGGGCCCGTGCGGTGCCCGGATCAGGCACGAGCCGTGCCGTCCCTGACCCGGCACGGTTCGGCCCGCGGCACGGCACGCCGGCACGGGTTTGTCCCGTGAGCCCGACCCCACGATGCCCCTCCCACAAAAAAAGACCGCGGGTCGGGTTTGATTCGACCCGACCCGCGGTCCCCCGTATCCCGAACCGCTCGGACAGGCAAGCCCGAGCGAGCCAGGCAAGGCACGGCACGGCCCGCCTTGCCTACGGGCCGTGCCAGGCTCGGCTGTTTTTAAATGGTGCCGGGCACGGCACGGCACGGTAAAGTAACCATGTCGTGCCCATCCCGGCACGGTAGCATAATCGTGCCCTAAAAAAACGGGCCGGGCCGGGCCGGCCCATTTGACACCTCTACACCAAACATGAGCCTATACAAAATTTATAAACTATATGGTTATGGCATTTTGAGAGAAGCATGGTGTACTTCAAAAATCCAAGTCCTACTCTTTATTTCTAGATGATTAATTTAGGAGCGAATAATCATATTATAGCTAATAATAATAATAATAATAATAATAATAATAACTATGAAGTAATTAGTGAAGAAAATATCAATTTGAGTTATCTTACTTTATGTTAGATTTTTTATGAATGTGGTTTTGCTTACATTTTATGGTCGGTGGCTATAACACAAAATAGGGTAATGATAATATTATTTTTTATAATTGAATAATAATTATTAAGATTTTCATTACAAGTAAAAAAGGTAATAATTACTTATTTTATTTTACCATAATAGAAATCTAAAAATCTCAAGCTGATAACTCATTTCAAAAAATATGAAGAGAATCTTTGCTATTAGTTATAATGGATTTAAAGTAAGGAAACATTTTAAAACTCTCTATCGAAGAGAAAACACTGCAATAAAAACTTATTTCATTTGATTCATCATTTATATGAATATTTTTAGACCCCAATCAAGATCATCCCACAAATTGTAAGAATCATAAAAAATCAAATTTTTTGTTATTTTAATTTATGATTATTCTATATATACAATTGCATATTTATTTAAGAAAAAATGAAAGAATTTCTATATATTTATATATTATCATAAAAAATAAAAAAGTAATTTAATTATTAAATTAAATTTAATAATATATGATAATATTTTAGTACGCACATCTTAAAAGTTCATTGTCTACTTTCTTGAATATAGAATCATATATCAAATTTCTTATACTAATGTTTCACTTCATAATGTAGTTGATTAGAAAAAAAAATATTTTATTAGATCATTATAATAATTTTTTTATATATAAAAATATCTCAAAGTAAATTTAATTATAAAATAGTTGATTAATTAGATATTTCTTCAATTTTCTCATTAATGTGTCATTTCAAATTTAAGAGAGATAATATTTAATTTATCACATCGAGTACTTGATGTACATGAGAAAAATTACACTTCTAACCATTAATAACATATTTATTAGTTAATTGTGCTGTCTAAGTGTCTACACAGATATCACCAACATATGACAAAAAAAAAGCAATTATTTGATTAATGACAATGTCACTCTTCTAAAAAATCTAGAAGTTAAATTAGATTATCATGATGTTTCAATATCAAATCTCCCACTTTTCCCAACAATATTGCAAGTTGTCTAATAAGCGGGAAAAAAAATATTTGCTAAGGAAATCCCTTCTGCCACTAATTTCATTCAAGATATTGTTCCTATCTAATAAGATAAATACAATTAAAATAGATACATGAGTACAAAAATGGACACTTTTGTCTTAAGAGCAAACACAAGGAGAGAGACACAAAGAAAGATTGTGCCATTAAAATCACGAATCAATTTTTAATAATGCATATAAATTTATAAATAATTTTACTAGACTCAAGTTTCTGATTATTCTTTAAAAAAAATATCAGAGTTATACTCAACAGTCTATCTCATAGATTTTTTCTTCGTAAAATAAAAAAAGAGAGAGGGTTATGATTTAGAATATACTAATAAAGTGGAGAAAGGGAAAGAGACAAAGGAGAAAATAGGATGAGACATGAGAGAGAAGAAAGTGGAGAGAGAAAGAGAGGAGAGTGGAGAGAGAAAGAGATAAAAGAAAGTAGATAGAGGGAGGAGAGAGAAGATCAGAGAAAGGAGAAAAAAATTAGATGGAAGTGAGAGAATAAGAAAATTGACATGACATAAAAACTCGACAAATAATATTTTTAAAAAAATATATAAATCTCAATCATTAGAAAAATAAGAAAATATTATATTTAATATTTTTTTATCAATTAATATTATTCATATTCTTTAATCAATTTTATAAATGATAAATGTTATTCAATGTCTCACTAATTATATAAATTTAAATACTTTTACTATTAATTATTTATTATTCTCATACTCTAAAATATAATTTTCCTTTTTAAAAATCAATATACATGCACAAGCACCAAAACATGGTGATGCCTAAAAAGCACTAGCACCATCACTCTCCAAATTTTATTAACATAAATGTCAAATGTTATTACTCATCAATGTACACTGATAAAATATAAAATTATAAGAGCAGAACATGAAAATAAATAAATAATTATAATTAACAATAATTATAAATAATATCATAAAAATACCAAAAAACAAAAAAAGAATTATATATCATATAAATCTACAAAAAATATCATTCAGTGAGACGGTGACTACAAACTCCACTAGACATTTTATAAATACCCATTCTAACATGTGTTTCATCGTCACGATATCATATGTAGTTAATTTAATTATCTAAGACAAGAAACTCTTTGTACGCACTCAATAATTTTATTTCACTTTCATTTCTTTATATGTATTTTTATTTTTTTATGTTTTTATTTTATGTTCTTATGCTCTTATGGTCTTATGTTTTTATTTTGTATTTTGTTTATTTTTTTTTATTTTTTTTATTTTTTCATTTTTATTATTTTTTTTTAAATTCATGTGTAATTATCTATTTCTCATTTGTTTAAAATACTTTAAAAAAAATTCTAGCGTTTCTAAATCTTTCAACTAGATGACTGTGTATACTTATGATTTTTTAATAATTTTATCATAAATTTATATATATAATTAAACTATCATCATTAACCTAAGATATAAACGAGCAAGAATTTTTATCATAGATTTATTTTTTCACATGACTCATCTCTCATGCCCTTCCAAAATCAACTTAAAAAAATAAAAAACTTGTTAGTTTGACTTTTATCATTATATAAACATAATATTTAAAAAAATAAAGATATATTTTTTTTTCACTTGAAATTATTTTTTCCCTTTCATCACTTCATTGAAATACTTAGTTTTGATATTTACTATACTTTTTAGGTTTAGCTTGTTTATTTTGTTTATTTCTTAGATTTAGCATACTTAGGCTTATCATAGATATATATTGTTTATTTCATTTAAAAATTTTTAAAGTTTAATGAAAAAAACACATTTATTTTTCACATTTTCTTTCTATCCTTCTCTCTCTAATTCCTCCTTTCTCTCCCCCAAAATGTCATTGAAATCCTATCGAGTTCTAATTGTAACATGATATCAGAGCCAAGTGTAGGCTAATCAAAGGTGATCCATGGTGTTTATGATTGTGGCGCACCATACGCAAGTGCCGGAGAGGGTTTTTTAGCATATCAAGAGGTGTTTGGTAATTGTGTGGGTTTATATACTTTATGAGATTTTGGATTTATTGTGATGGTGCATTTGCATATCATATCGATGACTAGAATTAGTGTGAGATCACGAACAATAAAATGAAGGCAACGTCCAGCCGATTGATTGACTAAAATTTGATTTGTAAGCCAAGGATATGTGAGACTCCTATTTTATGAATCACCTCAAGCCAAGACATATAAGTAAATTGGTAATTGATAAACAATAACTAGTATATCTATGAAAATTGATTGAACTTAGTACGTCCAACATTTTTAGTTATTGCGACACATACAAGAAGAATTGAAACATGGATGTGTTGATTTACTCATTGGATCCTTTCACCTATATGATAGTATTACTCAATTATTTGCATGCAAAATAGAGGTGTCAAACGTGCCTGGGCCGGCCCGGCACGTTCTTAACCCGTGCCCGGGCCCGTGCCGTGCCCGGGGTAAGAAAATCGCGTGCCGTGCCGTGCCTGACACGGCACGCCGGCACGGGTCCATCCCGTGCCGGTTCACGCAGGCACGCATGGCACAGGCGGCGTGCCACGCGTGCCGTGGAGTGAGTCTTGAGTCACGACTCACGACTCACGCAGTCACGCCTTGTGACCCATCCG
This sequence comes from Sapria himalayana, assembly GCA_029783825.1. Lineage (NCBI taxonomy): Eukaryota > Viridiplantae > Streptophyta > Magnoliopsida > Malpighiales > Rafflesiaceae > Sapria > Sapria himalayana. Next base: position 395,850 of record JAREIK010001397.1, on the reverse strand, counting down.
GGGCCTGCCGTGCGCCCGTGCCGCCTGGCCAAGCCAAGGCGTGCCCGAGCGGGCTGGGCACGGCACGGCCTTGCCGTGCCCGCCTTTGTCTCACCGTGCCGTGCCCGGCACGGCACGGTAGCACGGCCGGGCACGTGAAAAACGGGCCGTACCGTGCTGGGCCGGCCCGTTTGACACCTCTAATGCAAAATGACTAATCAAGAAGAGAATAATCATCATGCAGCTTTGAGATAATTTTGAGGATTTCAGCTTTGAGAATACTCATCAGGAAGAGATACTTGTATTAACAACTCAAACTACAATTAGGAATTTGAGTGATCATTTTTGTAGTATTTTGTAGTTAAATATATATTATGAAAGTGAAATTATTTTGCAAACAAAAATCCTCTGTGAGAAGATTTTCTAAAGTCTCTCGGAGATTTAAGAAATGATAATTCATTCATCTACAACTATAAGCAGATCGAACAGAGTTAGGATTATAAAGCATACAATTATAATTAGAGATGTATGATGAGGCAATTTTAAGCCGGCATGGCCCATTTTTTTAAATTCATATGAGCCATCATGTCATGCCAGCCATAGTTGTCAAAGGCACGCCTTAAAATTTGGGCACCATGACCCGAGAAAAGAGCCTCGCCTAGGGCGAGGCACAATGAATCCCGTTAGACATAGAAGATAACAAAAATCATCATGTATCACCTATGGAACGAATTGCGTCAGGATCATCTCGTTTGTGGAAAGAGCGCCCAAGCTCGCTCATAGAACGTGCGCCTGTGCCAAAGCTTATTCTTGGAATGAGTTGCACCAGCTCATTTGAATATATATACATACATTTATATATGTATATATTTATATGTAAGCATATATCTCTATATATATATATATGTATATAGGCATGCATATACATGCATACATACATATATATATATATATATATGTGTATTCAGACAACTTCAAGTTGTCTGAATATAATATTCAGGCCAAGACACACACACACACACACACACGTGTGTGTGTGGTAGGGCCAATTAGCCCTACCACACCAATCGACCGAGTTTCCAAGACTAATAGCAAGTAATAAATAATAATGATTCTTTAAAATTAAATCTCTAAGATCATATTGTTTGTTTCTTCGTATTAGGTTAAATATTCTTGTTGAATTTAAGCCACACAATAAAAAATAAAAATGTAACTACATTCTATGTATAATATCATATAACAAATATTTTTATATAATAGACAAAAATAATTAGAGTAACATATAGATCGAGTGTTCTTATCAAAAAAAAAGTGAGACTTTCTGAAAACCTTTACAAAGATACATATTGTATGTTTTGCTACTTGAATATATAGGATAGTAATAATTCTATATTAAATTTTGAATATATATTATATAATGTAACCACATTCTTCAATATAAAGATATAACAGATATATATATATATATATATATATATATTCTACCTTGACCCTTTCGAAGAGCAATCAAAAATACCAAGTTAACATTCTAAATTGGATCGGCTGGCATAGCAGAATGTTCGATTAGTAGATGCAAATTACAATGGAGATATTCATCTAATATAAACCTTCAAATTGAGATCAATATTTTTCTAGTCTTAGTCTCATATTGAGGAAACTCACATCTTATGTCTTGTGAGATACTGTCACTAGCATCCTCCTCCTCACTCACACCAACAAGAGTCTCAGTATAAATGTGATACAATGAGACACCAAGAGATATCACACCACTATTTTCAAGATCAATCATAATAGTAATATCAGGTGCAAGAACAAGTTCAAGTGTCATCTTGTAAAGGATCACAACTAGACATGGTAAAAAACATATCGCTATAATATTTAAAAGTGAATCTTCTTAGATTGAATCCTTGGAAAAAAATAAATCCTCAAAATTACATCATATTCAAACTCATAATATTATTTCTGGTCCCAAATGTATAATACATATACCCTTTATGATTACAAAAAGTACTCATGAAATGCATATACGATGGCATGCACAAGCATACTCTCTACAAAAAAAAAAAGATCATGAAAAAATAAGTACACTAACAACTCTTTAATAAAAAATAAAAATCTTTCATTAATACAATAAAAAATAAAATCCAATTAATCGAAAAATTAGTATTTAATAATGTTTCTCCTCAGAAACATATAAAATATTTTTATATCATATACGTATTCTAATAATTACAATCAAATATATATTCTTCTTTTTAATTATCTCATTCTGCATGTTAGTGATGACAAAAGATATCTAATAAATTATTTTTTACTCAAAAGAACTAGAACACTAATTTGAAGTATATTCTAAAATATTATTACTTCTTAATATTTTAATATTACATCTAAATTATTTTTTATTATTTGATGAAATTTTATTAAAATTAACAAAATTCGAGATCATTTTTAAAAAACTAATCATGTATATTGAATACACTCATTAACAAATACAAAATAATATCTCAAATCATCATGCTTGATAGTCCTACAAATGCATGCAACACAAAAACTTCTCAGGTGATCAGTCATCTCAGTATTATTTAGAGATGTTAAACGGGCCGACCCGGCACGACCCAGCCCAATTTTAGGCCGCCCAAATGAGCTACCGTGCTGGGCCGGACACGACCTGACATGGTTACTGTACTGTGCTAGCCCGCCACAGACCCCTGGCCCGAAAACTGCCGGGCCCGAAAAGGTTCGGGTCCGCCGAAACCCTAATTTTTTGCCGCGCCACCGCGCGTCTTCGCCCTTTTGGAGCTCGTTTTGACCACATTCGGTGCGTGCTCACGTGTGCTGTTCCCCCGTGACGGGCCGAGCCAGGCCGTCCCTGCCCGTTTGACACCTCTAGTATTATTCGTGCACAAATACCTTTAATTTCATAATTTTTACGAGATTCAATGTATCAGTGAGTCCGATATATATGTGTTTTCCAATTTAGTGCATTTATATGCCTAATGTATTTATATGCTTTTCTTTTGTACATTAAGCATAGTAACGGTGACCCATTACCATCATTCTAACTATTTCCATTGATAATCATATTTATAGGTCAATCTATAATTCAACATGACGTCATAAAAAAATTACTCACCAGTACTCCGAAGAAATAGCCTAGTTTGACCATCATAAAGGGTTCCTTTAACCCGATTATAGGCGTAGAAATCCTCACATAAATCATCTTGCCCCTACTTTCAAATACACTAAAGCATGTAAGAGCTCGAGTCACAGTTTTCTTAGATGCATGGTATAAATCTATGAGTACAAAATGGCAACAAACATGAAGAGTTGCTAATAAATATCACCTTGGAGCAATAGAAACAGCTTCCACAAGGCATTATGAAGGCTCCCACGACACGGGATCCAATTGGAAATCTGGAAAAGTGCAACACAAAAACTAATTTAACACTGCAAAAATGAACCCCCTGACAACATCCAGGAGACTTCGGCAAATGAAATATGAAGACAAAGGCCTCTCCACTTTGCCGCTGAAGAAATGACTGGTTCGAGCACCTTTCAACAGCTTTGCGGTCCATAACGGGCCCGTGCGCAACAATTTCGCCTGTTATCTCATGCCCAATGGCACAGGGATGAACGAATGGAAGTTCGCCCTTTATCACATGGAGATCAGAGTGGCAAACCCCACAAGCTGGAATGAAGACAGGCTACAACACATTATTCAGACGAACTAACCTAGCAAACCTGAAAACATATTCCCCATTTTTATCAGATAGATAAACATGATTAACTCAAGCAAACATAACCTTAATGACAATCAAGTTCTGGCTGGCTAAAACTGCATTCTTTATATATATATATAAAGAATCTTCATAACCATGATTGATGATCCTCATTTGCTCCTAATGTTGTTTGTTTGTAGTCCAATATTTTTTAAAATATAAAAATAAATATATATATATGTGTGTGTGTGTGTGTGTGTGTGCGGGCGCGCACAGGCACAAATCTATGGGGCAGCTCACATTTTTGGTAATCCCATCAATAAACAATAAAAAAAGAGAAAAACATTGTAACAACAAGCAACTAAAAAACTCCTCATCAAGTTGATGCATACATATCCAATATAGCAAGCTTGAAAGAAAGGAAAATGAGTTGAGGCTTGTTCAAGAGATTCATAAATATATATGTCAACTAATTCATAGTAAAAATATAAGTAGCAACAATTATCTCATCCTAAATTTTATCTTTAGGAAATAAATAATTTGCTCCTAAGTATTTCGTCCACTAAGAAAACACTAAATTAAAAACTATATATTACTAGGTATGATTGTCACCATGAAGAATAGTAGGTGAAGTAGAAATTTAATCATATCCAAAATATGTCTGATCCAAAATAACTAGCAGATGACTATCATTATCACTCTAAGCTCTATCTCTGTATTGAATATCAAATCCACTATTTATCTCTTATTTTTTTAATAGATAAGATTATATCAAAAAAAAAAAAAAATAATATCATATAGTAAATCTCCTTTCTGTGTTTCCTCTCTATGCAAGCCGATGTTTAACTAGAATTTAAGAAACTAAACAGCCAAAGATGCTTATGATCACCTAAAAAAATACCAATGCCTGCAAATTATTTTACATAACTCAACATACAAAGAACTACATAAGAATAAACACATCATGAAAAATTTTAAAAATAAATACTTATATTAATTACACATATTATATCTAGTTAAATAATAATCATATAATTAATCTTTTATAATATTTTCTTAAATATAGTCGAATCATAAAGATCAATACTTGGCTTGATAGAAGCATCAAACAATAAATCAACATGATGAAATATATCAGATGAGTAATTAATATCTGGCTTGATCACTTAAAAAAAAACTAATGCCTACAAATAATTTTACATAACTCAACATACAAAGAGCTGCATAAGAATAAACACATCAGGAAAAATCTAGAAAATAAATACTTTTATTAATTACACATGTTATATCTAGTCAAATAATAATCATATAATTAATCATTTATATAATTTTCTTATATATAATTGAATCATAAAGATTAATACTTGGCTTGATAGAAGCATCAAACAATAGATCAATATGGAGAGAATGTATCAGACTAAAGATTAATATTTAGTTTAATAAAGGTATCTATTTGAATGTAACACAAAAGACTAACATTTGTGAAAATATCTACTATGTATCTCATTTGCAATAATATAATAATTATCCTGCTATAAACTACCTTTATCCCAAAAAAAAAGTTTGAGTCTCATAAAATCATTTGCTTGAAATTATGATTGAAAATATTCCTTGAATTGAGTAATTTCTAGCTCATCATTTCTAATAATAAGTATAAATTCAAAGTAAATATCAATAAATGTGGTTTCTAACTCATTATCCATTGCTTATAATAGATATCTCAGCAAAACAATTATATTATTTAAATATCTATGATACAATTAATAGGAATCCATGATATATTTGTGCAGATAAAAAAAATGAATATGACTAAAAACTTCACAAATCAAACTCTGAGTGATTACTTAATATCAGATAATATATTCCATAATTTACAAATCAAACTCATCTATCATTGCTCTAAAATCAGGTGGCTACTCGATATATACATCATCCTCAATATCATTGTGAAAAAAAAATATTTTGTGTTTGACTAGTATAACATCAATATGTAAGAAACTATCAATGATATCAATATTTGTATCGAAATCATCTTGGCTATCAAAAAAAAATATCATGATAATCTATTTTAAATATTTGAGTAAACTCTCTAGCAATTAGTTTCACTTATAAGTGACTACTTTCTCATCTGAACTTGTCCTCATATTAAAAATTAACTTGCAACCAATGATAGATATTCCTGAAAATTAAGGTATCATTTCCCAAGTCTCGTTAAAATGGTAAGTATATACTTTTTCCAACATATTTTAACATTAACTTTGATGAAATAATATCTTATCTAAAAATTTGAGTATCCTAATATTATCAAAATAAAAAATCAAAGAGAAAAAAAAAATAGAATAAGTATGACAATACTTATAAAATAAAATATTTAATGCAACTCATTTATTTTTTCTAATAAGTAATTAAAATATCAAGATTAAAAAAATTTATTTACATAATTATGTGGGTTTGTAAGATATTCTTCTCTACTCTAAATATGTTGTAAATATTTTTTTCTCCTAGAATAAAATTTAAGTCCTAAGCAATCAAATATTAATATTCCCAACTAATATTGAGTTGGTGCCTAAATAAACTAAGGAGCTACTAGATGGATTTAAATTAAATGAGATCATCATTCTAAGAAAACTTCATTCTCTCAAAATTGATATGTCTTGTACATATTAATACCAAAAACTTCATGAGAAAATCATTATAATATAAATAAAAAAGTTTAAATATAACTAAGTAATGATTCTATATCCTCATTGGAGGCCCAAATAAGATTCCAAATGAATAAGAATGAGTAATGAAATCAGTTTTTTCCATTAGATCCTTACTCTCCATAGATATGTTACAAAATATGTCATGTTCAAAAATAATAATAAACATTCAAAAATAATTTATAAATATCAAATAAATAATTCTTGCATCATTTTTAAAAACTTGAATAACTAAGAAAAATATATTTAATTATCTTGGGTTTCATCTTATCAAAACCTAAGAAAAAATTCATATGAAATAAGCATTCTTAAAAATTATTAGAGTAAAATCAAATAATTTTTTTTCATAATACAAAATCTAAAAAAGCACACGATAAAAAAATGATAAAAAAATATATTTAATTGATAAGGTAGTATGCAATTAAAATTGCATATCTCTAAAGAATGCTTAGGAATTCTTTTATTTTTGATGTCTCAATCAAAAAAATATTACTTACTTTTTGTAATTTTATTTTATGAGAATATGGTGGCAGAAAAAATCTTGCATATAATATCATTATCAATATAATAAATGTAGAAGCTATCAAACATATACCCTAAGACATTATAGTATATAATCTCATAATTTTTATATTTTTATTAAAATAATTTTTTATATTTTATGAAAATAATTAAAAAATAAAAAAAAATTAGAATATAAATTATAACATGAATAACCAAGTAAAATATATATCATTGTGAATAAATATAATAAAGTACCTTGGATCATCTCAAATCTCATATGTATTAGATATTTATATATATGAGTGAATCAAATTGAATAGATCATTACTCACACAAATATCACATTCATGATAAGAAGTTTTACCATATTTCATATCAAAAAAATCTCATAATCTAAGATAAAGATATTTCTAACCCTATGATCCATAATTCTCAACTTGGCTATAGATTAGTGACCAAGTTGAGAATTAATCAATAATAAATCAATAAGAGTCAATCATATGATAAGATATCTAATTATAAAAGTAAAAACATACAATATATCATACATGGTCATGAGAATAGTCTTTCAATCCTACAAAACAATATCCTTAGAAAAAAAATAATATCAAAATTAAATTATTTAGAAATATAACTCACATAGAGAATAATAATCGAATATCCAAAAAAAAACACAAAAAAAAGATAAAAAATCAATTTAAATATTATTATAAACATAAAATTTAGATGAATTATCATTAATTATAACAATAATCAGAAAACAAAGATAAGACATAATGAATAACTAGTGATCACCTATTATGTGATTGTTGACCCACAAATCAATAACCCAAGAGTCTAAAATAGAAAAATGATTCACAAGAACTATAATACCTAAAAGACATTAAGTATTTTTTGTTACCTTAGAGATGAGCTTTATATACTCATCTCTAATAAAAGTCATACTAAGAGACTCCTATGAGGAATGCTTGATAACTCTAATAGTCAATTTGTTTCTCTTAGTTATTTATAATGCTCATGGTATCCTCTTTGGAAATAACTACAAACATCTCTTTAGTATGCTCTTGCTTCTTATAATATGTGTATTGTATGAAAATTATCATGTATCTGCATATGAACACCATATTATACATTACTTCTTTAATTGGCACCATCATATGTGTGTGATATTCATAAAATAAAAAATATAATTAATTTCTCTCAACATAGTGTTGGTGCTCCACGCACACTCAGAGATCAACTTCAACATTATAATGGTCATTTGTTAAAATTAATATAAATAATAGCCACATCACTAAGTCACTCAGTCATATCCAAAGCTCTCTTTAATTTCCATTTTATTTAGTAGGGTTGTGTCATTTCAATCTTGTATACACCACCCTTCATTTATGAATGTAAAAATTCTCTTTACATGGTTAGAGTGCAAATGATTGTTCGTTAAATCCAATAACTTTTATAACACATTCAAGATGCCAACTCATTGATCATAAGAAAACAAATGGGATAAAATGGCACCTCATATGATTTAGGAAGTAACAAAAGTAGCAGAGCTAAGATCACTCACAAAAAAAGTAAACATCATGATGATGCATGGAATAGACCCATATCTAGGTCTAGAAGAGATAGGAAGCTTAAGTACAATCAAAATTTGTATTATTATTAATTATTTATTTAATCATACCTTTGCATGTGTTTGTTAAATTTTGGGATATTATAATTAAAGTTTTGAGATGTGTCTATTAGAAAATTGGGATGTGTCGATTCGAATTTTTGAATTTATCTGTTTGAATTTGGGATGTGTCTATTAGGATTTTGGGATGTATCTGTTGGTGCCTATAAATAGCACCTCATGTTATTGTTTGGGAAACTTTTGAAAATAATTTGAAAACTAATTTCTACTTTTTTTGTTCCTATTAAATTTATTATTTTGTATAGTTGATCTAAATCAATTTGGTATCATGAGATAACTAATTCAAGATCAAGATATTTTTGTTTGTTTGTAATTATTATTATGTTCTTTTATATCAATTATCTTCATTCAACAAAACTAAGATCGAAAGTGCCACTCATCAACAACCATGCCCTTCACCACAAGACTAGATGGAAATTAAAAAATATAAATTTGTGGTTTTTGTTTTTCTCCTTTAAAGTTGTGCAAAATTTTCATTTAACCACTATTTTGAAAATACAATCAAGTTGTCATCATCAAATAATTACACATATGATTATCTTGTAACCACGCGAAAGAATTGAAGGCACCTTAAATGGTTTTCAATTAGGTATATTTTCTTTTACTTTGAAAATTCAATTAATATTCATAATATTTAAATATATTTTGTTTGATTTTAGGTTTCTATTTATTTGATAGAACAAAAAGAATATTAAAAAAATTCCTTTTGTTATTGTTATTCTTTTGTGACTTGTGCTGTCTATGATATATATAATCGACTTACCTTTTAGATTTGAGTTTATTGTTTTAGCATAAATTTTATAAATTTATAACTCAATGAAATTTAGATTATATCTCAGCATGTGAGCTATCAAAAATAATACTACTAAATCTCTTTCTTTACCTAACACAAAAGGTCTAACAGATAGATTTAATAATCTTGACTTAATACTACAAATTTTATCTCATTATTTAAATGATAAACTAGTCTGTATTACTCATCATCACGATACAAATAAAACATAATTTGATTTAGTCATTGCATCGATAAGTAAGTTAAATTTAATGTGTAGTCATATGAATCATGTTAATTTACACTCTAACAACAAACTCATATAATGAATCAAAAAATAAATTTATTTTGAAATATTTGGATAAACAAGAAATAGATGAATAAGCAAATAAAAATATTAGAAAACACATAAGATCACTATATACTAGAGGTTCACATAATCTAATAAATTCAAAAAATGACTTGCACCACAATCTAGGAAAGATGACTTTGGCAAGTAATTCGATTGCTCAACCTCGCATGAGGTTACGTGCAACAGCCAACTGGAGACCTCCAGTTCAACCTAAGTGATTGGTTTCAACCTGTTAGTACTAATTTTTCATTTGGTTACCAACAACTTAGGCCAAATTACCCACTCAATCAATTAAGATAGAATGTCACTCCTCAATGATGTTAGCTTAGGATTAGTGATAATTAGAGAATGAATCAAGATTAATAGGTTAGACAACCTCAAATAGACATTTTAAAAAAAAAGTGAACTACCCATCACTCAATGAGGTGGTATGAGATGATTGATAGCAAACGGACACGATTTGCTAAAATAAAATTAATCAATTCAGCTAAGATGTACAACCAAAATATTTTGCATGACATTATTCACCAAGGTGAACTACCCATCACTCAATGAGGTGTTATGAAAACAAAGTTCCTTGAGAAATACATTTAATCATCACATAAGAATCAATTATCTCTAATATGATTAATTAATAATAAATAACTTTAGTGTCGCATGCTTAGGATTAATTTATTATTTACACTCATTGTACTAATAGCCTTGGGTTAAGTTCATGTGTAAGAATATTATTTTGAGATTATTAAGCTTAAAGGTTGCACTGATAAGCATATCTTTAAACTTCTTGCATAGAATTTACATATTTTAAATTGTAAGAAAATTGAGAGAAAAAAAATTGACTAATATGTACTTAGTATTAGTGGCATAAGAAATTTTAGTTAATTCTTCAATTGTTACTATTTCTTTGAAAGTAGAGAATTTATTAGATGATTTTGTTGATATAGTATCCAATGAGTTGCCTAGTGAACAACCACCTTTAAATTTAAGAAATATCAAACAGGCTATATATTTAGTTCCAGGCTCTCAACTGTCTAACCTCCCACATTATAGGTTGAATCATAAAGAGAGAGAAGTTAAATAGATAAGTAAACATACTTTTAGAAAGAATTTGTTAGACATGGTCTTAGTCCTTGCATGATATCATTATAACATGTGTTGAGATATCCTAATTTTACTAAAACTTTTGAGGTTGTTTTGTGAAGGAACAAGTGTAGGAATTAGAAATGACTTAAGTCAAGAATATCATCATATAACTTTCTTTAGTGAAAAGCTTAATGATGTTACAAAATGATATTCTACATATGATAAAAAAAATTATGTTATGGTGCAGAGTATATTTCTAGAGATTTTACTTGTTGCCTATTGAATTTGTATTGTAATCTGACCACCAAGCTTTAAGATATTTAAACTCAAAAAAAGAAATTCAATACTCAATAAGCTAAGTGAGTTAAATTTTTGATAGAATATGCTAAGTGAGTTAAATTTTTGATAGAATATGCTAAGTGAGTTAAGTGAGTTACATTTAATCATTTAATTATTACACTTCATCGTATGAGTACTCATGTCATTAGGTTTGATAGATTGAAAAATAAGTATTATGCATATCCCGACTTTGGTTTTATTTATGATAAGATTGCTTAGTTGGACATTTTTGGAAGCATAAAACTATTGTATTGGTTAAAAGTAAATTTTACTGGTCTTCTCTAAAAATGGATGTTACTAGAACAGTTGCACAATGTTGAATATGTCAATTAGCTAAGTCTACAAAATGAAATATTGGATTATATACTATTTTACATGTCCCTCATAAACATTTGAAGGATGCTAGTATAAACTTGATTCTTAGATCGTCTAGGACTAAAGGTGTCAAACAGAACGTGACGGGCTGGCCCGGCACGTTTTTTTCAGGCTCGATCGTGCTTTTGTGCCGGGCCAAGCACGGTTACTGTACAGTGTCAGTGCCTGACCTGGGCCCGCACGGTCCACCGGCACAGTTTTTGTGAAGTTCAGCCCGGCATGGGCCCGCTGCACGATCCACTGGATTCGGCCCGGTCGGCCTGATTTAGGGTTTCGTCGCCCTCGTAACCCTAATTTTTTAAAAAAAAATTTGATTTCAACATGGTACCGTGCCGGGCCAGGCACGGCACGAGCCCGGGCACAAAAAATCTTCGTGTCGGGCCGGGCCAGGCACGGCTGAACCGTGCCATGCCTCGCGCCTGGCCAAGCCGGGCTGGCCCGGTTGACATCCCTATCTAGGACTGCTAGAGGACATGACTCAATTTCGATTGTTATTGACCAATTATTTATTATTACATATTTTATTTCATGTATCAAAACCAATGATGTTTCACATATTGTTAATTAATTTTTTTTAAAAAATGATTAAGTTACATGATTTATCTTTGACCATTGGATGCAAAATTTGTCAACTATTTTAAAAAATTATTTGAAAATTATTTGACAGAATAAAATTTGTATTTGTTTTTTATCCTCGAATTAATGATCAAACTAAGAATGTTAATCAAAATTTGGTGATATATTTAAGTACTTGGTTAAAGTAAAACAAGATAATTGAGATTTAATTTTATAAATAATTGAGTTTGCATATAACAACTTTATTAGTCATTCAACTGATATTAATTTTTTTCAAATTGTTAATGGTTACCCACCACTCACACCCTTTGACATTGTTCTTTTATCACCTCACATGCATGTATCCAAGCTTACAGAAAACTTTACAAAACACATCCATGAGACCATGACTTACATGCTGAGATTTGGCGAAAATTTGTTTTAAGTAATATTGAATATAATTGTAAAATGATTGATGATGTTTATCTTAGAGGTGTCAAGTAGGTCATGTAGGGATGACACCTGACTCAGGAAGGCAGGCCTGACACAGCCGAATTACCTAACTGAGGCATTTGACCATGCAAATGCATTCTGGGTCAGATTAATGTCAGAATGAATGGGCCAGGCACGATTTACTACTTGGCAATGCCTATACATCTCATGAGCTACCCACCCATTTGGCAATGCACTGATTAATAAATCAAATAAAAAAACAAGTTTATTTTTTTAAAGTTAAATTAAAATAGAAAATTGTAAATTACACTAATTAATAAAAAATATAAAATAAATTCAAAGTATTGTAAAAAAATATAAATGTCTAATTTTGAAAATGTAAATATAGTTAAAAAAACTCAAAATAAAAGCATGTTATCAGTAATTTTGAATGATTCAGATCATCAATCATCACAGTTAATTATTTTGGTATTCTCATTTTCGTGTATGTCATCATCTACTTACACCTATTTTACTTTTTTTTAAACTCATCTGTGAATTCTTTCAATCTTTTGATCATGATAATGCTTCAACAACATATGATTACAGTATTGTCAACCTATTTGAAATCATATTCAAAACCAAAAATAAATAAACTTCGATGTTACGCTGGAACTATGAGAGCCAGTAGATTCAAATACAATTTTAGATAGCAGAAAAAAAAATCATATAATTTTCATAAAATTAATATTTTATATCATTTTGGGATTAAATGAAATAATAATCAATATCTAAATACATTGACAACTCACCTCTATTTAACAGACATCCCAATTGTTTACTCCAAGCTAACACAATTAGAAAATCATCTTCAAATATAATATCAACTTTCATACTCAGAAGCTCAAGAAAACTATCATACTTATTATAATAATATTTAAATAAATTATCTAATTATTCATAAATTTTTCTATGATTCTTTTGATTAGCTAATACAAGTGAATATATATTTTATTATATTTTCTACTAATTCCACTTTAATCATGAGATTCATATATACAATCATGTAATAAAGAGATAAAATAAAATATTAATATTTTTTATACTTCATTTTTTTCTTAATAATTATAAAACAAAAAACTAGGCATTCTCCATATTTATTAAACATACTACTAATATTACAAATATATCTAAATGTAATATATATAATAAGAGTATACATAAATAAACACATATTCATTATATCATAAAATATCTTTAAAAATTCCAAAAAAAAATGTAATCTTTTAGTCTAATTTGCTAATAATTATTTTACCAAATTCAATATTAACGTAATCAGATATTATGTGTTGATAATCAACACATGTATTCAATATCATGTATTTATAATTCCAATGAAATTTATTATTTGTTTAAAATTTTTTCTTTTTTATGCCTACTGGATTACAAAAAATATTAAACTTTTATAGCCTGCAAAGTTTCTTAATATATTTTAGTATATTTCACATATAATTTATTATAGATGAGACTACTTTTATTTTTGTTTGCACCATATATACCTAACATGAAAAATCTCACTTATAAAATTATCTCTAATGATTCTAATTATTGTTAGACCATTATTTGAAGCATTAACAATTGTATTGCTATAATTTTATTTTTAATCTCATATTCTTTAAAGATTCTCAATAAATACTCATAAAAGAATAAGTCATTATATGAATGAATGATCTCATAAAATCTTAATACTTTTTTATTTAATTTCTACTTAAAATCAACAAAATAGATAGACATGCATACGACCGCAATAATATTATAACTAGTTCAAATATCTAACATCATGAAGACAACTCTAATTTGTCTCATAAATTGATTAATTATTAATTATTTTTTTAATTTATAATTTTTTATTATAGCATTCATACTAATTATCTTAATGATCATATGAGAAACAAGCTAAATGTATTTATCCATAATATAAAATTATTTAGGATCTTTCAAAAATCTAATCGAAAAATTCATGTTAATAATAAATTTCATCATAACTTCCCTAGCAAACTAAAGAGGATAAATAAAAAGGATCATTAAACTTTAAGTTGATTGAAATTCAAAAATTTTGCTGCTAAATTAAATTTGCTTAAGATTCAATGTACTTAGTGGTGTGAACCAAATCGGGCAACCAAAGCCTAGCCCAAGTCACAGCCCAATTCAGTTGTGTCTGCTTTACATGACACGGTAAAAGTGTCAAACAATTCAAACCAGGACGGGCCAGGCCAGCTCATTTTTTTGGGCTCAATCGGGATGGCGTGCCGTGCCTGGCACGGAATGATTCCTTGAAGGGCATGCACGTCACAAGCCCATGGCCCAAAATCCACCTGGGTTCGGGCTAGTTCGGCAAGTCGGGTTGATTGATTTTTTAGAAAATTAAAGTTTTGGTTCCCTACCGTGACACCGTTGTTGCCCTTCAACATCAAGCATGCCAAACCAGGGCCCATCAAGCATCACCATGTCATCTCCTCATCAGGCATCACTCGATGCATAGTCACTCGTGTCGTGCCCACTTGCCAAGAACCCGTGTAGTGTCTGGCATGGCACGCAGGCTAAAAACCCTCGGCACAGCACGACATGATTCATGCCGAGGGTGGGCCTGACATGAGCCCGGGCTCACTACTGTAGCATGTCATGCCATGCCAGACACACCTGAAACAGGTCGGGCTATGAGCCACGGCCGGGCCGTCGGGCCCATTTGACACCTATATGACATGATCCAAAATCGTGTTTGGTCCCAAGCCATGCCGCCCAAAGGCACGATTCAAGTCATGCTTGGCGGGCACGAGCCATGTCTCATATTAGGCTATGCAAATAAGTCATGTCTAGCCCGAAGGCACAATCCACCAGCCGGACCTCCCGCCAACCCAGGACTGGCTAAGGATTATGGGTCAAATCCCATCGAGAGACCATCCAACATGAGTTGACCACCCATTGCATTTTCACACGAGTTATATAAGGAATTGTCTAGCATGGTTCGGCACAACACTGCAATCGATCATCCCAATTGTCACTAAGTCATACTAGGCTAGCCACATTATTCTCATATTGTGCTAGGCACGGAACAACCCATTTAATACCTCTAAATATACTAATTTTTTTATACATTATTCAATATTTTAAAGATATTTAATACTAGTAGCACTCTTACATGTATATATTTTTTTACAACATATATATTATGTCAAATTTTTTTTTATGCTGACAAATTTTTATTTTTAAATATCTTACAACATGTTCAAACTATTATGTTTATTTATTCATAGGTTTTTTATGCACATAAGTCAATGACGACCTATAACTAGGAGATGACTCAATCTCAGACTTTTTAGTCAAATTTTCCTTATATATCTAAGTCTACTTTATTGTTATTATATTTACTATTTTTCTTTTTTTTTTAATTTAAAAGTTTTTAGAGAATTTTTAGGAAAAAATATTTTTTTATTTAATTCAATACAAATTTAATTAGCTATAAAAAAATTAACTTTAAAACAATAAAAACTTGTATACTGTGTACATTCAACAAATGTGTCCAGCAACAATACAAGCACCACACCAACATGCAACAAGTACTCAATGAACAATCCCAACCAACAAAAATTATTTGATCTCCCCACCCCACCAATATAAGAATTAAATTAATAATTTACAAAACAAAAAAAACTCTAATCATTAAAAATTCGACTAAATTTATAATATTTTATGAGAAAGAAAATAAAAAAAATTAACAAAAAAGATTATAGTTATTCAATGAAAAATTTAAAAAGCGAACATACCATTTATTAAAAATTATTAAAATTCAAAAAATATTTTTTAAAAAAATTTTAAGAACAAAATTCCAACAACAATTGAATTTCAATCCAAAACAATTAGAAGAAATCCAATAACTCGGATCTTAACTTAAAAAATGTTATTTTTTTTAATTTCTAATATAAGAATGACATGTCACTGTCCTAACATAATTATGTCAAAAATGTAGTCGTTCAAAAGAACGGCTTCATTTCATGTCTGTTGTGTAAGACACACTTACTATGCCTACACTACCGGAGACTTGTTATTTGCGAGCTTAACACGACACAAGTCATGTCATAGGCTAGCATGAAGCAAGTCCATACATGGCTCTAGATCATGTCATGTCATGCCTAGCACGACTAATTGGTGTTATGCCTCGGATCAGGATCGGGTCATCCGACCCACTTGACACATATAGTGAATCATAGATCTAAAGAATTTAATATTGATAAATATTTCATGATTCTTATTTGTCTTAGAATAATTCAAAAAAGATTTTCAAAAATTATTTATACATGTATCATTTGTCCTTATTATATAATTTGTAAACTAGAATCTAATGCATATCTTCTTCATTTGCATAGCGACATAAATATTAGCTTTATTTCAACGTAGACAATTTGCTACCTTACCAAGATACTTTTGAAACCATCTGCTTTGCATTCTAGTGCATCTACAGGTGAAGCTAGATAAGAGTGCACCAACTATGACTCAGTTACAATATTCTATGAAATTGGTAACCCTCATCCTAAGATGATGATTTGGTGAATTTTAGAGATGATGGTTTTCATTATTTCTTTGTCAAATTGCATGATCATCCTGATTTTGATGCTGCATGGATACAAGAGGATGATATTTGTCATTTAGATCCTTTTATGTTGGATTAATATCTTTCTTCTTACTTTTCAGAGTCAATTTTTTTTAACCCAAGAAGAATGATGTTGCATGAAGTAAACTCATATCTAGACCTACACAACATAGAAATCTCAAGTTCAATCATAATTTTTATTATTACCAATTATTCATTCAACCATGCTTTGGAATGCATTTGTTGGGCATTGAGACCTGTCTATTAAGGTTTTAGGATGTATATGTTAGGATTTTAGGATGTGTCTGTTAGGATTTTTGGATGTATATGTTAGAACATCTCCAACTCACTCTCTATTTTTTTATTTTTAGCCATTTTAGCTAGCAAAACACAAATATTTCTCTCTAACTCGTATTCTAATTCACTCTCTATTTTTTAGTTTATTCAAATGTCTCAATAAATATAGAAAGTCATTTGAGTTCTCTAAATTTTCTCTCCTCTCTCTCTCTCTCTCTCTCTATATATATATATATATATATATATATATATTACCTTTTTAAGAAATTATTGGAAGTTAAGCGTAAAATAGAGAGTTTGGTTAGAGTGTATTCTAAAAAATTGCTAGCTAAAATAGTAAATTTAATATTTAAATATATTTTGAGTAGCTATTTTGTTAAGTGTAATTGAAAATGTTCTTTGTATTTTAGAATGTGTCAGTCGGGTTTTGAGGTGTAAATGTTAGGATTTTAGGATCTCTATTGTTCCCCATGGATAATTAATGTTTTGGGAACTTTTTTGGAAAAAAATTTGAAAATTAGTTTCTCTCTAATTTGTTTATTTCACTTTTTTTTTGTGTGGCCGGGCTACATAAGATCAGCATCATCAACAGGAAAACTAAAATTCACAAGATAAACCAAGAAGAAAATATAATTACCACCTTTGGTTTTAACAAGAACTTCATGGGCCTTGGGGCAGGGAATATGAAATTCATCCAAAGTAAGCGGTTGATTTGGTTCCCAACACACAATTCCTCGCATTGAGCCGCCTGAGCTCACGTGATGCGAACTCGTACAAATCTCCTTACTCTTCATATTATGGGGGGCACGGGCAGCAACCTCCCCGTCGCCAGCATAGCACCATGACTTACCAGCGAAATATACCACCCGTGAGCATGGAGCGATGCCATAGAGACTGGTTGATGATGCATGCCGCACGAGTGCAGAGCGTATACGATGAAAGAACACCATGTGAGTTCTTTTACCAGCGAAGGGGATTTTTTATCAGGGCAACCAGCGAAGGCAAAACAAAAGCAAAGTCTTCGTCAAAAAATCTATCTTTATCAAAATTAATAAATTATCTTCCTAGTTCTTACACATGGGACCCAAACTTGCAAGTGCCAAGCACTTGGCTAGTCCGCCTAGCATACTTACACATAATTACAAACGCGTGGCTAGTGATTTGTTTTATTATAATTGTGATTTTGTACATCAAATATAAAATATTTGTTTTCTGATAACCAATTTTTCATAATTAAAAAAAATTACACCATATTCTAATTCTAATATAATTAATTTTTGTGGTACCAAATTTTTCATAATTAAAAAAAAATATATACATCATATTCTAAAATAATTAAGTTTTTGTGTACTAAAATTTATTAAACCTCCAAAATTTTAAAAAAAAAATAAAATTTAATTTTATTATTTGATTAATTGACATTTAAAATCATCAAACTAATTAAACATATAGCAATAAAAACATGAGATTAAAATACTTATATATATTATCAGGTGGCAAACAAATTAAAATACTTATATATATATATATATATATATATATAATATGTAAACACATAAATAAGTATACATAGATATATATAAATCAACAAATATTTATATAGTTATATATAATTATATTTATATATATTTATATATATATAATAACTTATCTATCCATCCTAAAAATGGGGTATGTAAATATGTTTTTGTTTTTTTTAATTATGCGAAATGTTGATGTGGATAATTTAAATAGAATTAGGAAGAAAAAAAAACTTTTAAAGTGAACAAAAACTTAAATAATTTTGCGTTTATGAATAAAAAAGTAAAATAAAAAAGGATACTGATCTCTCGATATAAATTATATTATAATTTACATTAATTATTTAACTTATTATGCTAAGATTAAAGATATTTATTAATTAAATTAAATTAATGACAATTCAATTCCATCAATTGCTTGTGTATTACATCAAAACCTTCAACTTAACTTATTCAATATGCCGAATCAAAATCTACCCGTAGGATTTAACAATATCAAAACTCATAAGCAGCCTCAATTAGGTATCACTAATCTATTTTACTAGGCACATATTCTATAAATAATCAATATTCACCATGGAATTGATAAAATTACCTAACTCAAGGAGCATATTAATTTAAATATAAATCTCATCATTTATAAGTCAAAATTAATTATTAATAATTATACATATTTAATAATTATATTGAAATTAAGAGTAATAGTATTTATAATAATGATGGTGCATATTTATTTTACATGCCAGTATAAAATAATTATATTTTTTTGATCTTATTTAATATACACAAATGCTCTAGCATAAGATTAGAAATTCTGTCTTACGCTTGTTAGATTAGAATAATTATATTAAAATTATACATATTTGTCTGTCTTATGCTTGTTAGATTAGAAATTCTTTCTATTTGTTTATCTATCTTTACTTTAGGAACCTCCCTCTCACTTTCTTTGGCATTCTTCATTCATCAAGTAGACCTAATTACAAGTGGGAAAAAAACTCTTCTTAATGGTTGGTTGAGCTTATGTTGAGCTAATAAAACCTAATTAAAGGGAGAGCTCCAAGCCTAGTTAAAATAGAAATTTTGCCTTTGCCTAGCTTTGCTTTTGAATATTTACAAAAAAAAAAAAAAAATCTAATAAAAACATTAATAATGCTTAACTAAAAAAGAAAATTTAGAACATTTTTACTTTTATTCAAGGAGAAATCCTAAAAACAAAAAACATTTCTTTTATTTTTTTTAAAACACGATATTAATTTTTGTTTTAAAATTATTATTTTAACTTTTTTTTTGAATTCCCCTTATTTAGTTTGTTAATTTAATAAAAATAAGATTTTAAAAAAAATGCAAAAATCATACTAAAACAGAAATAACAAAATAAACATATGGAAAATAATATTACTTAGAATAAATCCATGGACTTGCAAAATTATTTTGTTAATATTGTTTCATTTTTAAATTTAGTGTTAGGAAAGAAATTTTAAGTAAATAAATGACTAAATGAGATGAGACCTTAATAAGTCATTTTTTTTCTTTTTAGAATAATTTTTAATAAAGCCAATGAATCAGACTTGGAAGTATAGTAATAGGCAGAGATTAGAGATATCAAATAAAGCAAATCCATGCACCATGTCGTGTCAGACACGGTTCCGAAAAATGGCAGTTCGGCACAGACCGGACCAGGCCGGGTCATGCCAAACCAACCACAGCCAAGCATCAGGCACAACTCAAACCCAATCAAACTGAAGTTGGCTAGCTGGGCCAAACCCAGCCCACACAATCCAGCATTCACATCTATTATGGGCTATCAGCTATGGAACACAGGCTAGAATCCATGGGCCTGGCCCATAAGTATTCCAGGCAAGTTCCAGTCCTGCAAGGCAGGGACCAAGGCCAGTTTTCATGAGCCATGCTGGGCCATGCTGAAGGGCCTCGGCCCATTGGGAAACAATGGGCTAACAATGGGTGGGTAAAAAAAAAAAGATTCAATCGTGTGAAAATATGAAAGGAAACTCTGCTTATATTCTTCCCAGAATGGGCTAACAAAAAATTGGGAGCAATATGGCCAACTGTTTTTTTTTTTCCAAAGACAAAAAAAAAAAAAAAAAAATCAGTCTGCTCTCCACTTGTTAACATACCTAAGGAAAGAGGCGGCAGGACTTTGCCTTGGGGGAGCTCGCACGCGTGATGATCGTCGCACGGAAACAGATCCCTCTTCCACACCTGCAGCTTTCCCACCCAAATCCACTGATCTTTTCTGCATGCGTTTGCTGGGAAATCACATTTGCTTACATTATTACTGCAATATTATGCTACTTATCAAATGAAATATAGATCATATTCACCCCAAATTACACACTCGCACACTCTCACACACACACACGCACGCATGCGCACACGCACAATGATATTAATTATAATAATCATAATGACAAAAAAATAAATTTTACTTCTGCTATGATCATATCATGTAAATATATATTGAAATGAAAATATGTAAAAATAAATTCAAAATTTTCATATTAAAAAAAAAATCAAGACAAAAAAAAATATTTATCATGCACAATATTTATGCATAATGTATATATATATATATATAATATTAATAATAATTCACTGCTAACTTTGAATGCCCATATATTTACCAATAAATAATTATTACGATATTAATGATTTTAAAATATTTATCGGTTAATAATTATTACAGTATTAATGACTGCAATATATTTACCAATTAATTATTATGGTATTAATGACTAATACATTTATAGTCATTATATATACAAGTTTTTAGAATAATAAAAATATATAATTTTCTTCTTAAATTATTTCCATTATTTATTTTTCTCTTCATCTTTATTTATATATAGATATATATATATATATATATATATTATTTTTAAAAATTATCCTAGTTTGAGAAAGTGTCACAATAAATTAAATTGTTTAAAAATTATTTAATATATAAGAGAAAATATAATAAAATTATATTCCTCTCAATGTGTCAAAAAATAATAATAATATGTATCATAAATAATATATGAGAGAAATTCTAATATGTTTTTATAACTAATATGCATCATAAATAATAATAATATTTTATTTCATACTAAAAAAAAATTAAAAAATAAAATACAAAATCTACCAAGTTCAACTGCAAAAAAAAAGTCATTCTCTAAAATTGCCGATCTTACTAAAAACAATTAAAAATAATAAAAAAATAATATAATACAACTATAAAACATAATTTGAAATAAAGTCAATTTATTAAAATAATAAATTTCCAATGAAATTATAAAATATTAAGAACACAAAATAACATAATTGGATCAATATTAAAGTTAGTGTAAGCAATCACCTTAATAATAATAGTATTAGCTACGATAATATAAAAGGGTCTAAAAATAAAAGAAAAAAATAAAGAAATATTACCTACGGCATTGCTATTGACTCATGAGTCAGCTATCAATGAGGACAGCTCTGCACTCTTCCGGAGGCCTCGATGACTGTTCGAGATGCCAATCTAACTCGAGAAAACACCGGATTATATAATTACCTAAATCACCCTCTAATATATTTATATTCTAGCACGAAAGTCTCAATTAAACTTATTAAATAAATGAGAGAACTTGATTTCTCGACTAAATATAAAGTATAATGACCAATTTCACCTTACTCTACGCTCAAGTAAACTAATTAGAAATGTACTTGATGACTATAACTTTTTTTGTCCCCCCCCCCCCCCCCCCCCCTCCCTCTAGCCCATCTCTATTATTCCCAAGCCTTCCATATATGACCCTTAGGAACCCAAGGCTAGAGCATGTAAGGCTCCTGTCCTAGCAAAATGAGTAGAGCGATTGACAAAAAAACCCTCCTCCCTCCAACCCATCCCATAATATCCCCCGGCCTTCCATATATGACCCTTAGGAACCCAGGGCTAGAACATGTAAGGCTCCTGTCCTAGCAAAATGAGTAGAGCAACTGACAAAAAAACCCTCCTCCCTCTAGTCTGTCCCATAATATCCCATGGCCTTCCATATATGACACTTAGGAACCCAAGGCTAGAGCATGTAAGACTCCTGTCCTAGCAAAATGAGTAGAGCGATTGACAAAAAAACCCTCCTCCTTCCAACCCATCCCATAATATCACCCGGCCTTCCATATATGCCCCTTAGGAACCCAGAGCTAGAGCATGTA
The DNA here is from genome assembly GCA_029783825.1 of Sapria himalayana. Taxonomy (NCBI): domain Eukaryota; kingdom Viridiplantae; phylum Streptophyta; class Magnoliopsida; order Malpighiales; family Rafflesiaceae; genus Sapria; species Sapria himalayana. The sequence continues at coordinate 372,689 of JAREIK010001397.1, read as the reverse complement.
AGGCTTCTGTCCTAGCAAAATGAGTAGAGCGACTGACAAAAAAACCCTCCTCCCTCTAGCCCATCCCATAATATCCCATGGCCTTCCATATATGACTCTTAGGAACCCAAGGCAGAAGCATGTAAGACTCCTGTCCTAGCAAAATGAGTAGAGCGATTGACAAAAAAACCCTCCTCCTTCCAACCCATCCCATAATATCACCCGGCCTTCCATATATGCCCCTTAGGAACCCAGAGCTAGAGCATGTAAGGCTCCTGTCCTAGCAAAATGAGTAGAGCGACTGACAAAAAAACCCTCCTCCCTCTAGCCCATCCCATAATATCCCATGGCCTTCCATATATGACACTTAGGAACCCAGGGCTAGAGCATGTAAGGCTCCTGTCCTAGCAAAATGAGTAGAGCGATTGACAAAAAAACCCTCCTCCCTCTAGCCCATCCCATAATATCCCCCGGCCTTCCATATATGGCCCTTAGGAACCCAGGGCTAGAGCATGTAAGGCTCCTGTCCTAGCAAAATGAGTAGAGCGATTGACAAAAAAACCCTCCTCCCTCCAGCCCATCCCATAATACCCCCCGGCCGGCCTTCCATATATGACCCATAGAACCCATGGCTAGAGCATGAAAGACTCCTGTCCTAGCAATATGAGTATAGCAAATGACAAAAATACCCTTCCATCCTACCCTTGGATAAGCATATCTAAGCATTAAGAATCAGTTTTGCGTATTTGTCAATCAGACTATCATACTGTTGTTAACTATAAGACCACAAACTTTATTGCATATCATACAAAAAAAAAAAACAAAAAAAATTATAAATATTAGCTTCGATCAATGCTAGAATAATACCGAAAAATAAAAAAATGGACACTCTACCTAAATTCATATACTATAAGTGCGATTGTGAGTACAAAACACAAAATAAATAAATAAATAAATAAAAGGGGTAGGTAGGTTGCTATTGCCTCAGCCATGGGTCGAGTCGGTGCATGTTTTGAAAGGTCTCGTTCATGGCCTGAGGTGAGCTCGACCATGGGCAGGTAGGTGTGCCTAGCCGTAAGAACCACGTACACATTTGAGAAACGACTCACCAGATCTGGCCATAGAGACCATCCAGCTGCTTCTGAAGATCCCTCTCCCTGACACCTTTTAGATTCAGAGAACCCATCAACGCATCGAGCTGTCGGGAAGCAGGAGAGGAGATGAAAAAGGAAGAAGAACACGCAGGGGAGAGAAAAAAGGAACAAAGAAGAAAAAATGGAGTCCGTGGAGAAACGGAGAAGAAATAGAAACCTCTTCTTTGCTACTGTAATATCCCCACGTATCGGAGTCGGAACTTTCCACGAATATCCTGCCGTCGCGCCTGAACCACAAGTACCTGCTGTAATGTCTGTCTTTGCCCAGCGTGTTGGCGCGTATGCCTCGTTTCTCCAGCTCCGCTTCGAAATATTCTCTCTGCCACAAAATAAAAAAAAAAAAACAAAAACAAAAATTGGAGGGAAGAAGAACAAGACGATGAAGCAGCAGCATCCAACATATGGCCAAGCCGAGAGAATAGTCACCCTCTCATCCTTGCTCATATTTTCTTTCTTTTCGTTTATGGCGTTCTTCAGCCAATCCAGTGTTTTTTCTCTACATAAATCATCCTTACTTTCTGATGGCTGTTGTCCATCTTGATTCCTCGTCCCACCCATTCTCTTCGCAGCACCATTTGAGTGGTTTCTCTCACTGAATAGATATGCACCCATATGTGATCATAACAAAAAAAAACTGTCCATTTGCACTCCCACCCCCCCACGCACACACACACACACCAACTATAGTCAATCAAGAAACGTATATATGATCATACATACATACATACATATATATATATATATATAGAGAGAGAGAGATATATATATATATAAGAGATAAGAGCTAGGAGCATTATGTAAAAAAATGTTTTTTGAAATAAATTATATGAAATCATTATTGGTTATGCTGAAAATAGTATATCTTTGAGTTAGAGGTGTTTATACACTAAAATGCAATACATATCATTTAGAAAAATATACTAAAATTTCTTATCATGTTTATAGAGGTGTCAAACGGGCCGGGCCGGGCGGTTTATTTTGAGCACGAGCATGCCTTCATGCCGGGCCAGGCACGGTTACTGTACCGTGCCGGGCCAGGCACGGTTACTGTACCGTGCCGTGCCTGGCCCGGTTACTGTACCGTGCCGTGCCTGGCCCGGTTACTGTACCGTGCCGTGCCTGGCCCTGGCATGGTTTAAAAAAGCCGGGCCTGGCATGGCCGCACGGTTCGGGCCTCGTGGGACCGCGGGTCGGGTCCAATCAGACCCGACCCTCGGTCTTTTTTGCGGGAGGGGGGATCACGGGGTCGGGCTCGGGGGACACCTGACACGGGATAAACCCGTGCCGGTGTGCCGTGCCACGGGCCGAACCGTGCCGTGCCTCGTGCCAGGCCGGGCCGGCCTGGTTGACACCTCTACATTATTATCAAATATGTGTGGATAAGAACTCATTCGATCTGATACATTCAGATATATAAGTACTAACAAAGATAAAATTGAGAAGAATTTAAATATTTTATTATGTTTATTAATTATCATATGTGATTTACATAATTAATTTTTTTTTTCACTTTAGATTGCAATTTTTTTTATTATTTTATAAAAAAATACAAAATCAATTTGATAATATATATATATATATATATATATATATATAAATAAAATAAAATAAAATTTGTGATAGATAATATGTAAGATAATTTCAACACTTGTACTAATGATCACAAAATCTTATATCAGACTTCTTGTATTGTCACGCCCCTGAAAAATAAGTTTGCAGGAACAAAAAAAAAAGATATTTAATTCAAACAACTCAAATGATTCTTCTTAATATAAATATTCTAAAATATTTTTATTGACGCGTGATATTAACCATGAACTACTTCATCAACCAAATATTTTATTCTAGTTTTTTCACCCAGGACTTAATATTAGAATTGACTCATACTTCTAAAACAGCAACTAGAGTTCATAATCATGACCTAATTTTTAGAATCAGGATCTGGACGGAGTCACAACATGCCCTATATTGTTGTGACTTGATGTCACTGAAATGAAGTTGCAACATATTTTGTGCTGTTATACCACGTTACGACATGAATAAAGTCACAATCTGACTCATAGAATCGCGATATTAAAATTTGATGTCGTAACTTAGACCTTAAGGTAAGAGGATTTTTTTTTTTTTTCTATTTAAGCTTGTAAAATGTAAAAAGAAAAAGAAGAGAAGAAAGTGTGCATGTGAAAAATAGTGAAAGTTTTTCTTTTTATATTTGTGTGTGTTCTCCTCCCTCAATTGATTCTCTTGTGCCGGTGCATCTTCTGTGAGAGTCTCTTCCTCCTCTCCCCAAAACCCTAAATGTCATTTCTCGGGCACTCGAGAATGCTGTACTTGATTATCAAAAAAGAGTACAAGTATTTTTTTATATAAATTTGATAAAATATTAATAAATACTGATATTACTATTTCAAGCATGATTAGAAGTGTCAATCAGACCGAGCAGAACATGCACAGCCCACGACACGGCATGCTTCAATGATGCCTAGCCCGACACATCATGATCCAGAACTGTTCCTGGTCCCAAACCATGCTGTCCCATGGCACGGCTCATGTCATGATGGTCTGGAATGACCCGTGCCTATTATAATCACTATACTCGTGGTTCTTGCTCGGCCAGGCCCAGTGGCACCATCTACCAGCCCAAGGACCGAAAACCAATTACTGGTCACGGGTCAAGTCTCATCGAGTGATCACCTAATAGGACATGTTATTTTTTTAAAAAAAAATAACCATGTAAGTCGGAGCTTGCCCACGTGTCCAATTACAATTGGCTAGCCACATAAGTCATGCACTCGTTTCATTTTTACGCAATGGGCAACCAACAAGGATAGTCCAGAATGACCCTGCGCGGTGCAGGCCAACCATGAGGTGCCGGACTAAGAGGCCGGTTCCCATATCATGCAGGCACGACAAGGGAATCATACCGTGTTATGACAAACACGACTTAATACGTTAGACACCTCTTGAATGACTCATTTTTCAACGAATCTAAGAAGAGCAAAAGTCAAAAAATTTCATCTATACTAAACCTAGTACTTTTTCTTACTCTCGTGCAGTCTCATTTTAGGCTTTCAATTTAAGAAAGCGAGTCACATGCTAGCTACATCTAAGTTTATTAGTTCATATTATGAATGATTTTACAATAAATGAGTTTTTTAAAGAAATAAAAATTTTCTCAAGTCCGTATGACCTAGTAGTACACAATAGATGTGTCAAATGGGCAGGCCCGTCCATTTTTTGGTGGCCCAACCGGACCACCATTTTGTGCCCGGCACGACACGGATTGAGAAGTGCCGGTCCGGCCAAGCTCATACCCAAGTCATGCCGCGTCAGGGTTGGACTTGCCGAGTCGGGCTGGGTCATACCTGGTTTTTCCAGATATATTTAAAATAAAAATCCAACTGGGTTCTGGGCATGTTTACCATGCCATCGGGCAGGCACGACTGAACCAGGCCAAGACCCAAGCCAGGCCAGTGCCGCCCAGCTCATTTGACACCTCTAAGTTCACAAGTATGCTTCAATTCTGACTCATAATGAACCAAAGATTGCAAGACTTAACCATTCAAGACTTAAAATCTACATCCAAAAAATAAGACACATATAGCTTATAAAAAGTTGAAAAGAGTCTCTCAAGAAATCATATAATCATATAGTCAGCTTATCTAAACTATATATTTCGATCACTCTCCAGAAAAAATAAAAGAGTTCTAATCAATATCGTATTTTAGAAGTATTGCACTTTTATAACTTTATAATCTTTTTATTCATTTTTATCTTATACCACATTATGGATGGGAGCACACGGCCGGTAGGTTGCCCCAATCATACTGGACCATTATATGAGAACATGTTTTGTTTATTCTTATTACTTAGTGTAATGATATTTTTTATTTTACCATGACAAGCTTACAAACCCTATAGAGAGAGGAGACGCGCGTGCACGTTATTAGTACAGTGCATGCTTGTTGTGCGTCTACAATGCACACACGGTGGAGGAAGAGGAGGCACGCGATATCGTGCACCGTCATAATTCCATATAACATAGTGGGTGTCCATGCTATGAAGGTTCAAGCAACAAGGTCATACATGTTCTAGAGAGGATAGCAGCACTAGGTCTTGACAATGGTGGGACAGAAACCCTAATTCAAGAGTGGACAAAAATTAATGTTCGACTTTGGGCAAAAATACTAATTTAGGTTTGCACAAAAATTAAGGATTTCAAACCCTAATCGCACAATAACACTTACAATTACTAGAGATAAGTACATAAAATTTATCTCTAAGACAACAATAAAATCTTTCTTTTTTAGGTATTATTGGTTGTTTCATTCATACTCTCACTTTTAAACTTTTAGAATATAATATATTAGCTCATGTTTATATTATTGTTAATTATATCATATTTTTATCTCTTATTTTTATTTTAAAAATATTATTATAGACAATAATAAATTTTTTAAAATTATTTGATATGATAATATTCAACTTAAATTTTTATTACTTTCTCCTAGCATTCTTATTTTTGATTACCCATTTATTTATTTTTTATAACATGTATTTCTAAGCAACTCAATTCTGATTATTTTTTTTTACTGATAATTATGTGTATGATCAAAAGAATCTAATAGAGAATTCATTTAAATTTGAGCATGGTGAATTATATGATTTTTCTTTTACAAACAACATTTCTCTTACATGTTTGTGTATATTAGATTTTTTATTTGTTTATTGTCAATTTTATCATATATCACTAGCCAAGTTAAGAATATTTTATCTTAATTTTAAGAATATTTTAATCCTAAAAAATAAGACATGTTAATTAAAAAAAATTACTAAAACTTCCTATGATTAATTTTCATTCTAATTTTAATAAAGGACTCATTCAATCTAGAGGTATCTAACGGGTTAGCCTAGCACGACCCGGCCTGGTTTTAGGCCGCCCAACTGGGCTACCGTGCCGTGCTTGGCCAAACATAGTTATTGTACTGTGTCGGCCCAACACGGACCCACAGCCCAACAACCACCAAGTTTGGTCCAGTTCGGGTCGAACAGAACCCTAATTTTTAAAAAAAATTAGAGTTTCGGTGGCGCGCCGCTGTGCATTTTTGCCCTTTTGGGGCTCGACAAGTCTCGCCTGTCAAGCATTAACTCATATTGACTACATTCGGTGCGTGGTCACACATGATGTGCCCACATGCCAACACAACACGACGGGCTGGGGCACGACACTGTAGCATGACGTGCCCGTGCTAGGTCGGGCCAACTCATTTGACACCTCTAATTAAATCTGATACACTTAGACATATGAAAAACCAAGTAAATAAAAAAACTAAAATTTTAGATATTTAATTATTTTTATCAATAATTACTTGATATATATATATATAATTATATATATATATATATATATATGAAAATATGTATTTCGTGATAAAAATAAATGATCAAAAATTATTTATTTTTTAGATATTTTATAAAATGATAAAAAATTAATTTAATAAAAATATTAAAAAAATAAATAAACAACAATATATTAAAATATAAGTTAGACAAATTAAATACTTATTATATAGATCATAAGATCATAAATCAAACTTCCTATATAGTCACATCTCAACAAAATAAAATTGTTGAAAAAAAAAATTAATATCTAATTTAGATACTTAAGACAATCAATCCTATTTGAAAAAAAAAAGTATTCTATCATATTTTTGGAAAAATATAATTTTAACTACAATCTATCTCATCAATCGATCACTCTCTTTTGTCCTTATTCAATGTATATTTATTTTTGGAAAAATTAATATCTGATATAAATCCTGCATCTCAAAAAAAATTATTTAACTTATTTCCTAAATTTTTGAGTGTAATAATTTTGCTCATGATCACTCTCTAAGACAAGATAAATTAGTATCTAAGACTTTGTGATGTGCTTCCTTACATACTTAAGTATCTCAAAAAGAATACGAATATTTTTTACCTGAAACTGTTATGATTTAACAAGTATAAATATTTTTTTATATGGCTCATTTTTTAACAAACCTGAGAAGAATGAAACTATAAGTTATATCCAAATCCATTATTTTTTCTGACTCACTTGTAGTCCCGCCTATATCACAAGTTAGTAGAAAGAGTCATTCGTTGATTATATTTAAACATATTAGTACTCAATACAATATCATTCTCATAAAGTCATCATATCTATTAATAAATATAAATTATGTTAATTTTGGAAAGAGTAAGGTTCCAGGAAGAAAGATCTTCATGTTCAAAATAAGATAAATCACGAGACCTCCCTAATATAAATTCATGTTGAGCCAAAAAATAAAAGACTTAACTGAAAAAGACAAATGAAAAAAAGGTGATATATTCACCTAGCACAAACCAGAGATAAGCCTACCAACAAGCAAGATGATCTAATAGCCAACCCATATAATATTGACCTTCTAATCAGTGGTCATTATTCAAAAAAGACAAATGAATTCTACTTAGCACATGATTTCATATATTTATCATAGTCTCAACTTATTTATTCTTTTGTATTTTTTATTACTTCTATTGACGATATTATAACACTCAATTTTTCTCATGAAGTATTATCTTATCTATGATAATATCAGACAATTATAAAAAAAGTTACAAGTTATCCATTTTAACAAGGCTTAGTAACTAGTATTATGACTTTTGGAAAAGTCTATTATTTGTTGTAGATACATCACCTTAAGATAAAACTGTAATGAAAAATTTCACTCAAACATATAACATGAACTATCAGGATACTCTCTCCAATAACTAATATGCTTTTAGTACAATTTTTTTTTATATCTAATAGTAAAATATACACTAGAAAGACGTGAAGAATAATTTTCTTCATAGTGAGCTTGATGAGAATGTGTGTTAGAAAAATTATATAAGTTCCAAACAACATAGTCAAATATAATTTATAAATTATAAAAAAGATAATATAACTTGAATTAGTCACCTAAAGCATAATTTGCGAAAATTTCACAAATAATTACTTTTTTGAATTATACAGATGTGTTAGATTTTTCTTTCTTTTTTTTTTAAAAAAAATATTTATAATAAAATACTTTTATTGATTGTCAACTTAGATGATATATTGATTATTAAAGATGAGAAGTTAAAGATAACACAATTTAAAGAATATTTTGACACAATTTCAAATAAATAATCCTAAAAAACTCGTATATTTTCTTAGTGTAAATGTAACTTATTGATGAGTAAATATCATCTTATCACAAATAAAATATGTGCTCAATATTCTTATATGAGTCAGTCTTTTGAGGCGTACTACAAAAAATCCTACAATTAATCCAAATAATATTTCACTTCTGATAAGATCTCTCCAATTGACTCTAATACTTATAGAAAAATAATAAAAAAATAATAATTATCTAACTATGATCAGACCAAATCTCTATGATTTAGAATCCCTTTCTAGGATCATGGGCACTGATAGTCAATCAATTATTCAAATTCAAGTTGGATACCAACATGCACCTAGAGGACGTCCAAGACATAATTTTGTATTTTTTTAAAGACAATCTGACCTCCTGAAAAAATAAAAGATATATAATTATTTCAAGATTTGGTGTAGAGATAAAGTTTAAACAATGACGAAAATTACTTATGAGATATTTTAAATGCATCGCCTACTCGAAGAGATTATAATATGACAGCAGTACAATAAGACATAAAAACAAATATGATATTTTACGAGCAAACAAAATATATAGAAGTAGACCATTTCTTTTTCAACGTGAAGATTCAAAATAAAACCATTGTCATAGTATATATTCAAACATGAGAGCAACCATTACAAATCTTCATGAATACTTGAAAATATATCAACTTGTTTTTTTTTTAACTCGATATTCTGAACTTGTATACATCACCTTATATACATCAACTTCCATATAATCAAAAATATTTTTGTTCCTTTTGACTTTGTACTACATTATTGATGGAAACATGACATGTGGGTTGTCCAATCATATCCATTATATAAAGTCTTTGTTTATTCATTGTTATCACTTAGTATGATTATATATTTATTTCATCATGTCACCTAAAATTTAACATGTATCATTGTAATCACGCTTACTTCCTTATTTGATATCTTTTACTACTTCTCTTATCAATACGAAAATATTCAAATTTTCTTCCAAGATATTATCTTATCCAAAATGATAACAAATCATGTTGAAAATGATAAATAATCTTCAATCTAATAATATTTGAGAACTAATATCTCAATATTTAAGAATATCTATTATTGATTGCAAGTAAAGATTAACCCTGATAAGAAAGTAAATCACCTTAAAACAAGACATATTACAAAAAAATTCACTTGAACATTTGATATAAATTATCATAATAGTTTTTCTCCAAAAACCAATATGACATGATTTTCATATGTTTTTTATTTCACTAACAATATCTCACAGATATAAAATACACTTGAAATATGAATAATATTTTTTCATGATAACCTTGAAGGAGAAATGCATGAGCAATCATATGAAATTAGAGCTTACAATCATATTCAATTTATAAATAATGAAAGATATTGTAAGACCAAAAATAGTCATCAAAAACTTAATTTATGTTATTTTCATAAATATTATCTCTTTTGACATACATAATAATGTTATAGATTTCTCATAATTTTTTAGAAAAATTTTGATGATAAAATGATCTTGCTTATTGAATATGTAGATAATATTTTTATTATGTGAGATAACGAATTAAGAATCACTAACTCAAATAGTATCTTTAATCACAATCATAGACAAGTGATATAGAAGACAAAATTTTCATATAATAGAGGTGACATACTCCAGGCAAGAAATTATGTAGTTACAAAAAAAATGTGGTTGATACTCCTATAAATATGGAACATTTAGGCTGCTCTAAAGCATATACTCTAATTTATTAAAGTCTTGCTTTTTTGTTATATGCTACTCCTCTAGTTTAACTCTATTAGTTAGAAAAGAATCATAAAAAAAAATTAAATAAATAATTATAACCAAAATTAGATATAATATATATAGTCTATAAAATTAGATATTTTCTAAATTATCAATAATAGATTCTTTGTATATTAAAATGTAAAATAAAATCACAAGTCTTTGTAATATTTTTTTTTTTTGCCGATCACGAATATTTATAATTAACTAAGCATGCAGATTAAAGTTGAGAATCAACTCTTATCAAGAGGTTTACTATAAGGTTTTATATTTTTTTAGGAATAAATTTTGCCTTATAGAAGAATAATAAATAAATAATTATTTAAAAATCTAATATAAAGATAAAATTTAAAAAGGACAACAAAAATTTTATACAAATACTTATGAACTAACACATGCATGAGGATCAAATACCCAAGTTCTTCTCTTAATACTCTATTATAATAAGCAGACAATGAAACACATAATTTTCAATCTAATATTTAACGAGTAGACAAAAAATATAGAGATAAAATAATTTTTTTCTCAGAAAGAATAATCACGATAAACTATTAATATAGTGTATATTCTTTAAGTAAATCAAGAAAATAATTATATTAAAGAAATTTTTTAAAAATTTTAATTTATTTATCATTTCTCAAAACTTGATATCTTAGATCTTCATGCACCGACTTAATGAAGAGGGGAGGGGCGTTATAGTTACAATTTATAGTTTATGTATTTTCATTTATTTTTTCTATTTTGTTTAATTATTAATTAGAAAACTCAACATGTAAATTGCTCCAATCTATTTTGCCCATTATATAAGAGAACTTCTTACACATTTATCATTCAGAATATTTTTTCATTAATATTATATCATTAATTTTTATGACATTAAATTTATTAATAATTAATAAAAATTACAAAATTATACAAATCATCATATCTCCATGTTTGGCCCCATAAACTTCAACTTAGCTAGAATAGGATATCCATTATGAGAGTGAATAAGAATAAAATCTATAGTAGTTAAACATTTGGTAATCAATAATCCTTCTGAGAGCAAGAAAAATATGCATAAGTAATCCCTAGAAAAATCATTTGTAAAGCATGTCAAAAAAAAAAAAAAATACAATGTAACAAATGAGTTACTTAAGCAATGCAACTCACATATAATAAGCAATACATAAGCCCTACAAAGTAAAGTACACATAATAAAATAAGAAGATTAGTGCTAATATTATTGCACCACATGGTCATGGATACAATATCATAGTAAATAGTAAGATTAAAAAATTGAGAAGAAAATAAAAAAAATATTAAATAATTACTTATCACTTTATCTTAATATATATTTATCTTATATATATATACACACACACACACACACACACACATATATATATATACATATATTAACGTATATGTTTGCGCACACACATGCAAATAGGCACACACACTCACGCGGATACAGACACACAAGTGCACATTAATCAAATTCACAAACCTTTTAGGGGTAACATGGTTCTGTTCAGATGACATGCTCTCCCGCTTTCTTTTTTTCGACATCCCATTTTGAACACAATGATTCTCATTTTCCAAAACACATTGGCTGCTTGTAGTACTTTCTATATGCTGACTATTCGTCAATTGATTGTCCATGGGTTCTCCCTTCAGTTGTTCCTTCTGTTCTCTTCTTTTTTTACCTTCTTGCAGTATGTCCTCCCATCTCGTGGTGCGAAGAACCTGCTGCTCATCAATGTACTTGTCAATCACCTCCCTGAATATATCTGTTTCTAGGGCATGATTAACCAATTCGCACAAGAAGCATAATTTTGTTTGAGCATCTAGATGGCCATACTGTCCGCGCTTTATTGTTGATGTGTGATACTTTAGATTGGAAATGTTGATCATCTCTAAGAAAACACACAAATACTCTGTCCAATTAACTACTGTTATCTGTAATCAAGAAGTATCATAATAAATCACTATTAAACACCAAGGACGTGCATTGCGGAGACATGCTCCAAGTATGATCATCAAACAAAAGCAAAATTCTACCAAGTGACCCTAAATATAATATAAAGCATGGATTGCTCTAGTGCCATGATGAGTATTGAATACTTGTGATAGTCAGGCATAACACAAATAATAAAAATTAAAAAAAAATACAAATGTTATTATGTTTATACTTAGATGCTCAGATAATTCATTTTCTATAAATTATCTTATTAAAAACATAGTTTTGATATTAATTTTTTATTATTGATGTTGTTTTGTGACAGCAAAAGGCTTCAAGCATGATTGTTAAATCAAGATTCAAATCAAAAATCAGAATGATTGATTAGTAAATTGAGAATCAAGAATCAAATTGAATAATAAGATTCATTTTACATTTATAATAATAATTAAAATATATGTAATTTTATATAAATAATAAATTATAAACTAATTATGTATGTTTAAATAATAAGCTTATAATATATAAATTCCAAAATTTTCTCCTTTTTTATTCTTCTTCAACTTCTGATATTTTCTTCTTTTTTTGTTTATTCTTAAATTCGTTATACTTATACCAAACTATTATTATTCTTCTCTGTTTTTCATTTCTTCTCATAAATTCATAATACTATAGGTTGAAGTTATTTTTTTTCACGTTAATTAATTCTTATAGTTGATAATTTTTTTTTATATTTTAGTTTTTATTTTTATGATTTTTTTAGGATCTTAATCCCTGGAGAATCAGTATTAAATCAATTCATGTGAATCAATTCACGATTTAGTGATTCAATCTTTGATTCTTGCATTTTTTTATTCTTTTAAAAAGTCGGATTGTTTACTCCCTAAATCATGAATCAAATCATAAATTTAATCATAAATTATATGATTTTAATAGCAGTGACTACGGGTATAACTTTATTAGAGACTAAATATGATAGTTTATGCATTTTCTCCCATATGATTGGGAGTTCTACTAAGCGTTTGAATATTATTTAATTTTTTGTTTTATTCAAAATTTCTCTCAAGATATGATAATTAGTACCGATATTATTTTTTTGAACAATACACAATTTTTAACAAGCATAGACATGAAAAAAAATCAGAAATGATATTGAATCTCTTATTCTTTCTCACTCCTCTCAAGTCATCATATGTGCTAAAAAACACAAAATAAATTTATTCATGATATCCTTGGAAAAAGAATCTTCTCCTAGTTTATATGAATTAGTAGCTCATAAATTTAGTTCAATCCCAACTATGAATGAGTTGGAGAAGAAAAACATAATCAACCAAAACTTCGAGTCTAATTTATGAGAATATAACACATAGAATCTGCTCATAATAAAGGACAGTCTCCAAAAAAAAAAAGATCATATAACTGATTCCTTTAATTTTGATCTTTCAATTATTCTTCAAAATAAATAGATAAGTTATACTCAATATTATATTTCATAAATTTTATAGTGCTCGTGGCTTTTTATTTCTTTTACCTATTATATTATTTATTTTCATAGTACTTGGATATTTAAGTCTCATTCTGAAATATTATTTATAGAAAATAAAGTCAAATTATGGTGTAAGAGACAAATATTCTCCACTCTAATAAGATTTGGAGACTAGTATCTTAACATTCAAAAAGATCTATTCTTAATTATAAGTGAGTATTCGTTGTGCATATGAGCTTTGATAGCAAGATAAAACAACTAAAAGAGAACGATTACGAGGAAGATTACTCACATATTTGATATTAATTATTAAAATATTTTTCGTCATGATGACATTAAGAAAAGAGTATATACAAAGTAGTCACCTAATTTTTGAGCCCAAACAAATCACTCATATTCAATTTACACATTGTGAAATGTCTTATACAACCTTAAGCAATCCTCAAGGGTTTTGTTTATCAAATTTTCAGTCATAATTATCTCATTTATTTTGTACAAGTATTTTATATATCATTCCTTATTATTCTTGATATGTTCAAATAGCAATTATTTTGTTGTCTAAATATAAAAACTACATCCTTATTACGTGAAATGACTAATTAGAAATTAATCAACTCAAGAAATATTTTTAATCATAATTTAAGATGAAAAATCTGGAAAAACTCAAAAATTTTCTTATAATAAAGATAACATATAATATAAAAGTTATTAAATTATCAGAAAGAAAATATGTTTTGGATACTCTTACAAAGACTGATCTTTTGGGTTCTACTCGCACAAATATATTCATATAATAATCTTTTGTATAATATGAGCCTTCCGGTTGACTCGACTACCAACAAGAGAATAATAAAAATATTAATTATTTAATAATTATCAAAAAATATATAACTCATACAGTTTGTACAATAAATTATTTTTTAAATAATTCATTATATACTCACATTGACCTTGACGCAATCATTTTGAATACTTATATATATAAAGAAATATTCAAGACATGATACTTCAATCAAGGATCATTGAGATCTTTGAATAGTAACATATTCAATTTCTAACTGAAGACTAACTTTTATAAAGAGAATGTCTACTACTGATTATTATATTTTTCTTAAAGATAATCTTAACTTTTTAAAAAAATAAAAATGGATAATATTTTTTAAATTTAGTACATAGACAAAGTACAAAATGATAACCATTGTTACATATGACATTCTTTAGATCGTACATCTACTTAATGAGATCAAATTTTCAATTATTTTTTCTACAATTTTATACAATAATAGTGAATCAACAAAATATATAATTTCAAATTCAATATTTCACGATCAGATAAAATACAAAGAGAAATTATTTTTTTTTCAAGAAAAATATTCATGATGAGACCATGGGAACAGCTTATATTCCCATGGCAAACCAATTTGCCGACATATCCACCATGATCTTGAAAAGAACTTAACTTACTTGTGTTTAATTCAAACTTAGTAGTCTAAATATTTATACAGTACCTTTAAAGAGGTGTTACGATTTTCTTCAATTATTTATGTACTTATTATTACTTTATATTTATAAGCTAGGGCTTGTGCTTATTTATAATAGAAAGCATTATGTTTTATTATTGTGTTACAGTTTACTTATTTATGCAAATTTTATATTTTTGATGAGAACACCCAACCTATGAACTACCTCAATCTTAGTTTGCTCATTTTATATGAATAAGTTTGTGCGAGTTTTTGCAATTGAGTGAAGTTATTATCTTATTGTTCTAGTGTTTCTAATTTCCACAACAAAAACGTCAACATTATGAAATTTTCATTTCTAAAATCATGATAACAAAATAAACAAAACAAAAAAAAAAAAAAAATTTATAATTACTTATCAAGAATCAATAAGTAGGCATATATACAAGAAACACGAATTACGACATTTCAGATATCAGCAGCAATTTCCCATTCACTTACTTTTGTTTTTTGATGCTTTTGTTGCATCGCAGAAGCATATTCAATGTTGCATTTTAAGAGCAACTGGAGAATAGCAGAATGTGTTTCAATAACAAGAATCAAGTTACTTCCCTTATGGCAGATGGCACTCTCA
Source organism: Sapria himalayana (assembly GCA_029783825.1). Lineage (NCBI taxonomy): Eukaryota > Viridiplantae > Streptophyta > Magnoliopsida > Malpighiales > Rafflesiaceae > Sapria > Sapria himalayana. The sequence goes on along the minus strand of JAREIK010001397.1, from coordinate 357,044 downwards.
AAATCTCCCAAAGAGAATGGCCACAACTGCAGCAACCGACCAAAGGAGGAGCAAAAATCCCAAATCATCAAAAGATTTCCCACACAATCCATGGGAACATTGAAGTCTCTCGAAGGTGACGGGCGCTCAGCAAACACTGGATCACCAGGACCAAGGGTGACAAACAAATCATCAATTGGGTACTTCTTGATTGGCTCCTTCATCTCTTCATCTTCTGCAAATTTCAAAATCAATCAAGTAAGAGATGCCACAGCCAAGAATTAGAGCCCCACGTGATTGAGGGCTTGGGGGCTCATCTTCATGATCGAATATAAGAATATAAGAGTGGTAGCATGTGCCTGATTATCCCATCATGCAGAGCAGCTAGTGACGGTAGAAAAATGATACCTTTGATCGATCTAGCACTTCCATTGTCAACATCTTTTCTACCTTTCTTAGTGCAGAAGATTTGCCCATCCTTAATGAAAATTCTTCCCTCCAGCTCTTGTGGTGGATCTTTCGAGATGCCATGCCTCTTGACCAGCTTTTTATCAAGTATCCAAGGAATGCTTCTGCATGTGGATTCCCGAATAAAAGACATGATGAACCTTCTACTAAATAGGGCCTTCTTTTGCATCAGATCACAATCATTCAGCAACGTACTCCCAGCTCTCTGATTGTTCTTATCAAGCCAATCTACTTCATATTGTGGTTTTGGTCCGCCAGTCACAATTCTTAGTATTTTGCAGGGAGACCAATCATCACCCTTTCTTCCTTGCAATTCTTCGCCCACGAGAAAATGTTCCCTCAACTTTGAAAGTACCATGTCTGTGAGATCTTTCAATGGAAGCATGCCTGGAAATGAAGCCCAATTTATGGTCGAGCAAAAGCACAAAACTGAAAGTACAAGACACTTTTGTTGAGCAAAATAGCTGGTACTTGTAAATACCCATATGGGGGAACACAATCAAATTTGCTCATGCACAAAAAAATTACCATGACATAATGATTGCAAGCATCAGCGCAACTTATGGAACATTTAAAAACCAAAAGTAAAAATTATAATTGAGATTACATCACGCGATAAAGTATGTTCAATTACACAAACACTGATACATTATATCTCACATGAACTCCAAAATTAAATATATTTAAGTGAGAACATTACTATAATGACTAATTACTTAGAAAGTTCTTATATTACACACATATATTGGAGGTCATGACTTGGCGTAATCGTAATTATTTTCGTTCAACAGCAGTAAATCGCTTGAGTTTGAATCTCAATATACGTAGCCTCTCTGATTTTGAATATAAAACTATCAAGATATTAATATCTCACAGATCTCTGATAGTCTCACTACATTGAGAGTCTTGTGTATTAGATACAACTTCCATTACATCAAACAAACATTAAATCAAAAACATATAATGGAATGAAAGATGAATTTTTTTCCTACTTATAAATTTTATGATTACATCTTATTAATTAACCCATCAATTTCACTTGATCACGTCCAATAATATCTGGGTATTTATCTGACAACTTTATAATATATAATTTTTTTATATCCGAGGACACTGGAACTCATTGTGTCACTTATGATGAATTTATATTATATTCTACGACATTTTTTATTGTTTTCATTGTGAAATACTTCTAGATGTTTCATAATTACAACACATTATATCATTTCCAAAAATAAAAAAAAAAATCATGAAATAAAAATATTTAATAATTAAGAATGAACGGATAGTAACTATTTAAAAGAGGAGAAATAAAAAGTATAGCGGAGATAGTTTTTTCATGCATTTTCTCTTCAATATCATTGTATTTTGCTTAAAATTTTCAGCTCTATTATTCATGAAGTATTTTTCAATGATAGTCATAAAAAAACTTCAATAGGCATTGTTCTTAAGAGAGTGCCTAGAGCATGCCAAAGTGTCGGTGCACCAAGATGCTTCGCTCTTCGTGAGGCGAGATGGTTGGAACATGCTTTTTTGTTAATTTTTGTTAAATTAAAACTTTGAGTTAGAATGTTATTTAATAAGACATCTAGTAAAACTAAACAATCTATTAAAACTAGTGATTGAGGATGAGGAGTAACTAATATTATAATGCCATATTCAAATAGAGCTAAATAAAAGGCCATATAATTTACTTGCTTACTTCTAACCTATAAGTAATTTTGCATACAAAATTAAAACTAATGATCATATTTAATACAAATAAAAATGAAATAAAAAATAAAAGGCATTTATTAACTTATAAATGAACATGTGAAATCATGTCCGACATATATTTGAAGTTACTAGATGGCATGATATTGAAATGAGATAGCATAATATAGTATTTACAAGATTAGAGTGACCAACTAAAAAAAATTAAAAATAACTAAAAAAATCTAATAACATATTAATTAACCAAGTCGGAAAGAATATATATTTTATTATGTAAAATGAGTAGACTAATAGAAAAGAATAAATCTTAGTAAAAATTCATATGCATTATTGATGTTTTACCAATAAATAATAATAATTAAAAAATATTTCAATTGATTGATAATTGGTAAGAATAAATTGATGAGGAGAATATCCTTCAAGTGATCACGAATAATTATTATAGCTATATGATGACTACAATATAATTTTAACACGTTAGACTTTGTTTCTAAAATTATTAATTTATATAAGTTTAAACTTTATAATTATAAGCATATTTCTAATATAAAATTGTTGAAACAATAATGAATAAAAAAAATATACTCTAAGAAATTCATCATATAGCTATAATAAACATAACTATACTAGCACTCTAAAAATTCATACATTAAGATTAATAAATAATGAATAAAAAAAATTGGAACAACTTATATGTCAAATGTTTCCATCAAAAATAAAAAATACTAATAATAAAAATAAAAACTTGTCACATCAAGCATGTGGTTGTCCCAACATGAATATTCTCACTCAAAAGAAAAAATTTATTTTTATGTATTTTGTCGGCTCATAAAATATTAGATTAGAAATTATATGTCTTAATGTCTAATTGTGTCAAAGTAAATGATGATGAGAAAAAAAAATACATCCGATCTCCTCAACAAAATTACAAATTCAACGTATCACACGATTAATTATCATCATTATTCTAAACTTTGTCACTCCACTAGATTTTTAAAATAATTGTCTGACACTTATATTTCCATGATGCAAGATTACTTTAAAAAAATATAAAATTCTACTTTAAATCTTCTTTTTGTACAGGTTGATGTTTAGTACAAATCTAAATATACAACTAACTAGAAATGCACGATCCCTAAAAGAGATTCCAAATTCTAGAAATTTCTTTATATACCTCAATATACAAAAGAACTATGTCAAGATGAACTTATCGATAAGAATCTAAGAAATCACTTATTATACTAATTATGTATTTGTATGCTATATCTAGTCTAGTCAAAGTCAGATAATTAATCTTCTATATGATTTTCTTATAAATAATATAATTAATTAGAGAGAAAGCATCAAAAATAAAATCAAGAACTAGATAATAAGAGTATTTGCAAAACATATAATCAAAAAAATAATTTTTACAAGTATATCAAATGCATATATTCTTTATGATAAAATTATATTTTTAGTAAAATAAATTATTTATATACCTAAAAAATATCGAAGCCTCTTAGTATCTTTTATCTATATTTGTACGTAAAATTATTCATTAAGTTAAATGATTCTCAACTCATGATCTCATATAATCAAAATATCATTTACATAGATAATTAGCATAATTTTCATGCTAATATATCTCCCCCAAAAAAATAAAAAATGTCATTAACACATATATGTAATCCAAATAAAATGATTGGCTATAAAAACCTTGTAAATCAAGTTTCTCATAACAACTTAAGATCATACAACACTTCCTATGATCTACAAACTCAATATGCCTGTATTACTCAAAAATCATAAGGAAATTCCATATACACCACTTCCTAAAAATCATAATAAAAAATATATTCTTCATATCTAACTAATATATTATCAAACCATAAAATTATACAAGAGAAATAAAAATTCATATTAAGGTCAACTTAGCCTTAGGCTACTAGAGAGTATCCTAGTAATCCATACTAAATATATAGGTGAATCATCTTGACATATGTCTCATCTTAATGCGAACAACTTTCTCATTTGGACCTACTTTCATAGTGAACTCATACAACCAACAATAAACATTCTTAAAAACCATGATACTAATTCTCAAATTCCATTATAATAGAATACATGCATCTCTTAAATCATGATTTTACATCATTCTAAATGAGATATTATCTCAAAATGAGAGTTAATATATTTATACGTTATACCATCAAAATAAATAATCAAAAAAAAAAAAATACAAGAATATGAGAAACTTATAAAATCAAGTACTGAGTACACCTCATATGTTCCTTCCAAGAATGATCAGAGAGTCTAGATCAGGAGAAACTAACTATACGATCATTTGGCTCCTCAATAAACTAATCTTTGGTCAAACTTCTAAACAAGTTAGATATGTATATCTCTCCTAGTAGAATAAATTATTTACATGCCTAAAAATATCTAAGTCTCTTTCTCTTAGTATCTTTTATCTAAGATTATACCTAAAATTATTCATTAAGTTAAATGATTATCAACTCATGATCTCATATAATCAAAATATCATTTAAATAAATAATTAGAAAAATTTTGATGCTAATATATCTCCTCCAAAAATAAAAAATAAAAAATTCATTAACACATATATGTAATCTAAATAAAGTGATTGGCGGTAAAAACCTTGTAAAGTTCATGACAACTTAAGATCATACAATAATTCCAATAATCTACAAATTACATGCGACTATACTACTCAAAAATCATAAGGATCCTCCATATACACCACTTCCTAAAGATCATAATAAAAAAATATATTTTTCATATCTAACTAATATATTATCAGATTATGAAATTATACAAGAAATATAAAAATTAATATTAAGGTCAAATTAGTCTTGGCCACTAGAGAGTGTCCTAGTAGTCCACACCAAATATCTGGATGAATCCTCTTACTATATGTCTCATCTTAATGCAAACAACCTTCCCATTTAGACCTACTTTCATAGTAAACTCATACACCCAACAATAGTTATTCCTAAAAATCATGATACTAATTCTCAAATTCCATTATAATAAAAGACATGTATCTCTTAAATCATCATTTTGCATCATTCTGAATGAGATAATACCTCAAAATGAGAGTTTAATATAATTATCAAAATAAATAATCAAAAATATTAAAAAAAACAAGAATATAAGAAACTTATAAAATAAAATACTAAGTACAACTCCTTTGTCCCTTCCAAGAATGATCGGAGAGTCAAGATCAGAGAAACTAACTATAAGATCATTTGGCTCCTTAATCGGCTAATCTTTGGTCTAAATTTTAAATAAGTTAGATATGTATATCTTTCTTTGGAGAATAAATTATTTATATGCCTAGAAAATATCTAAGTTTCTCAGTATCTTTTATCTAAAATTAAGCCTAAAATTATTCATTAAATTAGATGATTCTCAACTTATGACCTCGTATACTCAAAATATCATTTAAATAGATAATTAGCAATATTTTAATGCTAATATATCTCCTCCAAAATAATAATAAAAGTTATTAACACATATATGTAATCCAAATAAAATTGATTGGCTATAAAAACCTTGTAAATCAAGTTCTTCATGACAACTTAAGATCATACAATACTTCCTATAATCTACAAACTATATGCGACTGTACTACTCAAAAATAATAAGGATACTCCACATACACTACTTCTTAAAAAACATAATAAAAAAATATATTCTTCGTATCTAACTAATATATTATCAAATTATAAAATTATACAAAAGAAATAAAAATTCATATTAAGGTCAACTTAGCCTTGGCCACTAGAAAGTATCCTAGTAATCCATACCAAATATTTGGGTAAATCACCTTGCTACATGCCTCATCTTAATGCGAACAACCTTCCCATCTGGACCTACTTTCATATTGAACCCATATACACCAAACAATAGACATTCCTAAAAATTATGATATTAATTCTCAAATTCCATTATAATAGAAGACATGCATCTCTTAAATCATGATTTTGCATCATTCGGAATGAGATAAAACCTCAAAATGAGACTTGAATATATTTATACCATCAAAATAATAATTTAAAAATTAAAAAAAATATGAGAATATGAGAAATTTATAAAATTGAGTACTGAGTATAACTTCTTTGTCTCTTCCAGAGAATGATCGGAAAGTCAAGATCAAAGAAACTAATTATAAAATAATGTGGCTCCTCGATGGGCTAATATTTGGTCTAACTTCTAAACAAGTTAGATATGTCCTAGTATAAATTTTAAGTCATGACGATCAAGTATAATTACCGAGTCAATATAAATTTGTAATAATGTAAATTCATCAACTATTATGTCATCTCGACCTGAAAGAGATCTCCCTACACAATAAATCTTACTCTTTTTAATATCAATATGATCTAAATTTATCAGTAAATATTACAACTTCATGTGAATAATATTATACTAAGTACCAACATACATATATGTAGTCAATAGGTAACTCTATCTACTAACTAGTACTTCAAGTAAGACTATAAGTAAGAAAAAATAATAATAAATCAAAGTATAACATCTAAATTAATAATTTTCCTAAGTTAGTTAAAAAATAAATCTTGATCAACAAAAATAATATAAATTTCACTATAATCATATTAATTTCTGACAAAAAACTATTTGTACCCTTTTTAAATACTCGAGTATCCAAAAAAAAGTAATATCAAGGGCCCTATATACTACCTTATTTCATCCTATAGATCAATCAAATACAAAATAAATATAATCAAAAATTATAATAGGCAAGCTAAGTAACTTCATTTTAAGGTGTACAATATAAAAGGATATATAATAAGATATAACTAAAAAAGATATCTAATTGGTGAGATGGATTATTGTTAAAACAACATTCATCAAAAATATTTCAAAATATTATTCCTAAGTAACAGTGTGCAAGTTATCTCAGTCAAATATATTTTTTTTAGCAATCTCATTATACTAATGCATGACAATACAAAAAAGTCTAATATATAATTTTTTAATTCATACGGTAATTACTAAATTGATTTAACATATATTCTAATACATTATTAATTCTGAATTTTATAATATTTTTATCAAAATCATTTTTTATTATTTTATGAATAATCTAAAATATAAAAAAAATTATAATTAATCTCAAAATAAATATCTTCATATATATCTCAAGTAGGCCAACTAGAGATGTCCAACATGTCATACCAAGCAAGCAAGACCAATTTTTTGGCCGAGCTAGGCCATCATGTCATGCCCGACACTAAATAGTCTTTAGCACATGTCATATTATACCAGCATTACTCTAAAAAGGATAGTCTAGCATGACTCATTAGCCCGACAATTACCTGAATCATGCTAAGTCATGCTAAGCCAGTCAAGCTAGGACAATCCCAACATGCCCGTACGCTAGGCACAAGCCTAGCATAGGACTTGGGTCATTCTAGATTAGTTTGAGTCAAATCCAGGCTAGCCTAGTTTGCTACTGCATTAGAGTAAAATTATCTACTCCTTCCTAGTAAAAATTATAATGATAAAACTCTATGAAATCTCTTATATGGGTCTAATAGTCAGCCTATATCTCTCAACACAATATAGTGTTTTCAACTTCTCTAAAAATAATTACTAACATCACTCTCTGATATGAACTTTCTCTTATAATATCTGCATTACATAAAGAATTTCATATATCTGCATGTGAACACCATACTACACATTATTGATCCCATGCTTGACACTGGCTATGGGTTGACATTTTTAACACACACACTACACCATTAAAGTACACAATAGTGCCAAAACAAACACACTACCCAATTCTGCTCAAGCAATCATATTTAAAAAAACAAATACCCTGATTTTAGAAACTGGCAGCAATAAGGGCGAACATGGTAGTGCTGAAATACTGCCATTGTGATGATGCTGACATAGTATACAACTGGCTAGAGCCTATTTCCTATAAGAAATATGGTGGCAAAGAGCTTTATTTTCACCTATAATAAAGAAAATATGCCAGCACGTGGTAAAATCCAATTGTGCCTCCATGCTACAGATGGCACATCTATTGAAGATAAGCAGAGGCGGTCATTGATAGAAGAAATCCGACCAATCACATAAAACCCTAATTTTTTTTCCAAAACTCTTATTTTTTAAAAATCAAAAAGCACTCTAATAGTATATAGTAATATAAGCACAATAAACAAATATGTATAAAAAATTTTATATAAACTCACAATAATAATGTACACAGAGAATCCCTAATAAGTACAAGTTACTTGGATTGAAACAACTCATATATTACTTGGTTTGTAAGTAATAGAAGACCTATATGATATGAAGAAGTATTCACATATTTGATTCCCTAGTTTTTTTTTATTATTTGTTACTAAGATTAGGTTGTCTAGATGTCATACAGAGTATTTGGAATTTCATCATCATGACTTAGTGAAGTAAATGTATAAAAAAATTATATATATATTTTCATATATATACATTTCACAAAAAAAAACTATAACATACTATGATAGATAGATAGATAATTAGATAGATAGATAGATAGATAAATTTATATATAATTAGATAAATAGATAAAGATGTAGATAGATAGACAGATAAATTAATTTATAGATAGATAAGCATATAAACTGACAGATAGATCAATAATTAGAAAGTTAGACATATGGATATTTATACAGATAAATAATTACAAAGATAGATAAATCGAAAATTAGATAGATATATAGATAGATATATAATAGATATATAAATAGATAGACATATATATATATATATATATAGATTGTCAACTAGAGAATTAGACATATAGACAAATAGATAGATATATAGATAGACATAAATTCTCCAATATGAGTAAAAATAATAGATATAGATATATATCTATATCTATATATCAAATGAATTCTCCAATATGAGTATTGTCAACATAAATTCTCCAAATTAAAATTGAAATTATAGTCACTATTTGAATTTATGTGGTTGAATTGTGGTGTACGAATTATATTTTGATATATTTTATTATGTGGTGCACATGATTTAGGAACTACAAATGAGCATGCAATGTATTACATTTTGGATTGGTTGATTTTAGTTGGTGCCTATGTATGCATACCTATTTCTTGCTACTTAACACATTTCTCAATTCATCATATCTTACAATGCAAAACATGATAGGCTAAGTGAATGAAAAATGAAACTCACATATACCACTTATTACAAGTTCACAATATAGATGCTAACAAATTTTGAGGCCATTCATCCAAGTTATTCACAGAAGAAATGTGCTCGTCAAAACCTAAAAAGAATTTGTATCAAAAAACAATAAAAACACTCAAAAATAAGAAGGCTCGACTCTTACTAAAGTGTATCGTATGCAATGCAAGGACAACAAGCTCTTGGGGTAAAACTTGAACCTTCTCTTTGGCGTGCTTTTCTGACACCAAAGCCTCCTCGTAAGTCAGGTTAGATTTTCCACTTATGCCACATATCCAAATCCTCTGGCGGTAGAGATTCATCTGATTCAAAAATTTGCTAGTGCAAGCTAAGGAAACAAAAAAATAACTTTTGCAAAATTATTACATGAATAAACCCATCACCAAAAAATTAAGAAATTTCATATAAGATCGTAATGTAGCTCATGGAACTACTATAAAAAGGATACTCGTAGTCTCGAAATATCTCTTTTGTGAAACGAATTTGATATACAAGTTCTTCCGGCTTCAAATCATCTGGTGGTCCCAATAAAGAAAATGGTTTTTTCTTCAATAATGGCATTGTTGGATTGGAAACCCACCGGCCGAACAGAGAGCAAATTGAAAACCCCTTGATGTCTTTGTTATCTTAGTTAAGTACAAACTCACCAACAATGGGGCAACAACATCTGTTTAATATTGAAAAGAAATTGAACCAACACAAGTAGGAATAACCCATGTCAATTAATAACACTCAAATGAATTGAACTAAATTGATAGCTAAAGCACTTGAAGAGTTATAACTTGATAAAATGAAAAAACTTGCATTTCTAAAAAGCTCATATTGTATAAGTATTTAAGTTTTGCCTTGAAAAAGAAGATGAATACATTTACTAATTCCTTCTCGCATCAAATGTAGTCTCTTTGATCAAACATTTTTTTCAAGTTTCAATTTCTTGCAATGGTTGCGAAATGATTGTCCACACATATCATGAAAATCGTATTATTGAGTAACCTCCTACACTTATCACGCCCACTTGGCATTCAATTCTCAAAATGCATACATGATCCCCACAAATAGTATGTAATTTTATTGAAATCATATGAATTAAGAGATCACGCAGTCCAAAGCATTGCAAATTTTCTAGTTGAAGACAAATTACGAATTCCTAGCGACCAATCTCAGGCGTCTCCTGTGCACGAACTCGTAGTGAAGGTGTCAATGGAGCCCAAGCGATAAATTGATCTAAGACACGATATCGCAATGACTTTAAACGAGAAAATTATATCGTGATAATTGTGAGTTCCACATTTCCCATGCTACAGACGAGATTGGACCGGCAACATGAGAGAGCTTACCAGGAAGATGAAGTTGTGAATGGCAGGGGGGCAAACTCTGTAGTGATAGTTGAGGAAAATCTGACAGTGGCTCTTGTTGTGCAATGCGTTATGGAAAACGGAGGGAAAATTGCTGGTGTCGAATGTGATGAGTTCTTTTGGTGTGGGTAATATGTTCTCCAAAACAGGGGAAAGATCGTCTGCTGCAGGCTGCAGCCCGGCTTCCCGCTTCCCCGCCTTCACTGCCCAGGGCCCCGCCTAGGCGCTTGCGGCTTTGCACCAGTGCACCATTGTTGACTCTGTGCATTAATGGGCCTCTCCGGTTTTTGTTTTCCCACGTAAATTTTGAAAGCCTTCATATTTTCAATTTGGGCCAAAGCAAAAGTGAATCAAATATACTGTTCAACGGGCTGGGCCGGGCCAAGCTGGAGCAGGGTTTTTGGGCCCGCCCGTTTTGGCGTGCCGTGCCTGACATGACACGGCACGGTTACGTGGGAAATCCCGTAAATTTTGAAAGCCTTCATAATTGCTGGATGTCAAACCCAGCATGGGCCCATGGCACAAAATCCACTCGAGTTCGGGCAGATTTAGCCCAATTCAGGTCGAGCCAAAACCCTAATTTTTTAAAAAAAATTAGGGTTTCGGTGACGTGCCACCGCACCAAAACTACCTTGTTGGGGCTCGCCGAGCCCCGCAAATCGAGCATCCCCCTTCGTGACCACGCTCGATGCGTGGTCAATTGTGTTGTGCTCACGTGTCAAGCACTTATGCCGTGTCTGGCACCGCACGCGAGTCAAAATCCCTCAACCCGGCACGACATGACTGGTGGCAAAGGTGTGCTCGACATGGGCCCAGGCACGGCACTATAGTGTTCTGTGTCAGGCCCGGCCCAGCCAATTTGACACCTATAATTTCATTACAATATGTTAATTTATTATTTTATTTCAAAAAATATATTTATTTCAATGATATATGTGTTTAGATTTACTGTGATAATTAAAATTATTGATTATATTATTTTGTGTATTTAAATTTAATGATATGTGTGGACATAAAATTTTTAAATAAAATAATGAAAAGAAAAAAAAACATTATTTTTTTAAAATATAAATGTTATGTGATTTTTTAGAGTGGTAGGTAGCATAATTTGGTAAAAAAATCATTTTTGGAGAAAATAAAAGAGCAGACAGATAAAAAATTTACTGAAGTAAAAGAGTATTCAGAATTTTTTATCTTTTAATTTCTCATCTTTTATCTTGAACTATGCAGAGAATCATGTAAAGGATGGTATGGACGCTTGTACGATGAGCTTGTGATAGACGTGTTGTGTTTGTGTATTCAAAATTTCATCAAAAACGAGGAGCACAGTAATAATGTGTCGGTAATTATAATTGAAATCTCTGGATATTAACATATATTTTTTAATATAATTTATTATTTTTGCTTAAATTAAAAATTATGATTGTATTGGACTTTATTTATTAATTATTTTTGTTTGTATATTTTATCATGTATAAACAAAATATGATTTGGGTAGTGTAAGATTAATTCTTAAAATAATTAGATAATTATTTTTAAAATCGATATATATATATATAATTGGACAGAAAATATATATTTATGTGTGTGAAAAAAATAAGATTATTTATTCTAAAGTAAATTAATGTAGGCATAATTGAATCTTAAATTTTTGTTTTTTGAAAATTTTAAAAAACACAATTCAAAAATTAATCTTGGTTAAAATTAAAAATTTATCATGGTTGAAAAATTAACTTTTAATTAAAACTTATTACATTTTTAAAAAGAATAAGAAAATATATTATGTGAATTCACTCAGTTCAGTAATTATTCAATAGGGAAAAATAAAAAAAAAAATAAATCAGGAGTAAATTAATCAACAAAAATTATGGTATGAGAAAAAGTTCTGAGATTAGGTTTGATATTCGAACCCTATTTTTTTTTTATTCAACATAAACACACACTTCTTTAAAATTAAAAAAAAAAAATCAATAATGTTTTTTCTTTTTTTTATTTTAATTAAAAAGGTAATAAAACCACATTAATTTAATGTGAGCACCCGAATAGGACAACACGGTCATAATTAAATAAAATGCACATATCCAAAAAATATTACTCTACATACATGTTACTAAATTTAAACCAAACAATTAATTAAATCAAATATTTAATAAAAATACCATGTATGCCTAACTCGAGCATAATTAAATCAAATATTTAATTTAAAATATTAGGTCTGCCTAACTCAGGCACACCCAACACACTCCTCTACATAATTTTCACTTCATAAATTGCATGAGCTTTTCTTGTTTTGCTTTTTTTACTATACTTAGTTGAGTGTGGTGGGTGTGAGTAGAATGTACAATGAACGTGATTGGGGTGTTTGGGTTATTCATTGAAAGATGTGGAGGAGAGGGAGAACCAAATGTAATTTGTCAAATTTAGGTTTCTATGACTATATTGAAAATTTAGTTTGTTAATTAATTTTGGTTTTTATTTTCATAGTGTGCAATTATATATTCTATCAATATTAAGTAAGATATATATAATTTGGACAAGTTAAGGTTTATTCTTAAAATAATTTTGGATAATTATTTTGATAATCAATAATATATTTTCAGACACACATATATATATATATATATATGAAACACACACACACACACACACATATATATGTTTCATATAGATATATTTGGACATATATATATATATATATATATACCACTGCATTTATCTATGCGAAACATATAGATATATGCAATATATATGTGTGTGTGTGTGTGTAATTTTGGATAAGTTTATGTTCATTGTACAATATATATTGTATATTATGTGTGGTTGTGTCTGTATATAGATATATTATACACACATATATATTATATATACACTACATATATCTACATGGAACATAAATACACTGTATATATATATATACAGTGGTATATATATATATATATATATTATGTGTGGTTGTGTGTGTGTTACCAAAAACATGGGAAATGAACATGACACATATGACTTGTGCTACCAAAAACACTCAACATTGAGGTAGACAACATATTTCTAACGCAAGAGAAACTTATTCATCTGGGAATGCACATATTCCTTGAACATTTGAGATTTAAACCTCGGAGGATCATCTTCATCAACGAGTTGCTCGAGCGGGCCAATTACCATGTCTTCGGGCGGCTCCAAAAAGATCGGCCATGACATCCTTGTCTTGTTTTTATCAACCGTGCTTCGGTGCATCACACTCTTGTATTTGCCATTGCTAAGTATCTGATCGTTCAAGAACAAGATCATCAATTGGGCATTATAATAAATGTTTCGCTAGAATTGGCGCACAAGCCTTCATCTACGACCCTAATACAGATGGAGAAGTCTGTACGTGGGTTCAGTTAGGTCCAATGCAGCACGTCTTGTTCGAGAAACATTAATGGAGTTCTGTTGTTTTAAATATTAATCAGAATTGTTGTTCTTCAAATCGATATGATGGGTCTGATATTGCCGCATGTATTTTTTTATGGATAATTACTCCATGATTTATTTACTTACCTGATATATTATCTTTTTCGCAAGGTGTTGAAGATGATAGTTAACGTAATGTAATTTATAAAGAATGAGAGATGACCTGGACTTGATCACCAACATTAACGATGAGAGCATTTGGGACGTATCTAACTTTAATCCAACGGTCGTCTTTCAATACTTGCAATCCAGGAACTTCGTTAGGCACCATTATTGTAAGGGTAGAAAAATCAGTGTGAGCAGAAAGCCCATACGTGAGATCTTGGCCAGGACATGGTGGATAGTAGTTTATTGTCATCAGGTACACCAATTCATCCCCGCCGACAGCTTCCTTCAACACGTGACTTTCAAGACCCAACCCTAGTGAGAGGCTCCTGAATAGGTAATCAACGACATCTTTCATATGGCTTGCGTATTCTTCATTAACTTTCCTGCATGTCATTACAACAAGAAAAGCAGGACTCGAGTTAGCTCACAGGTCATTGATATCGTCGTTTTTACCCTGTTTGTAAAAATTTTATTTAATCAGAACGCTCAGACAAGAAAATATAAGGGTAAATAGTATATGCTTATTGTTATCTTTAGTTCGAGCAACATGTAATTGACAAACAACCTGTAAGAAGCTGGATTCTTGGGCCAGAACTTGTAATTGATAGAAGAAGGAGGCAAGATCTTATGAAACAACTGATCAACCGAAGACTTCTTTCCAAGAGCATTTTTGTTCCATTTGCTTCCATATCCTTCAATGCTTTCTGCACAAGCAGGTCTCGAGTAAACATCCTTTTCCTCTTGTGGGAGTTGAAAGAACTCTCTCCCCACTGCTTGTAACTTGGCTATTAGGTCGTGAGGAATTCCATGATTCACGACTTGGAATATTCCCCAATCTTTGCTTGCATCTGCAATGGAACAGACTAGATTTTCTTGGTCTGGGTTGCTGAGATCAATGCATGGGACTTCGGGAATAAGCCCTTGCTGCGTGCTTGTCCATGGCTTCTCTTCCTCTTTCTCTGACCTAATAAACTCCACTGGAATTATGTCTGTGTCTATATTGTCCATCGGGGAGAACGCTTGGACTCTCTCTATGGTATCCTATTTCATATCTCTCAATATTATAGTAGCAAAGTTGTTTATTTTCATTTATGTCTTCAATCAATTGATAGAATAAGTTGTTTGATAAGGAAAAGAATGATCAATATGTTTTATTTTCATTAAAGTATTTTAATTAATAGATGTAACAAGATGTTTCAAATTCATTAACTAAGACACTTTGATAAACTGAAAAAATTAAGTAATTAAAAATTAGTACTTAAAAATAAATACTGAAAAATTAAATACTGAATTTTATAGGTATTGAATTTGTATTGTAAAAATGTTTGATAAGTTACTGACAACTGAATGCTGAAAATAAATATATTGTTTGACAACTGTAAATGCTTAATACTGAAAATGATGTATTTTACATATTTATCCTTATTATCATTGTATTATATATTATTCAATAAATAGATCTTCTAATAATATTTTATTTTTTACGGCAATCATTAATTATTATCTAAAAGAAAATTACTAGAAATATATCTATAAATAAATCATTATATCCAAAAAAGACAAATATTTTTTAAAAAATAACCAATAGAATCTAATTTTTTTAAAACTATCCAAACTTTTAATATAAAAAAATAAAAATAACGAGTAACTAATTGATTCACTATTTCCTCTATTAAATTAATCATGAAAAATAAAAATAATGAAAATAAATAGAGAATTAATTAATCAAAATATCACCATGTAGGTGTTAGAAATATATATTAGTTATTTATTATTTCTAATTAGGGTAGAATAGTCTTTGGACAATGTTTACTATATATACTTATGTATCATTGTAATACATTAACCCTATCCATAATTTTATGTTTCACAATTTATTCTTCCTATTCTCATAGTAGGCATTGTTTTATCATGAATATTTATTAACAAAGTGTTGATTTAATGAAAATAAAACAATAGTTGATTAATGAATCACAACATCTTGTTCCCTCAATTAATTGACGACCTAAGTTGAAGACTTTATTAATGATGAATAAATGATTAATTAATGGGATAATTATTTTAAGTGAAGCCAAAATAAAAAATAATAAAATTATGGGACACTTTTTATTTTAAATTTAATGACTGATGACCCAAATTTAAAAATATTTACTTATGTCTATAATATTAATGCATAAACACTATGTATGGATAAGGAGTTTATGCATACGCATAAATGTCATCTATATAGGGGTAGTTATGGTTAATGGTATCATATTTTGGGTACTAAAAAAGGGACCCAAGTTCATAAATTTTTTTTTTGATTTGGGTCGTCCATAATAATAAAATTAAAAATATAATTAAAGAGTCCTAAAAAGTAATTATTTTTATTTTAGGGTAACTTAACATTATTATGACTTAATTAATTCGAAAGATCTTGTTTTCTTAATTAATTGAAGACCTTAATTGAAGACTCTAATATAACAATATTTGGTTAATTAATTTTAAACACCTTGTTCCTTCAATTAATTGATGGCCTCAATTGAAGATTTTAATGAAACAATAATTTGTCAATGAATTTGAAACATGTTGTTTTCTGAATTAATTGAGACTTAAATGAAAATAAAACAGATTAATTTCTTGGTGTATCTTTTACAGTTTACTATAAAATTGAAGACATCCAACATTAGAACAAAGGATCACATCCCGCCATGGACAATTTATGCGCAGAGACAATTCCAGTGGAGTTCATTAGATCAGAGGAAGAGCAGCCATGGACAAGCACGCATCATGGGCCCGTTCCTGAAGTTCCTTGCATTGATCTCAGCAACCCAGACCAAGAAAATACAGTCTGTTCCATTGCAGAGGCAAGCAAAGATTGGGGGATATTCCAAGTCGTGAATCATGGAATTCCTCTTGACCTAATAGCCAGGTTACAAGCAGTGGGGAGGGAGTTCTTTCAACTCCCACAGGAGGAAAAGGATGTTTACGCAAGACCTTCTGGTTCAGAGAGCATCGAAGGATACGGAAGCAAATCGCACAGAGATCTTCTTGGAAAGAAGTCTTGGGTTGATCACCTGTTTCACAAGATCTTGCCTCCTTCTTCTCTCGATTACAAGTTTTGGCCCAAGAATCCAGCTTCGTACAGGTTGTTTGTTAATTACTTCTTGCATGAATTAAGTATGATAATAAGAACATAAACTATACCCATGGCCCCCCGCGTGAGTGAGCTTGCTCGTTTTTCCTTTGCAAACAATATGCAGGGAAGTTAATGAAGAGTACGCAGAGCGCATGAAAGACGTCGTTGATAGCCTATTTAGGAGTCTCTCATTAGGGTTGGGTCTCCCGAGTCATGCGTTGAAGGAAGCTGTTGGCGGAGATGAATTGGTGTACATGATGAAGATAAACTACTATCCGCCATGTCCTCGCCCAGATCTCACTCTTGGGGTTACCGCCCACACTGATCTTTCTAGCCTCACAATTCTGGTGCCGAATGATGTTCCTGGACTGCAAGTATTCAGAGATGATCATTGGATCGATGTTAGATACATCCCAAATGCTCTCATCGTTCATGTCGGTGATCAAGTTCAGGTCATTTCTCGTTCTTTATAAATTACATTTACGTTGACTGTTATCTTCCAATACCTTTGCGACGAACAAAATATATCAGGTAACTAAATAAACCATGGCTTATTAATCTGTAAAAAAACGTGGCGATATCAAACCCACCACATCCATTTCAAGAACAACAATTGTGGTTAATATTTCTCCAACAAGGCATGTTGCGTTTGACCTAAATGAACACGCGCATGCACTTCTCCATCTGTATTATCATCTATATGTGTAAAACTATCTTGATCACGTAAAAGGAAATGTGTGTTGGGAGTATGATGACATGCAATAACATAGTTTATTGTAAAATTACGACATCTTCATCTTGTTTAAGGAATCATTTGCCATGGCGTACAATTTATGATTGTGTTTGTGAACGAAAATCAGATTCTTAGCAATGGAAAATACAAGAGTGTGCTGCACCGAACCACAGTTGATAAAAATAAGGCAAGGATGTCATGGCCGATCTTTTTGGAGCCGCCCGAAGACAAGATTATCGGCCCTCTTGAGCAACTCGTTGGAGAAGATGATCCGCCAAAATTTAAATCTCAAATGTTCAAGGAATATGTGCATTACAAAAAGAATGGGTTTCTTTTCCATTAGAACTATGATGTCGAGCTCAACGTCGAGTGTTTTTCTTAACGCAACACCACCTAGCTCAATGTTCAAGGAATATGTTAATCCATTAAGTGTGTGTGTGTGTTTGTGTTTGTGTGTGTGTTGCATATTGTTGATAGGGTAAAATATAACTTAAATGCCAAAATTGTTTTCCAAATTTTCACGTAATGATAATTTCGTTATTTAATTTTATTTTTCATTTTAAATTATTTAATTTAAACCTTTTAAAATATTTATATGCACAATATATAGTATATATATGCTATACATTGTAACAATTAACATATATATATATATATCTATATAATAGTTGTTACGTAAATGTTGTATCTATCATGTATACAACAATATATGATTTCATGTAACCATGTACTCACGGTTCAAAGAGTTAATTTAAACACACATACATCTACACTCACACTAACACGCACAAACATTTACATATATATATATATATATATATATATATATATATATATATATATATAACATCTAAATATATATTATTTGTGGGTGTGGGTATGCATGTGTGTGTGTCAGTGTGTGCATATATATATATATATATATATATATATATATATATGCTATGTGATGCATTTGTTATTTATATTTGGATATATGCAAAATACAATACAAGAAAAGACTAAATTAGAAATGCTCAATCTCATTTTTAATTTCGCTGCAATGTTTAAATAGCGACGTAATTAGAAATGGAAAGAATACATTTATAAAGTACTCCTTTCTAAATTTTAGAAACGAACAATGATATGACATTTCTAAAATTTGCAACGGTTATTTTATGTTGCTAATTTTAGCGATATAAATGAGATATTCAGTCATGGATTTAGTGACAAAATAAAATAGAAATGAATGATGCATTTTTAAATTAGCAATGAAATAAGATAGAAATGAAAGATACATTTCTAAATTAGTGATGAAAAAATATATAAATGCATGATTTGTTTCTAATTCGAAATGAATTTTGAAATATAATTTTCCATTTCTAATATTTGCAAGAGGAACATGTCTTGTTTATGTAGTTTTTGTATATTGTATATAATATATAAATATATATAGAAATCATATAACCAGGAATAAAATAAGTACTTGTGTATATTATTCATCAATGATATTCACATAATATACACCACAGTGTAACACGTCAAATAATAAATATAAAAGTCCATTAATTAAATTACACATTCATAACTTAATTAAAAAATAAATTACAAAAAACCAATTTTTTTAACTAAAACTTTCATTTCAAACAATTAATAATACAATATCATAAACAACTATGAGTCCTTCGTGATGAATATTGTCATTCGGAGATCTGGATAAATTCTCTTCGTAATGATAAAAAATAGATGATGACTCTAACAAATTGATATTATTTATTTCATCTTCAAAATTTTTTGTTATATTTCTTTCTATTTTTCATTCTTTTAGCTTCTTTTTTTTTTCATTTTTTCAATTTTTTTGTAACTTTTTATTCTTTTGTTGTGTCTCTTCGTTCTTTTGTTTCATCTCATCATTTTTTTTTGTAATGTATACTAAATTTCTTGCATCTCCTCGCATAATCTCTCATTAAACATGTTATTGTAATTGAAAGATGATGATGAAGAACTCCAAATAAAACAAGGATAAAATGTAGATGTATAAATACCAAGATCATACACTCACCATTTTTTTGGCTATAATCTAATAGCTTAAATGTAAATATGCGTAACATCAATATCTAACACCTTTATAGAATGATCTATCAATTATTAAACAATTGCAATCATATTCTCAAAAGTTTCATACAATTGTTAAAATACAATATAACTCATCATCACTATATTTAGATAAAATTTATATTAGCACATGAAATTATCATCACCCTACTATAAAATAATATAAAAAAAAAGTTAGTTATTATATTTAATAAGTCAATATATAATAACTCATCAGATACAGTAAAATAAATACTTCATATTTATTACAATGAAAGCCAAAAAATAAATTTTTTTACATTTTTTCTTTCATTAATTGCAATTTATATATGACACTATAACTACAAATTGAGAAACTCAAATTAATATCATTTGATCACTTTTCATAAATAATTTATCTTTCTTTTTGTGCACTTACTTGAACACCTTGAATGATATTAGTGGACATCCCAACTCAGCCTTCTGAAAATAAATAATAGTTATTATTCATGTATATGATACATTGACACACATATATTATCATTTGCATTCTAAAAAATTCAAAAATAACAAAATATGAAAGATAATTAGACCAAATATACTGAATATTGGAGGTCTCCTTTAAACCTCAAATATCTTTTAAAGGTCTTGGTCTTTCCCATGCTTTTTAATTTATGATCATCAATTGTGTGAGGCAATATAAGACAAGATATTGAACTATTCACTATTCTAGTATTCTCACCACTTAATCCAAACATTAAGAGAGACACAATTAAGCTTTGCATCTTTATCATATTTTTTTTCTTCATTTACCAAACTTATTATTATAATTTATACTCCCACATGTTTTCATGTATCATTCACCAAGACAACAAAAGCATTATTCCATCTATACTTTTTTTGCAAAAACTAAATAAACAACAATGCATTGTAATACATTTATTTTAAGAAAAAATCATATTAAACCAAATTGAAAAATATGTAAATGTATAAAAATTATACTTCAAATTCTTCCTAATAAAATTATTTCAATGTTGGGAGCTCTTTGCTTTATGTTATACTCTCCATAACTAGTTTCTCCTTATATATCTTTCTGATTATATGAGAAGTAAAAGGAATAAACTTTTAAGTAATCTAACACTAGTATGTACATATACATATAAACAAAATACACTCATTTTTCTCATAACTTGTGAGCTGAATGAAAATTTTCTCATAACTTGGTATGCAAATTATTAGATTGTGATTTGTGAATATCTAGCTAGTATTAATGTTTTAGTACCAATGCATGGGCCTCCTAAAATAGGTGGGATGAAGCTAGTAGTACTTTCTGGTACAAAATAAGATGAAAATGAAATATCAATGGCAGTTCATCAATGTGTATCATGATGAGGTGATACCATTGTATCATATGTACTTGTAGGAGAAATTATATCAATTTATATAAAGTATGGGATATGTTTGTAAACTTCATAATGGTTCTTTTGTAATATCTTTTATTTTTCTATTACATATATTTGATAATAGAAATTATACATACAAAATGATAAAATATAAAATTATACTTATATAATGTTGCACATTATTTTTTAGAACCAAAAATGATAAGTTATATACTGACAAATTATTATAAATCTTTTTCAAGTTTTGCATCAATTGAAGCATCATCAATATGTAGTTCTTTTTGCCTTAATTTCTTAGCACGAATTCTTCAAAAATAACATTGAAGGTATTTTTTCAATTATTAAAAATGTAAATGGATACCATGATAAAGAAATAAAAATTTAAATTTATTATAAATCTTACTCAATATAAGGTATAACTTTTCATGGTTCAACAAGAATGATACTCCATTTCTCATGAAATGGAGTATATTTTTTCATGAAAAAATATAAGGTATATTTTTTCATGATAAAGAAATTGTGTGTGTAGCATGATACTCCATGTCATCCAAAAAATATCTTAATTTTGCTCTACCATATGATCAACCCACATGTGTGAAAATAAAAAGTATATCATTTTGTTTGATCCATTTCTCATGCCATAAACATTACTTAGTGATATCTTGTTATGTGGATTAAACAATTGTGGCCAAAAGTTATGCACATAAAATGTCGAAGTATCTTCAATCAAATAGGTATTGCATATCGATTATTACACTTTGGCTTTATTTTGAATATTATTTTTCAATTTTCTAATATATCTAAAATACATATTTTTTAGAAAAAAAAATATTTGTTAGATACATTTAAATGTTTAGGTTAACAAATGAAAATTTTATAATCTCTCAATTAGATATATCTATTGGTATTGCATAGAGTGTACTAAAATGGATTCATAAGATAAGCAGATCAAAAGATGTTCCATGAAATTGAAGAAGCTAGGAGAAAATATACACTAAAGTCTGCCTATAATTATGGGAATGTCATTTTGTAAATGCTCTATTTTTTCCTTTATTATGATATTATAAGTGAGATTCTTACAAATGGATACATGAAAGTAATTCACGGAAGATTTGTTGATATTTCAGTCAATACTTTCCAAATATTTTCTATAAGTAATTCATAGAATTCTATATGTATTAGCCTCTACATGAACACATTGTAGTCATAACTTTTCATTCTAAATAGCTTATGATTCTTCATATCAACATATTTTTCTAAGTTTGATGCATATATGATTGGGAACATGAGCTCAATCAGTCATTTGCATGAAACTTTATTTACATACTTTCAAGACTATAACAAATCTTGCGGAATTTATTCATTGACTCATCCTTATATTACTTTGAATATGAATAGAATACTTTCAAATCCTCTCTTTATTTGGTATTGTCTATTGTTTTTCCTTTCACATTTATGATAATATTAAAAATATTATCAAAAAAGATTTTCTTAATATGCATTACTTCTAAGTTGTGCTAATTAGGTTGATTTTCTAATAAGAAAAATTCAAAAAAATACTTCGTTTCTTTCAACCATAGTGATAATTCATTAAAATTTGTGCAATAATATAATCTACATCAACATATGTAATTTTTTTGAACTCATATCTTCCAATTACATCTAATATTTTGGTACTTAACCTCAAAGGTCATGCATCTTTTACTATTATATGGCCTTTACTAAATACATCAATATTCATTCAAAATGAATATTCCACATGTAAGAACTTACGGTAGTTATCAAACTAAAAGTATTTTCTCCTTTGATTATAGAAAATTCATCTGAATTCTCCATACAATAAGAAAAAACTAAATGAATTGCATACCTTTATAATTTTATATGTTATTCATTGTTATTACATTTCAACTTTTAGTATTTGTTAAATTAATTATTTCTATTAGCATAAGTTGTTCATTATAAAGTATTATATTTCAATAAATCCTAGTAAGCAGACTAAGTCCACATTAATTAACATGATCAAAACTATAGCTAAATAATAAAACCCACAAAAATTTTATACCTTGATTATGTAACCTACATATTTAACAAATCCTAGTATGTGCAAATAATATAAAATATATAATTTTTCAATTAGAATGATATTAATTCCAGAAAACTAGAAGAGAACCTCATGAGAATGTTCAACATGAAAAAAAAATATAGGCGACAACAAAACACACAAAAATATAATTCCTAGATACAATACATATGGGAAAATTTGAAATACTAAATTAATACCTTAATTATGGATGAATCTCACGATAAATACTATTGGAGAAAAAAAATTATAAAAAAAATCGGACTAACTTATAATCAAAATTAAAAACTCCTGGATTCTAAATGTTTTTTAGAGTCTTGAAATATTCTTTGATAAATTAATTATTGAATAATATTTTTTTTTTCGGTTTCTACATTAGTGACTAAATAATAATCCATCGCTAAATATTTTTAAAATTAAATAGCAATGGATGGGTAAGATATTTTACATTTAGCGATGAAAATTATTATCATCACTAAATATAGAAATGAATATATATATTCCTATTTTTAAATGTTATGCATGTCCGCTCATTAAAACTTATCACAATTAGTGAAGTAATTAAAAAACATATAAAAATCCATAGGGGCAGATTTATTTTTCATTTCTTATTTTTTCATAATATTTTATTTCCATTTATAATCTGTTTGATATATGTTCCTAATTTTAGAAATGGAATTGAGCATTTCTAATTTACATTTCTAATTGCTTTTTTTTCTGGTAATGATGTATAGCATATATATATATGTTATGTGTGAGTGTAGGTGTGTGTGCATGTCAATGTGTGTAGGTATGCATGTAAGTATGTATGTGTCATCATGTGCATATATGTTGCATATATGCTATGCATATGTTATTTATATTTGGATATATGCATAATATATAGCTTCATCATAATTTTTTAAATATAATTATGATTGGGCTTATTTGTCACCCATTTTAATATAACAAACACATGTAAGTAAAATGTTAATGTAAACATATATTCAAACTTAACAAGTATAATCTCTAACGAGACACTGAGAGTGTGTGTTATTTATATTTAGTAAAAATTTAATTTAATGTAACTTATCATCTTAGTTGATGATAAAAAGCTACTTTAATTAGGATGGGAGAGAGCATGATTGTGGAAACATTTTAGTTCGGAATCGTAATAAATAGTGATTAAAGGAAACAAAAGAACACAAAAAAAAATGTGTTTAATCCTCTAGCTTAAAAGAAATAGAAATAGAAGATATAAAAGCTTAATTATGAAAAACAAAAGGGAAGTAAGGAAGATACAAGGCTAAGTCAATATTTATAGTCATGGTGTGCAACAAAATTCAAGATGATTGATAAAAATATCACTAGACCATTGATAAATTAGCAATTGATTTTTGACGTCGGATAAGGATATGAGGCAATTTTAACAAGCTCCACCTTGAATCAATATCCAAATCAGGATCTTTCACCACATATAAGCTTTAAAGAACTTTTAGTGTTGAAGAACACCAACCAAGTCCAAAAAATGATTGAACTTGACAATAAGAAGTGGTTTTATTGACATATTTGTAGGTTTATCATTTATATGAAATTTTTCACAATAATCTTTCCCAACAAATACAATTTCCCAAACAAAATGGTGTTTAACATCAATGTGCTTGGTTTTATTATGGTAATCAATGTTTTGGTAAGATTAATTACCCTCTTAGTATCACCTAACACAATAAGAATTTCTTGAGATAAACCTAACTAATTTAATAATTAATAATGTTATATGGCTTTCTTAACTCCTGCTATGGTTGTGATGTACTCACCTTCAATGGTTGATAAGGCTATAACTAATTGAAGAGAAACACACCAACTAATAGAAGACCCACAGGAAGAGAAAATATAACCAGAGATAATTTTTTTCTTATCCAAATCACTATCATAATTGACATCAACATAACCAACAATATAAGTTGCATTAGGCGTCTTCCTATCAAAGATCAAGTCAATATCAACGGTACCTTTTAAATAGCGAAGAATCCATTTTACTGCATTCTAATACTTTTTCTAGGATTATGCATGCACCTATTGACTAAGCTTGCGGCTTATGCCAAATTAGGTTTAGTGCAAATTGTGACATACATAAGACTTCCAACTACACATGCATAAAGAACATTTTCAATGCATTCCTTGTCTTCCTCAAAAATTGAGCATTGATTAGATGATAATTTTAAATACATATCAATATAAATACTCATAGGCTTAGTACCTTTCAAATTGAATTTGTAAAGCACCTTCTTAATATATATTTTTTCTCTCAATATCAATTTTCTAGTTAGATGATCTCTACAAATTTCCATCCCATTAATCATCTCATTGATTAGAGTAATATTATGAGCTACAATTAATATGTCATCAATATAAAATACTAGATATATAAAGGACCTATTAGAAACCTCTTTTTAGTAGACATAGTTGTCATATAGGCTCCTAGAATAGGCATGACTCAATATTAACGAGTCAAATTTTTTATACCAATGTTTGAGAGCTTGTTTGAGGCCATAAATAGATTTCTTAATATGAAATATGTGGTTCTCCTTTCCAAGAACCATAAAAACTTAGGTTGTTAAATATAAATCTCTTCTTTCAAATAATCATAAAGAAAAATAATTTTCACATCAAGCTGTTCAAGCTCCAAATCATAAAGAGCAACCAATGTAAGTAATTTAGTAATTGAGATGTGAAAAACAAAATGAGAGAAGATTTCATTAAAGTCAATACTTTTTCATTGATCAAAACCTCTAATAATAGACCATGCCTTGTATCTAGCAGCTTCAACACTTGAAATGCCATCTTTCTTCTTATATATCCATTTACAAGTAATAACTCACTTACCAGTTGGAAATTATAAAATCCCAAGTATCATTCTTTTAGAGACTTTCAATCTCTTCCTACATTGCATCTAACCACTTGGAGGAATCAGAATAAGCAATAGCTTCTGCATAACTCTTAAGTTTAGTTACTTTTTCAATCTCTTGCACAACAATAAGAGCATAGTCAATAAAATGACTTTTATCATTATTGTGAGCATGCTTTCAAATATTCCCTTGCCTAGGATAATCACAAGAGATATAATGATAAGATGTGGACTAGTGGCTTTAATAGTGACAATTGGAACATCATCAGATTGTGTGTTGGAGGAGGAAATAACTTCTAACTTGAGATTGGAAGTCTCAATTTCAATTTTTTTCCCTAATTACATCAGGATAAATACCAATAGACATCTTTCCAGAAGATAATAATGCAATTTCATCTTGACTATTGATAATCTTTCTAGTTTCTAGATAAGATAGTCGATATCCTTTAATTCCATTAGGATTGCCAACAAAAATATATCTCATAGCTCTATGGTTTAACTTCATATTATTTACATGAGCATAAGTATGACAATCAAACACTCTTAAATTTAAATAGTCAAGTTGTTTACCTATCTAAATTTTTTTTAGAACCTTTCCCTCAGAGAAGTATGTGGAGAGTGGTTGACAAGAAAGTAGCTTGAGAAAGTGTACAACTTACTTTCTCCGAAATAGTTATGTTTATCTATTTAGTAGCTATAGTTTGTTGAGGAGTTCTAACAACGATGTAATGCATAGTGATGCCTTCTTGTGCACAAAATTGATTAAATTCATCACTATAAAAATCAAAACCATTATCAGTACAAAGCTTCTTTACCTTCTTACTAGTCTAATTTTCAACCAAAATCTTTCATTGCTTGAATCTGATAAAAACATCATTCTTATGGCATAAGAAAAATGTCCAAACTTTTTTTTGAAAAGTCATTAATATTAGTTAACATAAAAGAACATTTTATAAGAGATGAAACATCGAAATGATCCTATGAATCATAATGAATATAATCCAAAATATATTTGGATGTATGAGTACCTTTAGCGAAGTTGACCCTTTTCTTTTTTCCAAAGACATGGTCCTCTCATAAGTTGATATTGTAGCTGGTATGACTTCCCAACAATTCACTATTTGACAATAAATTCATATCCTTTTAACTAATGTGGCCCAGACGCATATGCCACAATTGAGTATCTTTATGAGGAGAAGTCAAAAATGAGGCAATAGAAACTAATCCTATAATAATAGTTCCATGAAACACATATACCAACCAACATGATTAGCTTTTAATAAAACCAAAGGGCCACGATAAACCTTTAATACTATGCATTCAGTTGAATACTTGCACCCAAGAGATTCATGGTGCCTACCAAAATCAAGCCTCGTCTCATCTATATGATGTGTCTAAATACCTGTCAGTGATTTGATAATATCATCATGAGTTCTAATCTAGATGGTACTTTTCCCTATAATTTTGCATGGAGTATAATTTCCAAACAAAAAGATCCACTATCAAGAAGCTTATAAGAAGAGAACAAATACGAGAGGCACAACTAGAATCAAAGATCCACTAATATTTTATTTTATTAGTATTGAAAGCAAAGAAAACATCACTATCAGAACAAACAAAAATAACATCAGCTTTGGCAGGATTATCAGAATCAATAGTTTATTTACTTATAGCTTTATCATTTTTATTCTTCAATTTATAGCATTCAGAAAAAACATGCCCAGGTTTCTTGTAATCATTGCAAATTTTAATGTTTCTAGACTTAGATATCGTATTAGATGAATTGCTACTGCTAACCTCTTTAGTGTTACGACTCCTGACAAATAAACCTTCACCATTTTTCTCAAAATGATTGTTAACATTATACTTTTCTTTAGCAAGAAAGTTTCTCTTAACATCTTCTAAAGCCAAAGTGTTGACATTATTTTTATATACATCATTTCTTTAAAGTACTTGTATGAAGGGGGCAATGAGATAATCAATAAAATAGTTTCATCTTTCTCATCAACACTCGCATCCAAATTTTCAAGATCAATGATTTTGAAAAATAATTTACTAAGATGAGTTTGAATATGAGTACCTTCAACTATACGAAGAGTATAAAGTTGCTCCTTTAGATACAATTTGCTGGCAAGACTCTTTGTCATATAAAGTAATTCGAGCTTCAACATTGATTCAACCATGGGTAGTTTCATCAATCACCTCACATAGGACTTCACGAGATAAGCATAATTGGACGGGTGATAGTGCTTTCTTATCAAACTCATCCCACTAATCATTTGTCATGCTAGATGATTTTGAACCATTTTGATTCAAAACAACTTGCATTTGGCCAAATAGAGAAACTAATCTTGCCATCAAACTTTTTAATGTCAAACTTGGTGATGGCGAACATGATGATGTAATTCAAAGAATAAACCAAATCCATCTAATACCACTTGTTAGGATGGGAGCGAGCATGATTGAGGAAATATTTTTATTTGGAATAGCAAGAAAGAGTGATTAAAGGCAACAAAATAACACAAAATAAATGGCTTTAATCCCATAGCATAAAAGAAATAAAACTAGAAGATACAAAAGCCTAACTATGAAAAACAAAAGGAAGTAAGAAAGATACATGGTGAGCCAATATTTATAGTCATAGTATGCAACAAGAGTTGAGATGATTAACAAAGATATTAGCAAATTAGATGTTGACTATCGGCATCATATAGGATATGAGTGAACTTTAACAAAAATGTTAATATAAACATATATTCAAACTGAGCAAATATAATCTCCAACGAGACTATGAGAGTATCTGTTGCTTACAATTAGTAAAAATATACTTTAACTAGACTTATCATCCTGGTTGATGATTTCACAATAAATAGAATACTTATTAGTTTTATATTCTCTGATGAAATTTCTTGTTGTCTTCGTATTCTAACTTCTATCTGATCTTGACATATCGAACATACATGGGCTGACTCACCACTTGATTTGTTGCTAAGCATGTTCATAGGTCCCAACATTTAGTTGACTCCACCAGACATAGGAGAATTGTAGGAAAACAAAAGTAAAATGACAAGAACAAATATCTTGTATGCTCCCCGCGTGGTTAGATATTTTATATATTATCTCAAACTTATTCGTATGAATGTAATTCTCGTGGAAGCTAGTACTTTCATTTAGAGGCCCATGATACATTGACATGATAGCTAGATAACTCATAATATTATTACCAATCTAGTATTTCATGAGAAAATAGAATATATTGAGATTATTTGTCAATTTATGCAAGCGAAGAATGAAGATTCATGATGGTTTAATAGTTTTTTTTCTTAAATTTCCAACAGCAAACATATTGTAGACATCTTCACAGAGATATTTATAAGATCACAAGTATTATTTTCCTCTTCAGAGTTGAGTGTTTGTGATATATATGCACCAAGTTGACTATATCTCTTGAGGTGTACTATCTTTTGTTAGTTTATTTTTTTTATTTCTTATTTTAGTCTGTATGAGATAAACTGATATGTGTGTTGCCCCAGCTTAAGCTTGCATATATTATTATTATTTTGAGAAATAATGAAAACATATTTGTTTCTCTCACATCTTTTCTATTTTCTCTACCTTCTCCTCTCCTTCAACACCATGAGAGTAAGTAAGACTGCTGGACGTATTTTAAATCCATTGTCTCAAAAATATACAATAGGTGTTAGTTAAGGAAATTCTGCTTGTTCAAGGGTTTTTTATGATCTGAATGATTCAAAGAGATCAATGCCTGCATATGCAACATAATATGATAAGTCAAGTCTTTGATTCTGTTGGTGGACGTAATCTAAATTAAAATCACTTTTCTTTTCTTATTAAGATATAAAATTTTAATAACTACCAAAAATATAATTTTATTTTAGGAATGTGACAAGCCAAACATAATTTTTAGTGGAAGATTTGTGTTTTAGCGTACTAAATACAAAAATATTAAAAAAAAATATATCAAATATAAAATAATTATGTTTTGGTGCACTGAAAATCAGAAATTCAATTTTATTATAACGTGACATGGCACTAGATTAAAAAAAAAATCCATATTATTCTATATGCTCCCCTTCAACCATTAAGCTACATACATCATATCAATATCAACCCTAAAATATGCACGCACACACATAAACGCACATATTATATATATATATATATATATACATATATACTTAAAAAATATTTTTATATATACAAAAATTTCATGTTGGATCTCAATATGATGAATGTAGATTAATGGTCAAAAGAAGTATTTTGATGTGTGTTTGAATCCCAACTTCATATGTCATTTAAGGCACATGATGTAATATCATAAAAAAAAATGTATTAATTTTTTGTATATTTTTTAGCCTGTTGATGTGTCAGGGGCAAAATTGAATTTCTGATTTTTAACGCAAAAAAAATATTATTATTTTCCGTTTTTATAATTTCAAAAAAAATATTTTTAAAAAATTTTTAAAAATGTTTTTAAAAATGTTTTTTTTAGTTATAATTAGGGCACCAAAATACAAATCAAGGGCAAAATTGAATTTCTGATTTATAACACATTTGAGTTTCATATTCAAAATATTACAGTCCTTGAGTTAGTCACCACCACCCATGCGTAGCTTTGTGGAGCCGCAGGGGTGGAGTCTGTTGGCCGTCGATTTTAGGTTTAAAAATACAAGTTGTTTATGTTTAAGATTAACAAAGGACAAGGAGAGTAGCGGACAGGTGAAAAATTATAGGAAAACTAAGTGGTATGGTATGGGTGATTTATGAACTAAAAAGTTTAATTTACGGGAGAAAATTGGGGAAGAATGAGAATGAGAAGGTTCGTGACGACAGGGCGTCGAAAAATGCGACATGGGTCGGATTTAAGCATTAGCCGAATTTAACGGGCAAAGGAATGGCAGAAGGCAGCTTTGACGCAGCAGCGACCCCGAGAAAGGCACATGAGCTGCGTTCCTGCTGCCTCTCTCTCTCTCTCTCTGCAACGACGCCCTGATCTTCTCGTTCATGGCTGAAACACAATCTCACGCGCACTAAATTTTGACCGTGGCATCGATGAATTTGCGAATGCATAGATGTACTCGAGCAATTTGAAGGGGTTTATATTGGCGGTTGTCTCGAGTGCCTTCATTGGTTCCAGCTTCATTATAAAGAAGAAAGGTCTCAAAAAGGCCGGCAGTAACGGTCCTCGTGCCAGTAATTCGTCATCTATCGCCAGCTCGTAAGTTTTATCAGTAGTTTGCTTCCTCGTCGCTAATTTAGGGTTTTTGTTGCTGCAAGGTGTTGGAGGCTATGGCTATCTGCTGGAGCCATTGTGGTGGATCGGCATGATTACCAGTAAGCTCGCGCCTCTCTCCTTCCTTCCACTTATTTCCTTTTTTTCACTCTCTGCAACCCTAATTCATCCTGCTATGCTAGCTACCATGTTATTCATTTTCTTCATCCGATTTAATTTCCTTTTGTCAATAATGCCAGTGATTGTAGGAGAGATTTCCAATTTCGTCGCCTACATCTATGCACCTGCTGTCCTTGTTACACCTCTCGGTGCCTTGAGCATCATCGTTAGGTAGCTCTGGTCCCTCTTTTCATACATTCTTAGCTTCTGAGCTCTGGTTCATTCTATCATTTCTAATGGCCAACTCTTTTCTTTTTGAAACTGGTAGTGCTGTGCTAGCGCATTTTTTATTGAAGGAGAAGCTGAAGAAGATGGGAATGCTGGGCTGTGTTCTATGTATTGTTGGTTCCATAATGATCGTGCTGCATGCACCTCAAGAGAGAAATATCGATTCTATTAAAGAAATATGGGAATTGGCTACCCAACCAGGTGCTGTTTTGACGTCAGAATCAAGAATTCGTCTCTCTTTTTATGCGCTAGCATTAGTTTATTTGGTACCCTCTTCTGCAGCATTTCTGATGTATGCTGTATCTGCTGTTGCTGTATCTCTGGTCCTGATCCTGTACTGTGCTCCACGATATGGCCAAGCCAATGTCATGATTTATATTGGAATTTGCTCAATAATAGGATCGCTCACAGTACGTTTCTATTTGATTTTGGTGGCTTTTGTAAAGTATTTTCTATTTTACATTTCATGGCATAAGTAGCATCTGGCTGTCTGTATTGGGTCATCTGCAGTCTTTCTGAACAAATTGGGTCATCTGTTTATCAGGTTATGAGTATAAAAGCAGTTGGCATAGCCATAAAACTGACACTTGAAGGAATGAATCAAGCTAAATACTTTCAGACATGGATTTTTGCCATGGTTGCAGTTACCTGCATCATCATTCAACTTAACTATCTGAACCTGGTCAGCATCTAAATATTTTATTCCCAGCAGACTCTGTGATTTTCATTGGATATTAAGAGGTTTTACCTTTAAATTAGAGCATATTTGTAGAAGGCAAGGCACCAAATTTGCAGTGATATGAATGAAGGTGTATGAACTGAGTAGTTAAGTGAACATATTACCAAGTTGACAATCTAAAGGAATATGGGGAATTATCATGACTTCTAAATGAATTCGTTATCATGATAGTTGTGAAAGTCGCGCCTAGGCTCAAGGCACAACCACTTCCTAGCTATAGCGCCTCGTTTTCTAAGGCATGTGCCTTACTGAAGAGGCACATCTTATATACTATAGTTTTTTAAAAAAAATACATTTATACTCAAAATTTATAATTATATATTGAAATTTATATAATTTTATTTATTTTTTCATTAAAATTTAATTAAAATTTAGGAATATTTATTTTTTTATCTATAGAATCATATTTAATAAAAATTTATGTGCATATAAAGTCACATTTTACTTCACAAAAACCCACGCCTTAGGTGCGCCTTGTGCTTCAAGCCTTCAAGAAACCTTTGTGCCTTGGTGTGCCTTGTACTTTTTAAAATTATGCTTATCATTTAACATGATAAGTAGTTAGTTATATTCTTCGGGGCTTAGGCTTTTTTATCATTAAATTTTACTTCTCACTTTATGTATGTTTTTTTGTGTATGAGTGATACTGATTGAGAGACTTCACATTTTTTCCATGACACTTTTTGCTTATTGAAAATCTATATAGATAAAAACACTTTACATTGTTGCGATAATCATAATGACAATTAGGGCTGTGCCCCAGGGTCTTTTTTTAAAGAATTTGTTATGTATGATTCATGTTTTAATTTGCAATCATGGTGTCAATGTTTTTCAGATAGAGAGGGAAGGTATTGAACTTGATTTCTTTTGGATGTTGTTCAAGCTAGGGTATTTGGTCCGATTGCTGTTTTTGAAACTTAGGATTTTGGGAGAACCAAGGAGAGAGAGGAGGAGGGGAGGGAAAATGAGAAGCTAATATTATTCTTTTTCATTGAAATCAAAAATTAGAAATAATGATATTAAAATTTAAACTGGGGTATCTCATATGTCGGGTGCTCACACGCAAAGTAAAATAAAAAAAAAACTAGCAAATTATACTAAATATGAATACATTTTTTTTCAAGTTGGTATATATGTCACAAATAATTTACCCGAAACAGAGAAATGTCACATACATTTCTTAACTATCGTTATGAAGATGTCTATAATCTATTGTATAGTAAGTGTGTAAGCAGTGACTATTTTAATTTTTTTTTTGTATATTGTGATATTTAATTTTAATATATTTTATATTCATTAAATAGTAATACGATAAGATATCTGATTGTCATTGTAAAGTATAACTGATGTTTGAATTAATAGACTTGATTCTTCTAAGAAGTGATTGATTAGTTGGATATTTACATCATAACCATGTGTTTTGCCTCTGTACTTTATAGAAATAAAGGTTTATAATTTACTTTTTAAAGAGACATGATTGTCTTAAAGAAAAGTATAAGTTTTGTGGTAGATATCTTTTTTTTTTTGTAATTCTTAGAGCTCACCTTGAATTTGAGTAGGTCTCTACATGTTCATGACCTTGATCTTTGATTGAATCTCACATATTGGGATCTTTGTTACATAATTGATAATTTTGAGAATTGCATTCATAAAAACATATTTAAAAAAATTAGAAAATAATTAACTTTATTAATATAAAAGTGATATTTAGTCTGATCATTATTAGATAATTCAATTTTTTTATTATTATCTTATACCAAAAAGAATTAATTTAAGAGCTAATATCTGTAGATAAGTCTATACTTGGATTAGTTGGTGAATCAAGTTATGCGAATTCTATCATATTAAAATTTTAAAAAATATATAAAACATATCTCATGTGAAGTAATAATAAAAAGCTACAATTTGATTGTATCATTTTGACTAGCGAGAAAATAATATTTTAATATTTCATATCATGTGTAAATCTCTTATTAATTTATAAAATTTATTTAACTCTTTGTTTAGGCCTAATCTTAATTATTTATGCTTATTTGCATCTATTTATCAAATTTTTAAAGACTTCAGAATAAGATCACATATATGATTAAAAGTGATAATGTTCATTTAATTTAACATAGTTGCTAAGAGATAACAAAAAATTATAATACTTAGTGTCAAAATTAGAATAAGATAATGTTTGATAATGAAAATTGTGTAGAACATATTATTTATTTATTTATAGAGTAATCAGATGATCCAAGTTAATACTATGAACCAGATTAGGTGATGTGTTAGTATTCCTTTTATGATGTTGTGGATGTACATGTTTAGTATATACTATTAAGTTGAGATTATTAACCCTCCTAATGACTTAATCTTTATTTTTTTTTTCTTGGAAAGATTTATCTTTATTATCAGTTGAGACACTTACATCCGATTCCTCTTCCTGGCACATGTCTCTAAGTGATGTCTCTCTTTTCAACTCAAAATTTGTGGTGCTAATAGTATACAATGCGAGAGATGAGTCAGCTATTATTTTGCGGGGAGTATCCACATGACAAGAAATGATCATATCATTATGGTGTTTGAATGTGTGTTATATTGAATCGAATCTTGAAAATAGTTTTTTTTTTTTCAAAAAATATTATATTTATACTTGTAATGATTATTCTATTTTTTGAGAGTAGTATATATACTCTTTTTGAGTCCTAGAATACCCAATGAAAATAAACTTGATAGCACAATTGGTCATCTTCTCTTTACCTAAAGAGAAATTTTGATTAAAATAAGTAAATTCAAAAATAGTGAGTAAAATGTAGAAAAAAAAATTCTTATTTCTTAAAAAATAAATGTGTTATGATTTGACAAGATATAAGATACCATTAGACTAATCATGAAGTTCATGGTTGATGCTGCATCTTCCTGAGGATATTCGGGAATATTGTTATGTAGTAGAAGTGTCTTTAATTAACTTAATAAAATATTAGTTTTTCATTTTAATTATTTAATTATGTGCTGAAATGTTAGTAAAAATATATGATATTTTTCAAAAAAATAAGTAAATTAATGATAAGTATATTTTAAAATATTATCATATTTCAATATTCTAATATGATTATTAAATTATATTTTTATTCTTTTATAAAATTTTATAAATATAAATAGAATTTGAAATTATTTTTTAAAAATCAATAATTATGTATATTTAATATACTAATCAATAAAAATTTTTAATATCTTAGTCTATCACATGCGATCATTCCACATGATCTTCAAATATTTGAGTAAATTAAGATGGAATGAGTCACTCATAATATACTCATGTTCTCATATGTAGAAAACCTTACGTTACTTTCATAATTGATATGTTTCATTGTCAGTACAAAATATCTTTTTGATGGTTGATCTGTTTCATAATTGCTTTCATAATTATTTGTAGCTTCTTCAATGATAGATATTCAAGCTAAAAGTATATAATCAATGAATCAATGAAAACTAAGTAACTACGGGGCTTATGTGGGTGGAAAGAAGCTTGTATAGGCTATCTTCATTAATTCCAAGAAAAGGTATTGGATTGATAAGCCAATCCTATACAAAAAGATTATATTTTTATTATTTAGTAAAATAATTGATTAAAAATAAATTAAGATAATATTTATTATGAAATAGAATGGCAAGAGAGCGAGAGATATTAGAGAAACAGATGAGAGATTTATTATTTCTTCAAATATATATTGACTCATACAAAAGTTTCCTATTTATATGGTTTAATATATGAATACATTAATGTGTATATAAATATACAAATAAATATACCAAGAATACATATTAATTCATGCCAATTAATACATATTAATTTATGAATAATAAGAGTCACAAGAATATTAATAATCAAGATATTAATGAAAAGTTAATGAACATCCATAATATTGTTCATAATAAAATTTAGATTCAAAAAGAATGTGTATCAAGAGAAAAGGTCAGTTTTAACTTTATCATCCCACCTTGCTCACAAGTCAAAGTTATTGGCCATAATGATATAAAATGTTCTAGACTCCACAAAAATAAAAAAAATAAAAAAAAATGTGATTATCTATGATTGTAGCTGCTTGTATCATAAACTAGTAAATCTCCTAGAAAATTAGATTAGAACTATCATTTCACAAAGGATTTGTGTTTGTAAAATAGTATACCACTCATCTAATCATTTTAAGTATAAAAATATTGTAAATTGATAGGATCCACACGAATGATCCTAGGGAATTAGATGGGTATTTATGTATGGGGACAAACCTCTACCTTTGAGCTAGCTTTTGGGTGGAGTTAGGGTCGTGATCTTGGACACCCATCATTTGGTATCAGAGCATGTCTCTTGAGGAAATGATACGTAATAGAAGAGGACTATATGGGAAAGGGCAACCTGGAAGAGGGCTACTTGGTGCCACAAAAAGGGGAGCTTGGAGTGAATGCTAGCCAGAGTGTGAGCCACCTAGACTGAATGTCGTCCGTGGACGTCCAGTTTCTCAAGGGGTATGAGATGATAGGACCCACATTGAAGGATCCTATGGGGTTGATGAGTATTTTTGTATGAGGACAAACCTTCACCTTTGAGCTAGCTTTTGGGTGGAGTCAGGGCCTTGGGATTGGATACCCATCATTTCATATCAGAGCAGGTCTCTTTAGGAAATTATACCTAATGCAAGAGGACTGCCTGATAAATGGCTACCTAGAAGAGGGCTACTTGGTGCCACAAAAAGGAGGGCCCGAAGTGAATGCTAGCCAGAGTGTGAGCCATCCAGAGTAAATGTTGTCCGTCAACTTTTGGTTTCTCAAGGGATATGGGATGATAGGACCCACATCAAAGGATCCTAGGGTGTTAGATGAGTATTTATGTATGAGGACAAACTTTCACCTTTGAGCTAGCTTTTGGGTGGAGTTAAGGCCATGAGCTTGGATACCCATCATAAATCTAGTCACCTAAAATTCCTGACACACTCATGTTCATCAACATATGTATCACTCCATCATATATCTCATATGATCATAATCAAGTCATATAATAAGTCATCTCATTTTGATCAGTCATTTTGTTTGCTAATAATCGAGTAATACTATCATACAAATGAAACATCTAAGGCAAGTAAGCCAATGTAGTTAACTCTCACCGTTTTTTGCACTTGTGAAAGTATGAAATATGCCGTCTATACAATGTCCTATCAACTATCATAGATGAATCAGTAATTGTCTATTTTTTATAATAGGTAGAATGTGTGCGAATGTACCTCACATATCACATGGGAGGTTGCACAGCGTGCAACCTCGCATGTGACCGTTTGACACCTATTATTTACTCTCTCACACTGTCATACATAGAAAGAGGTGAATAAGATACAATCGATTGGGTTGTTAGTGATGATGATGTTGGCATGGTTGCAGGCACTGGACACTTTCAATACTTCGATTGTGTCTCCTATTTACTATGCCCTGTTCACCACCTTTACAATACTTGCCAGCGCCATAATGTTCAAGGTACGCTCTCGCTGTGGTTACGATGTGATCTTCCTGTAGATGCTTACACTTGGCTTGGCGCCTATTGGCGATGCGTAATGTGTTTTGATTTAGGATTACATGGGCCAGAGCCCAAGCAGCATTGCCTCAGAGCTTTGTGGGTTCGTCACCGTCTTGTCTGGCACTGCTGTTGTTCACACCACTAAAAATTCAGATCCCCCATTCCTTACAGGTATCTTATTTCTCATATATATATATATATGTGTGTGTGTGTGTGTGTACTGTGTGTGTGTGTGTGTGTGTATAGTGTGTGTGTGTGTGTGTGTGTACTGTGTGTGTGTGTGTGTATAGTGTGTGTGTGTGTGTGTGTGTCAATGGTGAAAGATTTTCTTGTGTGGATAAAAAAGAAATTATGTTGCAGGTTAATTTAGGGGTTTCGAATATTGCTAAAATTGCAGATCTCTATACGCCATTGTCTCCAAAGGTATCATGGTTTATACAAGGCAATGGTGAAATTTGGAAACCCAAGGATGAAGATGGGTCGCCTCATAGTAAAAGTGTGTTCACTGTTATTCACCAAAACTATTTCAAGTGAGCTTTCTTGAAGCATCTGCCAGACTTTTATGTTTTTCAAGGAGAAATCTGCAGAAAAGTTGTAAAAAAACCTTTTTCTCTGGCCCGTTCATGTAAATATGGTTGCTGCTGTTGTGCTGATTCTTTGAAGGTTTTGGTTTGATCTCTCCGTCTCTTGCTCCTTATTTTTTCAAAATTTTGTTCTGGATTTCCATTATTGTTTTGTACAAACAAACACTATGTGGATTATACCCTCCCCCCATATTATTAATTTATTTCTTTGCTCCTGATTTCTTTCAAGAACATCTTTGATTTTTCTCTAACGTCTGTGTATTTGTAGTGTGTGTGTATATATATATATATATGTGTGTGTGTGTGTGTGTCTATATATATATATATATATATATATATATGTTTTGGGTTCTCTTTAGATTTTTGGTAGTTTTTGGGTGAGTTTGGCCCAAGCCCAATATCTGACATGGTCTCAAAGTTATTTATGGGCTACTCATAGATGTTTAGTCTTGCAAGAATTTAATGTTCTTTATGTCCATTAGCTCATATATGGGCTTCAAGGCCATAGTGTGGGAGTAGGCAAGGCATGCTTAAAGTCATATAGTGCTGTGTGTCTGTATGTGTGTGTGTGTGTGTGTACACACACACACACACACACACATACATATATATACATATATACGTATTTACATGTATACATATATATGTATATATACATATATGTGTATATGAATATATGTGTATATATATATATGCCTTGGGTTCTCTTTAGATTTTTGCTAGTTTTTGGGCGAGATTGGCCCAAGCCCAATATATGACTTGGTCTCAAAGAAATTTATGGGCTGCTCATAGATGTTTAGTTTTGCAAAAAATTTTAGTTCTTAATGTCCATTAGCTCATATATGGGCCTCAAAGCCCTAGGGTGGGAGCAGGCAAGGAATGCTTAAAGTCATATTGTGTGTGTGTGTGTGTGTGTGTGTAGGTGTGTGTTTTCATGCATGTGGAATTATATGTTGCATGCAATGGGTAAAACTCACTCATTCACAATATATCAATCATGTTTAATCAAATAGGTGAGTGATGGGATACTCACATATGTTTAGTCATGTAAAAATTTTATGCTCCTGATGTCTACTCCTCAGGGCCGCTTTTTGCCCCTTTCAAGCCCAACCCATATTATCCTTTAGATTATATATGAGCCTTGCACTAGAGGTGTCAAATGGGCCGTGCTAGGCCAGCACGGCCCGTTTTTTCCAGGCCCAACAGGGCTTACGTTCCGGGCCAGGTACGGTATGGAACAGTAACAGTGCCGTTCCTGTCCCTGCACGGTTTTTTGGGGGTTCAGCCCGGCACGGGCCCGTGTCACGATTCGCCGGGTTCGGCCCGATCGGGCCGAACCCTAAATTAAAAAAAAAATTAGGGTTTTGGCGCGCCCGAAACCCTAATTCTAAAAAAAATTAGGATTTGGGCGCGCCCGAAACCCTATTTTTAAAAAAAAAAATTAGGGTTTTGGCGCCCAATAATACTAATTTTTTTAAAAAAAATGCAGCACGGTTCCGTGCCAACGGGCCCCGGCACCGTGCTGGGCCAAGCACGGCACGGGGCCCGGTTGGCCTCGGCACGACACGAGTCCGGGCACTAGAAATTTTCATGCTGGGCCGGCCCAGGCACTGCTGAACCGTGCCTCGTGCTTGGCTGGCCTGGCCCGGTTGACATCTCTACCTTGTACTTTATGAAAATTGATTAAAAACTCATTCATTAAAAACTATTTCTTCCCTATTAATATTTTTGATAAGTAAGAATTAAAATGTATGTGCATTATTATGCTATTAAATTTTCACTTACAATATATATTGTGATTCTAGTAATAAAACTATGCGTATGTATGAGTGATTGTGTGTGTGTGTGTATGAGTGTGTCTGTGTGTATGTATGCATGTGTCTGTGTGTATGTGCACGTGCGTGTGTCTATATATGTATGTATATGTACACACGCAAACATGTTTTTTTTTTAGTTTTTTATAGCATTTCCGTTGCTCCTAACTCCCAGCTGAGCTCATTACGTATTATCTTTTGGCTTATTTTTAGGTACTTGGCATTATGGTCTTTTTATTAAAAATAAAACATATATAATAACAAATGTACGTGATATATATGTTTAGAATTTAAAATAAGTGTTTATAATCCCTATTTTCAAATGCAGATTTCATTGAAAATAATGAAAAAGTAAGGGCCGAGAGGAACTAGAGGGGATGGCGCGAAGCATTTCTCGGTCACCATCACGGCGCCGGAGGTATTCTCCCTCGCCGTTGAATCACCGGCATGGCCGGAGAATTAGAAGGGATCGTAGCCGCTCTCCTTTTTCCAATTCCTACACCAGGTCGAATTGTCTGCCATGACTTTACTCTTCCAAGATCGATTTTCTAGTGCATTGAATGCGACATTGCGTATCGTTCAATTTGTCTCAAGTTAGATTTATATAATGTGATAACGCTTAGGTTTATGCGTGATCCAGAAGGAGGAGTCGATCTTACTCGCCACGTGATCGGAGTCCTTATTCACCACGTGATCGAAGGAGTCGGTCGCCAAGTTACAGACGGCGTGCAAGTCGGTCTCCACCAGCGAGGCGGTATAAGATACGTAGAAGTAGCGACGGGTCATCTCCTGCCTGCACGTCTCGGAGTCCTAATTTGCCATCTGCCAATTGTAGAAATGCTATTGGAAAGGCAAAAGAGGGTGAAGAAAAGAGAAGGTGAGAGTATCAACACTATAGAAATATGGGAATGTAAGCTGAGTAAAACGAAGTGTATCATCTTACACAGGAACATTAGTAATGCGAGGCAAGGTAACAACCCCCAAGATCCATTTTTTCATCCTTTTAGATTCATGCAAGATCATGTGCATCTTGTTTGACATCCTTCTCTTGTATTTTTGAAACATCAACTTGCTTTGGAGGATGATTTAACCAAATTAGGTCTGCCTCATCCCCCTCTTAGCTTGTTTTGATGTCATTTTGATGGAATTCTTGCGGCTTGTCAAATTGGTGTAATTTTGGGTTATTTTTTAGAAAAACCTACACGGCTTTGGTTTTGTTTTGTTTCCTCTTTCATGATTGTTCACTAGATACCATTGAATTCTAAATGGGTTTGCTTCTCCTCTACACACATACTCACACGCACTCACCACACACACACACTCACACACACTCACACGCACACACACTCACCACACACACACACACTCTCACTCACACACCCACACACACACTCACTCACTCACTCACCACACACACTCACTCACTCACCACACACAAACACACTCACACTCACCACACACTCACACTCACACTCACCACACACACACACACACCAAACACTCACACACACTCACTCACACACACACACATAAATATATATAAATATATATATATATATATATATATATATATATATATGATTTTGAAGATATTTGAGAAATTGGCATAGGAGTACATTCTTCTAAATGTGGATTGTATATCTTTACTAGTGATTAGGTGAATTGGATGTTCATAACATTTAGTGGTCTCCATGTTTAGAGTGTAGTTTGCTAGTCAAAAGAGGATAAAATACCTTACGATGAGATATCTTCACTTGTATTTTAAAAATATTGTGCACCCAACTTGTGAGTTGTCCCAATAAGATTGCTCATTATATATGGTTTTTGTTTGTTTGAGTATGATATGAATTTTATGATTTTTCTTTTTATCATACGTCACAAAATAAATAATCAATAAATTATTCATAATTATGAAAAACTAAGCACATTTTATTAATAGGTGGAAATTGTCATAACAAAAAAATTATACTAATCAAATAAATAAATTTTAAAAAATCACTAAATTACACACTCCCTATTGGTTGGTATTATCATCATAAAGTAGTGACTACTATCGAATCTTGATAATCAGTGACAATGGTAAAATTTCATTAAAAAAATAAAAAACTAACAGAGTTATAAGTCACTAAAGCAGGCTTTTAAGGAGCGATATGTTTAATGGAAAATGAAATTAGATCTTAGCATTGGTGATAAGTATAAACTTGATTGAAATATTGCCATTTGTTGGGCTTGAACAAGCTTTTGAAATAGTTAATCACAATATGTTTCTGCTATCTTGAATTTCTAAGGCATTTGTCACTTATGGGCAAGATTATCGATCGGGAGATCAAATAGTATTTCATGAGTATCTAGTCAAACACATGGAGATTGATGTTTACAAATCATTGATAGATAACTAACAATCCTTAAATCTCGAATGAGACATCATAAAAAATATCTCTCTACAATAAAATATATTTTAATATTGATTATCTCACTACAACTTCCACTTGTAATTTTGAAAAATATCTTAAAAAATTAATAAAATAATCACAAAATGAAGTGTGTTTTGGTCACCTTTAATATTCACAAAATTACTTTTTTTAATTATTTCAATGACTGTTATTAATATCAGTATGATTCATGATTCGATTTATGATTTTAAGGGTAAACGATCTGATT
Organism: Sapria himalayana; assembly: GCA_029783825.1. Lineage (NCBI taxonomy): Eukaryota > Viridiplantae > Streptophyta > Magnoliopsida > Malpighiales > Rafflesiaceae > Sapria > Sapria himalayana. The sequence goes on along the minus strand of JAREIK010001397.1, from coordinate 313,481 downwards.
TTTTAAAAGAATTAAAAATATTTATGAATCAAAGACTAAATCATTGAATTACGAATCGATTTATATGAATCAATTTAATTCTGATGTTCAAGGGACCAAGATCTTCAAAAAGTTATAAAAATAAAAAAATTAAAATATCAAAAAAATATATCGATTGTAGGACTTATTTAATATGGGGGAAAAAAAAAACTTCAACCTTTGGTATTATATATTTAACATAAAAAAATAATAAAATACTAAAAAAATCACAAAAATAAAAATTAAAATACCAAAAAAAAAAATTGTCAAGAAATAAAAATTAATTAACATGAAAAAATATCATAAAAAATTTAATTCACGATTTGATTTTATTCTCGATTCACTAATCAAACATTCTTATTTTTAATTCGAATCTTGATTTAATAACTATGATCCCAAGTATTTATTTTATAAGTTATATAGTATGTTTCATCATGATATGAGCGAGGATTCTCTAGGGTCGGGATTTCACAATAACCATAGGAGTCCCTGCCACCAGCCATGCCGGCCACCATATGCCAGCGCCAGAACAGTAGATGCGAGCACCACAATGTGTGCAGCACATGTGCTGTGCTGTACAATGGTGTGCAATGTGTGTGGTGCAAAGTGGAGTGGTGTGTGCAACAATAGGGTAAAGTGTGTGCAATTACTTTGTGCAGCATGCCACGTGGTGTATCGGACACGGATTGGTCAAAGATACGCCATGTGGCGTAATCGGACACGTGTCCGATGCGTGTCCGTAGCGTATTCACGTGTCCGAGACGGGGAGATGGCTGCACAATGCCCTATCCGTGCTTCTTAGGTAGTTGATACCATAAAAATAAAATAAAAATCTATTTTATTAAAGTATTTTAAGGTGTTATTGAATAATTTTTGTTTATTTTTTATTTACACATTTGGTAGCGTGGAAGGTTTGACTATATGGGTTTGACTGTGTGGGTCTGACCATGTGGGTTTTGACTGAGACTTTGTTTTTCATTGCTTTGCTGCACTTTTGGCCAGGTGGCAGCAGGAGGAAGAATTGAAAGTATTAGAGGAAGAGACTGCCAAGAGACTCGAAGAGGCAATTCAGAAAAGAGTGGAAGACAAGTTAGATTGTGAGGAAGTCAAGTTAGAAATAGAAAGGAGAATCAGCGAAGCTAAGAGGAAACTGTTTGAGGACGCTGCCATTCAACTTTCAAAAGAAAAGGAAGCCGCCCTGGCTGAAGCAAGACATAAGCAAGTAAGATCTTTCTTTCTTTGGTAGTGACTTGCACTAGTAAGATTACCCATAACTCCTCTCTCTTCTCCATTTAGTTTCCAATGCAAGAGCTTGTTTCTTTGCTTCGATGGAAAATTCATCTGGGTAATTCCGTAATTTGCTCTGTTTTAATATCTAACAAGCTAAGTTCTTTATAATTTTTTTTTTATTTTTTTATTTTTTTTATTTTTTTATTTTTTTTATTTTTTTTATTTTTTTTATTTTTTTTTATTTTTTTTTATTTTTTTTTATTTTTTTTTATTTTTTTTATTTTTTTCATTTTTTTTTATTTTTTATTTTTTATTTTTTTTATTTTTTTTATTTTTTTATTTTTTTTATTTTTTTTATTTTTTTTATTTTTTTTATTTTTTTTTATTTTTTTTATTTTTTTTTATTTTTTTTATTTTTTTTATTTTTTTTGTTTTTTTGTTTTTTTGTTTTTTTGTTTTTTTGTTTTTTTGTTTTTTTATTTTTTTATTTTTATATTTTTTATTTTTTATTTTTTATATTTTTTATTTTTTATTTTTTTTACTTAAATTTTTAAAATTATATTTTTTTTAACATCTAACTTGAACATAGTTTTTTGATTATTTATATTGTGTTTGATCATCATGTCATTATGAATACTATTAATTCTTGATTTTTAGTTATTTGCGTTGATGTAGATTTTTTTTTAAAATATTATTTTAGGTATGGCTTCTATGAAATGGAAGTTAATACATTTTTTTTTTGTATATTTATTCATATCTGTTTATTTTTGTGAATAGGGTTGACACATACATTATTATATATAAATAAATTTCTTATATGATATACTTTTTTTTTTTCATATAGATGATTTTGTTGCATATGATCAAATTATTTTAAATGTTTTTTTCTTATATATTCTTTAGTAGATATTACATCAATAATTATTTACCTATATTAATTTTGACATGATTGATTTGTCTTGCATATTTTGTTTACATTTTAATTTTGATGATTTTTTATAAATTTCTTAATATTTTGTTGCTCCATATTTTTATTTTTATTTATGTATATATATTATATCTAAAGGTTTCATGTTTTTTTTTTCATTAAACATTTAGTACTCTAATTTTCAAAAAATAAAAAATTTAAAAAATTTAAAAAATTTAAAAAATTTAAAAAAAATATAAAATTAATGATTTTTTTATCATATAGTATATACATACCTATATATATGTATGTATGTATGTATAATTTATTTATTTATTTATTTATATTATTTTTAAAGTTTCATTTTTTTCTTCATGAGACATTTGGTACTCTAATTTTCAATGTACACACGCACGCTTATATTCTATTATTCTTGAACATGGAAGTGGAGCCGGGCAGGTCAAGGTGTGATGGTCATGAAATTTGAATTATCAGATGAAGTTCGCTGCCGTTCAGGTGAGCCGTGGGGCGGAGATGGAAGCGTGTGTGCACCTCGTTGGTTATGCAATTGTTTGTGATTGGATCAGGAACAGGCCCGCAGAGAGAGCGAGGAGCTGGACAAAATGCTAGAAGAGAACTCGAGGAGAGTGGAAGAAGCACAGAGAAAAGAGGCGGCGGAGCAGCAGCGGAAAGAGGAGGAGCGGTTCCGGGAGTTGGAATTAATGCAGAGGCACAAAGAAGAGGCTGCTCGCCGAAAGAAGCTGGAGGAGGAGGAACATCAAATTCACCCCAGGTTGCCCGCCGACAACAATCTCCGATAGCTGCTGCTTCTTCACCCAAACCGTATTTGCTCCCCCGTCGCATGTGCCTCGGGCCCCATGGACCGGAGCGGGTAAGACCTGCCCCGAAAGCACTAGCAGAGCGACCCGCAGAGAGGCCCTGGGGAAGCATGCTCGGTGCCACCAGGGGTCGAACTCATCATGTCCCTAGAGTCGGACGATTTTACCCCCGTGTCGATCAGGCTAATATAGGTATTTTTTTAATTTTCATTTTTTGTGAAGAATATAAACTTGTAGATTAATAAGTTATTTTTAAGTTTTATTTTAATTTATTACTTATATTTTTTAACAATTATATATTTGATATCAAATATTTTTCTAATTTAATTTTTTTTTTGAACATATTATAAATTAATAAATTTAGTGAGTGCGTAATTTAATTCGAGATAAATAGAAATTATTCAATTAAAATTATGATTTGTCAAAATTAAATAAATTAGAATTCCTTATTCTATTTTTCGACAAAATTTTGTGTCAAGTATTTTTATAGTATTTTGATGGCTATACATTGCATATCTATATTAAATTTAATTGCAAAACTTAATAATAAAAGTCAAAATCTAATATTTTATTAAATACAATGACATATTATTCATGAGTTTTTTTAAAAAAAATAATAAAAAAATTTGTAGGAAATTTGATTTTAGAGAATTAAAATTGATTTGATAAAATGTAATTATTATCCATAGTAAAATAACATTAAACAAATGAGCTAAATTTCAAAAAATGGTAAAATAAACATTTTTTTATTAATATGTTTTTTTTTCCATCTTGTTTTTAAATCACTATAATTGTTAAACTTACCTTTTTAATAATTATTTAACTTATATGTAATATTTTAATATTTTTGTTTTGACTCATAGATATCATATACATCAACAAAATAATATATACTTGAAGTAACAGAGCATAATATTTATAAGTTAATTTTAAATGAAATGTTAAATTCAAAACATAAATTCTAAATGAAATCTAATATTTATAATATAAAATCAAAATATCAAAATTCCTTATTAGTATGGTTTCTCATCTTGATTTTGAACCATTAAAATATTTTAATTATATTTTTAATAATTATTTATCTCATGCCTAATATTTTATTAATTTATTTTATACAAAAACTAATATAACATATTACTAATAGGCCAAGCTAGAGGTGTCAAACGGACCGTGCATGGTCGGTTGCCCAACCGGGCTACCATTCCGGGCCATGCACGGTTTCTTCAGGGCAGGTCCGGCCCGGCACGGCATGGCTGGTTTTTTACCGTGTCGGGTCAGTCCCGTACGGGCCAATTTAAAAATTTAATTTTATTTAAATATTTATTTTTATTTTTTACATAGTTAAAAAATAGATACTTTTTAAAAATTTTTAAAATTGTAAATTTTTAATAGTTTAAAAGTTTTTATTTTTTATGTTATTTGTTTTAATTTTGTTTTGATTTGTAGATTATTAAAATTAGAATTTATATATGAAATAATAAAATTTTAAATAATTAAAACATAAATATGAAAAAAATTTAAATTAGACATAACTTATAAGCATAACATTTGAAAATATAATAATTTTGAAAATATAATTTGAAAATATTTAATATTTAACATAAATTTGAAAATATAATAATATTTAATATTTCTTCAGGGCTAAATATTTATTATTTCATAACTCATAAGCATAACATAACTCATAAACATAACATAAATGTGAAGATTGTTTGGATTGCGACACTTATGTTATACTTATGAGTTATGTCTGATTTAAATTTTTATTCATATTTATGTTTTAATTATTTAATATTTTATTATTTCATATATAAATTCTAATTTTAATAATCTACTAAGCAATACAAAATTAAAACAACAATTTTCAATCGTCAGCCGTCAAGTGGCAACGTCATCAATCGTCCATCGTCGTATCATTATCATCATCAACCTAAATATCAAAATTACAATCATATGGATCATCATCAGCAATTCAACACCTCCGATTTCGCTAAATTTCCAGTCTTAGCACGATTCTGGATGCCCAAGCTCAAATCATCTCAATCTTTTATGCATGCTAAAGTCTCAATAATATCTGAACGTGATCTCGATATCCTATGTAATTTACTACAACAGAAAAAGTAAACTCTGATGCTACACTCGACACCGGAGGAGTCAGTAGATCCCATGACATCATAGATAACATGGGAAATGTGAACTCGTATGATTTCTACCACTGTAATATATCAAGATTCTTAGTATCTGAATGTGATAGGAGTGAGCAGTAATCAGTATTTAAATACCAAGACAGCTCGCTCTTATTTGATGGTTCACCCCACCATTTCTCCCTCGCTAACTGAATGAAAAAGTCATCATCTCCAAATATGGTATCCATATCCGTATTTGGAGCCTCACTACTACTACTCATATACCTAGTATCGTAGTATGTGAAAAGGTAAGTTAACTTCTCATGAATAAATCCTTCAGGTAGGTCTTCCAAGTTCATGCACGAAGAAATATAAATCAAAAAGTTATCTACCTCTTTCACCTTAACTATATGATCAACGCAGGTAGCCAGACAATAAAGAGATAGAATGATGGATCAGTACTTTAAGTACTTGGTTTTCATCTTTACAACCATATGACTAAGTTTCGAGTCAGGTCGATATTTCCTAAACATGCTATTAATGTTGCACATGCACCCGAGTGCAATACAAGTGGTGAGAATATAAACCGATGAACACATTTTTATCGTGTCATAAAAAATATTCATGAATTTCTTAAATGAAATTCATGTAGATCAGTCAGTGTCGTCAATAATAAGTTCATCACTTTTACTATTGAAGTAGTCGGATATCACGTGTTCGTATCCAACATATGACTCTAATATTATGTACATATAATTCAAACGGTATTTTTACATCCGATTAGAATTTCTTCTTCTTAAGATTCGTAGACAAACAGAGACTATTTAACTCATGTTATCTGCTAGGCATGTAAATATATTTTAGTGAGGCATGGCATGGCCGAATTGTTCCGTGCCTCGTGGCAGACCTTGCCGGCCCCACCCATTTGACACCTCTTTGCCAACTATTATATTCAAATTATGTAAAGTCGCAACATGCATACACCCACATAGCTCACACTGGTGATATCACAACATGGTGATGAACTTATCAAGGCTACTTGTTATGTAATGCTTCCCTCCTCTTCAATCCCATTTGTGCACCGACAATGCAATCATAGCTCACACTGGTGGAAGACTAACACAAACACACACATACACCCACACACTTATATATTATAACACACTCTCATACATCCTCCCCTTTTATTTGAGATTATGAACGACAATGCACATGTAAGCTCACACAAACATGGTTGTGTGAAATTCAAAATAAATTACTAAATTATTAGAATTAATCTTTAATTATTCTTGTTTTAGATTCTCATTATCACCTATAATGATTGTTTATCCACATACTAGAGTTGTCAAAATAATAAATTAATAAGTGCAAAATCATTTAGTTTTAAAAATGACTAAAATTTCATAAATAGGGAATTAGAAAAGAAAACAGGCCTACTTTCTGATTTCTAAGGCAGAAAGCAAAAATTAAAAGAAAAAAAAAATGGACACCATCCAAGTGAAGCCTCAGCACCTAATTTGCTGAGAGCTAGATTTTCCGTCAACAGGCTCTGGTTGTCACTCGCGTCTCTCCTCCGTCACTTTATTGGGTCCCGGGAGGCCTCGTTCCTCTCCTCTTGTACACCTAACTTGCCATTTTCTGGCGACTCGGCTGTCTGCTCTATCATCTTCGGAATAACCTTGGGCAGCTGCTGCATCCTTCTCTGCTGCTCCGATGGCTTCTTCAGCAGTTCCCGCTCCTCTAAATACACTTCTAATGTTCATCCCAGAGAGACGTCAAGGTAGCATTCAATCATCAAGACTCGCTGATCACCGGAAAAAGATGATAAATATAAAGACCCAAGCACCCACAGGCACCCACAGACACCCAAAAGGATATTCTCTTCTGCGTCCTTTCTCATTTGCAAAATCAATAAGCTTTTGCAATCTCACAAGCTCATTCTGAATCCACTGCAGCAATTATTTTGGGAAAAAAAATATTAAGAATTAGACATCACGCCCACCCAGTGCACAAGGCTCCCATTTTAGTGAGTTTAGAGAAGTTAATATCTCAGTAGTCATACTATCGCCATTAGATGAAAGCGCTCACAAGTGCACTAAAGTAGAAGTGTCAAATGGGTCGTACCATGCCGAAAACCAGTTGCATGAAACTAGAATGACTGATTTAAGTGACCGGCCAATCCCATTCAGGCAAATAAGCAAGATCTAGCTTAAGTGGCCACCCATTCCATTGGGCGGTCACCAGACGAGACTGGAGTCTTGACCAATAACTCATAGCCGGTCTCGAGTCACGGAGCCAGGAATGAGGCACGGCGCACACCAGCCTAGCAGGGCACGAGCCATGCCACAGGGCCAGGCACTATTCTGAACCGTGTCGTACAAGGGCCACTCATCCCGATTGACACCTCTGACGAAAGCATGACCTCTAACACATATATAGTGCAGGGCCATGTCTGACCATCCCCGTCGAAAACCAATTGCATGAAAATACGAGTGACCAATTTAAGTGGCCGGCCAATTCCATTCAGACAAATAAGCAAGATCTAGCTTACGTGGCCGCCCATCCCATTGGGCGGTCACCAGATGGGACTCGAGTCTTGACCAATAACTCATAGCCGGTCTCGAGTCACGGGCCAGGAACAAGGCACGGCGCACACCAGCCTAGTAGGGCACGAGCCATGGTCAAGACCAGGAGTCTTGACCTCTAACACATACGTGCAATACAAGAACTTCTTAGATGATCAGTGATCAGAGTCCTATTCTCACACGAACATATTAAACTTTAAAATTATTATAAAATTTACTATATTAATATTTACGTAATTACACGCATAAAATTCTAAAACTTTAGCACGGGATTTAGAAGTTAATATATCGATATACTTACTCCCGAGAGAGAGAGAGAGAGAGAGAGAGAGAGATCAAAGCAGTTGTCATTGCACTAAAGTATGACCTCTAACATATAAGAAAATCTGAGTTATTATAAGATCTAATGTGTTATTTATATATGTAATCACACAAACACTGTTCTAGAAACATGTACATATTTTGTTATGTCCTCGTGAAGATGTATGGCCTTCTGTTCGAGGTTCACCTGCCAAACAAACGCAAAAGACATTTTAGAAGTTAACTTTCCCAATATTAGCCAGGTGTTGAGGAATTAATGGAGAGATAGAGAGAGAGAGAGAGGACTTACGACTGTGGGTCTTGGGAGTAGCCCTTCTTCGACCTTCAGTCTCAAATCTTCAATTTCTTCCTGTAAACAAGCCAATATGTACTTAAACTTGAAGTGGCGCGTGATCATGTATGTTCGGCAATCAATTAATGTAAAAACCATGGTTGTGAAACCCGGACTGACCCAGCCGGTTCAACCGAAAAAACTGGGGACCAAGCAGAAATAGGGCCGGTTGAACCGGAAAACCCGGGGAGAGCAAAAAACCAGGATAAAACCGGCCAACATTTGGTTGAACCGGTAACCCAGTTGACCCAGTGCCGGGTTGACCCATACGATTTTTTTTTTTTTATCATGCAGCACCGTTTTTGAAAAAACTACACAATTTTTCAATTTTTTATTTTATTGATTTTTTTAATATTATTAATCAAAATAATTCAGTTCCTATGCTTACTGAGACTTTCAATATTGTTGGTGCCCAAAATAATTTTTTTAAATTTATGTATTATTTTATTTTGTTATATGTATTTATTTATTTTAAGTTAAATGAGTTTTTTTTTAAAAAAATTATGACAACAATTTAGGAGTAGATATATTTAGAGCTAGTAACATTTGCAGTGGATGTTCAAGTAATTCATCTTTACTACTTCGAGATAGAAATGACAATGTCTAATTTTATTATTATATGAAGTATGAACTTGATTATGTATTGGATGTATCTCTTTAATGTGTATTTGATGTATATCTTTAATTTTATTACTCAATGAAAATTAAGTTTTATATATAAAAAATATATATTTTTTATTTTATAAATAGACCGGGTTTATCCCTCTTGTTGAACCCCGGTTCGACCCGGTTGAACCTTTGACCCTTTGACCTTCTCCCCTCTTCGGGTCAATACCTCGGGCCGGGTTTGAAAACCTTGGTAAAAATTACAGAACATTCACAAAAAAAAAGTCGGGAAAGTAAATGTGAACAAACTCCATTGAGGGAAGATGAAATGCCACAAAAAGATGATATTACCATCTTCTGAATAAGGCCGTGTTTGGATCGTCGCATATAGCCACCATTAATATTACAAAACATTTATTAGTTATCTCGGGTATTATTGTCGTTCAAACACCGTCAACATCAAAATTATTATGTATGGTTTATTAGTATTTATGTAATCACATAAAAATATATATTTTTTATTTTTTTAAATAAAAAAAATATAATAGATACAATTAATTTCATGGGATCTAATCTAATTAAGATTTTATCATATAAAAAATAATCACATTATAACGAAAATATGCAAATAAATATCAAGATAAATTAATAATACAAAATAGAATAATTTCAATAGTTCAAATTTATAGATAAAAAGAAAATTCAAATTTATTTAAAAAATATATTTTTTTTATTTTTTTATCATTTATAAAAGGTCAAAATCACGAGAGCGACAAGCACGGCTTTTCGACGTACTTGTCAGAAGCCAATTATGTGAAAACACAATAAGTGGCAATGAAAGCATGGCCGACCATTGCAAATAGCCACGTAAGCAATAACTAGCTTATGTGGCTTCCGTCGGAAGCCCATTATGGGAAAATTTGATGAGACTTGACCCATAACCGATGACCCAACAGTAGCTAGTCTTAGGCTAAGAAGCACGGACACGGACACGAGGATACAATACAGCAGGATACGGGGACACAACAAATTTTAAAAAATTAGGACACGGATACGGCATGATAAAAAAATAAAATTAAAAATAAAAATTATTTTCTTTAAAATTTTATGTATTTTATAAAATAAATTAAAATAAATTAAAATATTTTAGTTTATAAAATAAATAAATATATATTTATTTTCTAAAATAAAAATATTGTATTTTATTTTATTTTATAAGATAATATTTATAATTATTTTATGTTATAAAATAATATTTTAACATTATCTTATATTATATAAAAATATATTTTTTTATTTTATAAAATAAAAATATTTTATTTTATTTTATTAAAATATTTTATTTTATTTTAGCGCCCACCTGCCTCCTCCCCCCCTCAATTCCCGCCCGCCTGCCTCCCCCACCCCCTCAATTCACGCCCGCCTGCCTCCCCCACCCCCTCAATTCCCGCCCGCCTGCCTCCCCCACCCCCTCAATTCCCGCCCGCCTGCCTCCCCCACCCCCTCAATTCCCGCCTATCCCCTGCTTCGAGTGGCCAAAGTCGCCAATACGGCGATGTTGGCCACTGGACATCCGATATACCACGTGGCGTATCGGATACGAATTGATCAATGATACGCCAGGTGGCGTATCAGACACGTATCCATGCCGTGTCCCTACAGTCGTGTCAACGTGTCCAGATGTCGGACACGTGGACACGACTGTAGGGAGCCATGTCCGTGCTTCCTTGGTCCTCGGGCAGGTATATCGTGCCACCGTACAAGACATGCAGGTTGTGCCTAGCCCAACACAAGACACAGCTCACATCAGACCAAGACATGCAATGGGCCAGCATGGTCCAAAACCATGCATGGTTCCAAACAATGCTATTTCTAGAGGTGTCAACCGGGCCGGCCGGTCCGGGCCAACTCGGCACGGGAATTTCCCATGCCCGACCACGACACAATCGTGCCATGCCGTGCCGAGGCCAACCGGGTACCATGCCGTGCCTGTGCTGAAACCATTTTTTTTTTAATTAGGATTACGAGGCGCCTAAACCCTAATTTTTTTTAATTTAGGATTCGACCTGACCGGACCAAACCCACCAGATTGTGTCGCGGCCTAATGTAGGGCTGAACTCCACAAAACCATGCCGGGCCAGGCACGGTACGGCACAGTAACCATGTCGTGCCTGGCCTGACAAGAAAGTACTGTCGGGCCTAAAAAATGAGCCGGACCAGCCCGGCACGTCCCGTTTGACACCTCTAGATGTGTCAGGATAGGCACTGTTGAACCGTACCATGACATGAGCCATGACCAAGCCATCCGACCCAATTGACACCTATAGATATACATGAATCCTACCAGATCCCCAAACAACTTAATAAATCATATTGGATATGTCACTCTTAATCATAGTTGGTTGAAGTATAAGATACACCGAGATACAAAAGTCTTTTGGAACTAAGACATAAAAGATAATTAAGGTATGTATTTTTTTTATGCACACTTAATCTAATATATATATAAATTATGTATTTCATAAAACAGTATCCATACTTTTAATAGATTAACAAAATACAATTAGATAAAATATATAAAATATAAAAATAAAATTTTAAAACAAATATTCAAAATGTGTGTATATGTATGTATATATGCATATATATAAATATAAAAATAAAATTTTAAAGCAATACAAATATTCAAGATTTTAAAACAAAATAATAAAATTTTAAAAATTTAATATATGTATGTATATGTATATATAAATGTGTGTGTGTGTGTATAAATGTATATACATATATACATGTGTATATATGTGTACATACATATACATATATGTATATATATGCATGCTTGGCCATACATATATTTATGTATATGTATATACATAAATATATGCTTGCCAGAGGTCCAAGCTAGTTCCACAAAAGTGCCCTAGGAGAGGCACTTTTGCCTGCACGTCATGTAGCATGGGCTTTAGGCGGACCTCTGGCACGCCTTAAATAATCATGCTTTTAACATTATCATGGCACGTCATATATAAAGCTCGAGTATAGTTCATTGACTAATATGTCTTAATCAATAAAAAATATCCTTTTTTGCTTGGCATAGAATCTTGATCTTATCTAAAAGGACTCATGTGTATAGAAAAAAATATATACAATCTACCTAGCTCAATCCCTAAAACTCTAATACAAATAAAATATACGTCAAAAAAATAATAATATTAAACATTAACTTGTCCTCTGATCCATATAATAATATTAATAATAACATTAATATCAAAAATTTTTAATTTTATAAAAAAAACAAAAAAGAGAATAATCACTTATAACATGCCCATTGGCTCATGGATCTATGACTCAAGAATTCAAATTAAAATTGTAATAAAAAGAATAATGGATATAAAAGTATCTCAACTATAATTAACTATGAGTGTCAAAAGGCCGAATCAGGCCGGCTCGAAGCCCAGCATAGCACGCTATAGTGCCATGCCTCGGGCCCGTGCTGGACCAAAGGTTTTTGGCCCGGAGCCAAGCCAGCCCACGCACCACACAATGCCCGACGGTGGGACGACGTGCCAACTCCCGACAAGCGGGGCTCTGCACGCCCAACAGGTGATACGGCACGGTGGCATTTTTGAGGAAACCTTGATCTTTTAAAAATTCAATTGACCAAACCCGAACGAGGAGAATTTCCGGCCGCGTGCTCGTGCCGTGCCTACCCTCCAAAAAAGTGCGCAGTGCCCGATATATTGAATTAGTAAAAATTATATAAATCCATCTATCTTGTATTATCTAAAATATCATATAATTTACTGATCCCTTCTTTATTCATCATAATATATAAGTTTTTTTTTTTTTATTGTGAATAATATTTTAGATAAGAGATCAGACATATAACCAAATTTCATAGAAATATTATCATGCTTAAGTAGAGGTTTCAAACAGATCGGGCAACCCGAGCCCAGCCCAAACCCGAGTTGGCTATACCATGTCGTGCATGGCCAGCACGGTTTCTTCAGGCTAGGCCCAGCTCGGGCCCGCAGCACAAAATCTGCCAGGTTAGGCTCTGTTCGGGTCGGGCCAAAACCATACTTTTTAAAAAAATTAGAGTTTCGACGACGCGGCACCGTGGGTCTTCCCTCTTTCGGGGCTCGGTGAGCCTAGCCCTTCAGGCATCAGCTCATTGTGATCATGCCAATGCGTGGTCACACATGCCGTACCAACATGCCAGGAGTGTCGTGCCATGCCTGGCACGACACGCAAATCAAAAACTTCAGCCATGCACGGCACGACTCGTCCAGTAGGTGCGCCCGGCACAAGCCGAGGCACGACTCTATAGCGTGCAGTGTCGAGCCAGGGATGGTTGAACCATGCCAGGCCGGGCCGGTCAGGCCCATTTGACACCTCTAAATATTATTAACATAATATGGACATGATCTTTGACTTAATATTTTTTCAAAGATCATGTCCATATTTTATTAACAAGTTATTCAAATTCTAAGTCAATGTCAATCTTTAATGGACATGAGATATACTATAAATTATTATATTTTTTAACGTACACAATCTTATTACCTAAAAGGAAAAAAATATATTTATTTTTCAAAGTATAAAGACAAAATATCAAATAATGATCAAATAAACTTATAAGATAAATTTAATCAAATACTTGTTTAAAGAGTTTATTTTTTTTATTTTAGGTTTCACTACACTTTATTATGATAGATCTATTGGTATGGGCAAAACTTTCAGTATAATTTTTAATGATCAAACACAACAAAAAGAATTCAATTGTTGCTTCATTATACAAAAAATTTAAAATAAATATAAGGAACAATCTGCTTAAAAATATGAAAAATTCCACTAAGAAACAATTGTAAGACATATTGCAAATTATAAAATACAAGGAACGATGTGCTTAAAAATATGAAGAATAATATCATTGCTAATTAACATTTTTCAAAAATCAAAATTGATTTACCTCACAAATATCTAAATCAGATAACATGGAAAGAGGGACATCAATTGGGATGGAGGAAAGTCTCAGAACAATTTGGGTTTTATTTCCATCGATAGTGGAAATATTCTTTAAGCCTGAAAAAAAACATTACCAAATACATTACATGTAAAGCCCAACAAATTCAGGGAATCATATTTCAAGCACGTGATAAATATTATATAACACATCAGATGCATGTGCATGGAAGAAAGATATCAAGCATATAGGTGCATGTGTATCAACAAGAGGAAATGCATTTGTATTGGCAAATTCAAGCCACACGACATAAAATATAATCACCCAAACATAAAAATTGATGTATATAATTTGTTTTGATTATCTATTTTGTATAACCAAATTATTTATATTTTAATATTTTCATATATAATGCAGGAAACAAAAAATTAAGATACTAGTAATGCAGTAATAGCACAATAACAGAGATCACGCTGACCGATCAGCAGGCCGAATAATTTTTGAAGCAGAGTCTAGCTCGTTCGAATGATCCGACCCGTTCAAGTTAATTAAACAGAAAATTATATTAATATAAAGTGTATTTATTTTATGTTTTCGGGCTGTTGTTTTTCGTGGTGTGGAACTATTCATTTTTTCCTCATCTTCTGCACGATTTTATCGCGACTGTTTCTCATGCATAAACTGTAAGAGAACTCTGAATATTTTGGTTATAATCTATAACACATAAGTATTTTTTGATTAATGTAGCTAGTCATGTTGAACGACTAGTGAACCACATTATTTCATGCATTTCTGTTGTAGTATTATTTTTGTTTTTGATTCTGCTATAATTGTATTGTGTTTTTGGATTGCATATATATTATTTGTTACTGTTTTCTTTGTTGTTCTCTCCTTCTGAATCACAATCGTGAAGCATATTTACCCAACAAAAATTATATATCAAAAACTTTTATACAGTGAGCAAAAATAATTAGTACAACACATTTATCAAGTATTCCCATCAAAAGGATAAAAAAATAAAAATTATAAATAATAAAAATTGCAGCACCCCCTTCAATATAGTACATACGAATCCACATCAAACTTGTAAGAAAGAATGACAAATTAAGACTTTTTTGAAAATCTTAATGAAAATATATATATATTGACTGTTCTACTGTGTGAATATATATTATCACAATAATTACATCATAAATCTTCTCCCCGAGGAAGAAAAAGTTCACCTTATAGTGATTCGTCTAATGGTAAAATATATGATTTGATTTTCTATGTCTCGATGTCTACATGTCATAATAAAAATAATATGAGAATAAAATATATACTCAATCTCTTCAAATAGATATTATATCAATATATCAAATAAATAAATCTCTCCATCACACAAAACTATCTCTACACTAAATTTCAAATAAATTATATATTTTTTACTATTTCAAGAAATATCTTCAAAAAAATATCAAACTTTATTGTAGACCTCCTATAGATACATATTTGTGCTTAACTCAAATCTGAATATCCAAGTAACTACAAGTGTTTATTTTTCCTGGAAAATATCTCAAACCCTAGAGATTTCTTTAGATACCTAAGTATGCAAATAGCTGCATCAAAGTAAATCTACCAAAAAGAATTTAAAACAACAAACTATAATGACTATGCATGATACATTTGATATGATCATAATCAAATAGATAATCTTTCCTATCATTCTCCCATAAATAGTAAAGTAAGCAGAAGAAGTAATATCATGAATGAACTTAATATCTGGATCAATAAGAATATTTGCTACACCAAAACTCAAAAGACTAAACTATAAAAGAATATTAAATATATACCTCCATTGTGATAAAATGATATCTCTCATAAAATAAGTCATATCTATGCCAAAAAAATATATTTGAGTTCCCAAAAATCCTTCATCTGAAACTGTGTCTGGAGATACTCATTTTATTTGATGATCAACAACTCATCATCTCTCATAATCAAAATATAATTCATATAAATAATCAAGTAAATTATTATGCCATCAAAGCTCCTTCGAAAAAATAAAAAACAATACAACATACATGTATAAACCAAATGAAATAACTACATATTAAAATCATATAAATCAAACTTTCGATGACTACTATTTTAAATTATACAATATCTTTCACAATATACAAACTACATCTCACCTAATTATTTGTGCCCTGATTAGGGTTTCAGCCCTAATTATTTTTGCACCACCATGCTTTTGCACGCACCACCACACACCATACCTCACTCCTGGCATCGATGTAGTGGGTATCAATGCCACCATCGCAAATAGTAGATGTGTGATTGACCTAATTGGTAATAGACAGAAATAACTAGAGCAGCCAATAAGAAAGATACTCACAACAAAAGAATAAAATATAAAAACTAAGAAATAAAATCCAAAAAAAATTACAACAAGTATAATGAACTAATAAAGACACAAATTTACTGATATAGCATGATTGAAAACATACTGACAATTGACATATTTACCATTAAAATGTTCAACATTTGCACCTTACAAATATTAATTTCTTGATTAAACATTTCAATGTTGTATTACGGTGGCATAGCATTTATTACTTTTATATATTTTCATCATTGTATCTAAGTTATACACGAATAGAATCTTAATGTTCTATATTTAATATTTTATAAAATGTTTTTTTAGTAATTCTTGTTGTGCTATATTTTACCATGTACTTTTTTAGCATAGTATCATAGCATAGTTTAGAGGTGTCAACCGGGCCAGGCCGGCCCGGCACGGCTCGGCCCGCGGCACAGCACACCGGCACGGGTTTGTCCCGTGCCGGGTATCCCGTGAGCCCGACCCCACGATGCCCCTCACGCAAAAAAAGACCCCCGTATCCCGAACCACTCAGACAGGCAAGCCCAAGCGGGCCGTGCCTGGCCCGGCACGACGGCACGCTCGTACCCAAAAAATTCTGGCCGGCCCAGCCCGTTTGACACCTCTAGCATAGTTAATGTTATGAAAAATGGCATCGATCAATTGTTGATCACAAGGTGCAGACAAGGTCACCATTTGGTGATGACAAATATTGGGCCAAAAATATTTGATGAAGACAAATCACCCATCAAATGGGGATATTGTGTGGGGCTAATGATTTTGACACGTGATATAGTAAGAAATCAAAAATGGGCACATGTCAGGAACCCATGCCTTGGCAGTGCCTCATACCACTGTGCATCTGTGCTCGACTGCCAGTGATGATGGGCAATGCACTGTGCACTGTGTGAGTATAAGTCAGTGAGTGGGCAGTGCTCTGTGCACTGCGTGAGTCTGTGAGTGGGCAGTGCTCTGTGCACTGCATGAGTCTGTGAGTGAGCAGTGCACTGTTCCTTAACAGTGCATTCTGCCACCACGTCATTCTACTATTTGAGCTGAGCCAAACAAAATGTCAAAACACAATCTAAATAATGAAATTACAATGACATCATGGTCATTGCGATTTAGAATTTAAATTTATATTGAAATTTAAAACTTAAAAATAAAACCCAGCAAGCCCAAGTGCCACCAAAAAACAAAAAAAAAAAAATTCCAGTCGTGCTGGCCCGAACCAGCCCAGACCAGCATGGCACACTCTAGACAAGCACATCCCTGCACTATGCAGGCTAACCGGGTTATGCCAGGCCAGTCAGATGGTTCCCGTACCATGCTCAGCACTGTAGGGTGGCATGGGCATGTCACACTGTAACAGCCCATGCCAGCACGGCACGACATATTTGACACCTTTATATTCAACCAACAAATATTTTCACAAAGTCATTGAAATAATCATAACTAACTTCTTTGATCTCAAGTCAAATGTATAAAATATTGAAGATCATTAGAGGTGTCAAAAGGGACGCGCCGGGCCGGGCCGGTCCATTTTTAGCCGTCCCGACCGTGCTTTCGTGCCCGGCCCGGCGTGGTTTTATGGAGGTCAGCCCGGCACAGCCCACGGTACGAATTCGCCTAGTTCGGCCCGGTCATGCCGAACCCCTAATATAAAAAAAATTAGGATTTCGACTGCCGCCGTCACGCCACCGTGCGCTGAACCCCTAATTTTAAAAAAAAATTCTTTTCTCGGCTTGTGTCGAGGTACCGTGCCAACGGGCCAAGGTACCGTGCCGGGCAAGGCACCGCACAAGGCCCGGTTGGCCTCGGCACGGCACGGCACGAGCCCGAGCACGGGAAATTCCCGTGCCGGGCCTGGCCGGCCCATGCACTGCCGAATCGTGCCGTGCCTCATGCTGGGCCGGCCGGCCCGGTTGACAAATCTAGATCATACCCAAAGAGCAAGACTCTCTCTTATCTCTTGAAAATTAGAAAAATTATATTTGATGAGTCTATAACCCAAAACATATCGCTCTTGTATAAAATCACTTACCAACACACTGAGACATGACATCCAATACATGCATACAACACAAAGACTTCTCAGTTGATCAATCATTTTAACACTATTCTCGCACAAACACTTTTAACTTCAGAATTCTAATGAGATCTAGCATATTATGATTTATATAATTATACACAAATATGCAAATTATTCATGCACCAAAAAAACACTTACATAGAGCATAGGATTGTAGAACCATTTGTAACTTCTTTGCATGGTAGTATCAAATTCATGTTTGAGTGCTCCTAAAAATCTCTTGTTTCTATATAATTTAATACATTAATGATTTTTTCAGTATTTAATATTTAAAACTTTGTATAAATGTTATAGTAATTGATGTTTTGCATTAGACATTATTGTATGTATAATTTGTTTTTGATAACCTATTTATATAATCAAATATTTCTGTTTTAATATTCTCATGTAAGTGTACGAAAGAAAATATTAAGAGTTCGGAGATGGAGCAATAGCACAATAAAACGAGGTCCCGCTGTCCGATTAACGGGCCAAAATTTTTTGGAGCAGATCCTGACCCGTCCGATGATCCGACTCGCTCCGGTTAATTGAACCGAGAATTTTTATTATAAATGTTTTTTGTATTTTATTTTTGGGTTGCGGTTTTTTTCGGATCCAAAACTATTCATCATCTTCTCTCTCTCTCTCTGCGCAATTTATCGCGACTGTCTCTACGCTGCACATACTGTAAGACAATTTTGGTTTAATCTGTAACGCATATGCATTTTCTAGTGGATGTAGCTAGTTATACTGAGCGACTAGTGAACCACGATATTTCTAGTTTTCTATTTTCTCATTTTTTGATTCTGTCATGGTTGGATTGTAGATTGGATATATATTATTTGTTGTCTTCTGTATCTTAAAATCACCACCGTGGAAGTACAATTGCCCAACAGATATTTAGGTTGGGTGCTTTAACACCCAGGTGCCATGTTAAACCTAGCATATTCATAATTGAGGATCTGGATACCTGACTCACTTAACAAATGATTACCAAGGCGGGCATTTTAATCTTGTTATTCTGTTGGATACAAAAATTTGCAAAACGAAATTTAATTCCTTCCACAGCATGGAAACGTGAAAAACAAGATTCCAACATTCTAACTTGGAATTTGGAGCAGAAATAATGGAATTGGATTCAGAAAACACAAAAAAAAAAAGCTACCTACCTGTAACCTGAGAGATCTGGTGGGCATTTCTCTGAGTGTAGTCTCTGTGATCATTTTTTACTTTCACAAAAGAACCAACCAGCTTGTCTTGGGAATTATCAGATTCATTTAGCATCGCCTCCGCGAGGCTCCTCCTTAAATAGACTAGCTTTAGGTTCTCATAGACGATAGATGCAAAACAGCTTTCGCTGAGAGCAGGTGCTGGCGTTGCTTCTGCTTCCGGAAATTTCGGCTGGGAGCTTACAGTTTTCCGTCTCTTTGGCGACAGCACCAATTCCTCCATTTTTTCATCAGAACAGTTGCCATCTTCATCCTCCATATCGCTACTCGATTGATCATCCAGATTGCTAATAAAATGATCCTCTAGAAGATCATGGATTCTATTCCTCTGTATACACTTCCTCCTGAAGATGGAAAAAAGCATGTCGTCGCAGATGACCCTTTTCCTTTTCCCAGGATCAAACAGCTTCTTCTGCTGGATGTACCCACTGATGATTGAACCGACTTCATGCTGCGATAATTCTTTCTTGGTGTCTTTTCCCAGAAATTGTAAGAAGCCGATGAGAGGCTTGGATCCCCACCCTATGAACTCGAACTCCTTGGACCCTTTCTTTTTACCTTGCCTTTCACATGGCTCAGCTTCTTCCACGTTGTCAGCCGTCCAATCAGCATCGTCGTTTCTTCTCCCACCCTTGTTTGCAAAATTGTTGCGATTCAAGTACTGACCCTTCTTCAACTTCACATCGGCAGAGTAGATGTCCTCCAGGGTTAGCCCCTCCTTCTCCTTAATGATATCCCAGTACTCCAGAAAGAGGCACTCATATGTGTTTCGGTCTTTTAGATCTATTTTGCCCTGCAAATTAACAAGCGTGTGTTTTTCTTGCATCATACTGCAAACTTTTTGCATGCCAATGGCATAGATGAATGTTAAGTTGTATGTTTGTCCAATGACCTAGAGCCAGCCCAAAGGTGGGACAGACGCCAGCAGGCCCTATGCCTAGGTGGGTCAATGGATCAGACATGGTCAGGGTCACTAGCACGGCCTAGGCATGACCCATTTCGGAGCACTTGCCACGTGGACAACGGTCCGGACCGTGGTCAATTGAGTCGGGCAAAAACCAGGGCACGGGCATGACCCAGGCAGATGGGTATTGGTCCAGACTAGGTTTGGTCGGGTGAGGCACGGTTCAGACCACCTGCATGACCCATGCAGGGGCATGGTCTGGATCATAAACAGCCTGTGGATAAATACCATGTCGGCTCATGCCTATGCTAGGGAGGGAGCAATTACGCGCCATCATGAGCCAGTCTTTTGACAGAACATGCCTCCTGACCAAGTGGAGACCCCTCTGGGTGCCGTAATATTTTTTTTTATTTTTATGTGTACATATAAGATTGTATGAACTTTTAAAATAAGTGAGCCTAGTAACCATATTTTATCACCAAGTCATTCTCGTAGGCACCATCCATCGTTGATGGTACAGCTGTGATGATAATATTTTATTTACATTAATCAGTATATTAAATATAAATTTTTCCAAGCAATAATGTTTCCTGAATAAATATTTTAATTTAAAAATATTTTCAACATTCCCATGATAATGCAGCACGCTATTTATCTATCTTTTAATATGAATTTTCACTAGTTCATCAATTAGGTCAATAACATATGCTAGTTACATACAACAAGTTATATATTCCTAAAAATATATCAACTGCTCATTTATGACCAAAAAAAAAAAAAAAAAAGAAAAAATTGCTTGATTTTTGATATAATCCTATTTATATTCAAATAATACTTGACATCCTACTTTCAGAGCAAAAACTTATTATGGTACTCTCATATATATATATATATATATATAAACAATAATATCAATGTAACAAGCTTCTTATTGTCTCTTCTAGATAAACATAAATCAAAGAAAAAAATATAATTTTTATAGCTGACTTAACAAGATAAAAACTAAAATGATTCTCTAATATAATAGTTAAACTTGTGAATCTTTTTATTTATAATTATCTATCATATTTTCTTAGTATTACTAATTAAATTTAATATTTTTTGAGACTAATTAAGACAACTTTATGGTGTTGATTTATAAAAATAATTATAATATTCAAAATTACTTAACTTGTATAAAAATAAAAATAGTAAGTCACACAACTCAATTTTAAAAAATTATCACGAAAATTAGACTTTGAATTTAATCGCATGAGAATCATGATAACATTCACAAAATTAAAAAAAAAATAACTAAGCTAAAAAAAGTACTTGTACCCAATATATTTAACACAAACATTTGGAATACCATAAACTTTTATGAACTTGTCTAAGCACAAACAAAAAACATATGGAAATACAGTGAAAACTATATCATCATCAAAATTGTATTTTTAATATGATCTTTAATTATAGTTCACAAACAAATGTTTTAAAAATCAACCTAACCATATTAAATTTAGCATCAAAGTAACTAGCATGTATGAAAATAAAGCACAGAACCTTCATTGGGTATTAATTTTAGAATACACAAATTATAATTAGGTTTAACATATTATAAAACCTATGATAGTAAAACAAAACAAGGGCACATACTCGAAAAAGGCATATTTAAAAATAAATCAATCTCTGAAAAAATAATATTAAAATCATGACAAGTATTTTAATTTAATGACAGTATATTTTGATTTTGAAACTCATTAGACACAACTTTTTTAATTTTTAGGCATGATATTATCAAGAAAATAATCTCTCTTAGACCTCACGCTAAATGAAAACCTTATGTACTTGATATAGAGATGTCAACCAGGACAGGCAACCAGAGCATTACCAGAGTCATGGCACGATCCAGAACCATACTTGGACCTGGGTAGTTCCGTCCTGGACCAGCATGAGCTATACCTCGTGCCAGGCTAGGTACAACCGTGTGCCTGACCCGAAGGAACGGTCCATTAGCCCAGCAGCCCACCAACCCAAGACCTACTAAGGGTCACTGGTCAAATCTCATCGGGTGATCACCTGACAAGATAAATTATAATTAAAAAAAAAGCAATCATGTAAGTCAAATTTTGATTACGTGGCCAATTGCATTTGGCAGGCCACATAAACTGGCCACCCGATGCATTTTCATGCAACGGGTTGTACAACAAACATCTGGCACAATCCGACACCACGCTGCACTCGGTCTTCCACCATGTTGTGCTGTGCTAGACCGGCAAAATTATTCTCATGCTTTTCCATGTCTGGCACAGCACAATGGCATGACCATACCCAGCAAAAATGAGTCATGCTAACACAACTCATTATATATTCAATTAATATTACATATCAAAATAATATAATTAAAATGTGAATTACATTATAAATTTTTTAAAATTTAAAATAAATTAATAATTAAAAAAATATTTTAAATTTGACTTAACTCAAAAGTTAAAATTATATGAATAAAATATTTAATTCAAAATATGATACATAACATAAGATAAAATACAAATAAATAAAATATGCATCTCTTCGATGTCTCGTAAGTCATCATCCACCATCAACTCTTTAATAAAATCTTAAATACTCAACCTTAAATCTTTTTAGTCCTTCAATAAATGATGTGTAATCTTAGATAATATTGACTGCTATAAAAAAAATAAATTGTGATATCACACTAAATATTAGAGGGATCAATAAATAACGTGTCATCTTAGATAATATAAAATAGATGAATTTGTATGATTTCTATTAACTTAAAATAGTACCAAAATAGTTTATTTGTTTTCAACTGATCTTCCTGTCGTTTGTGTCTAGTTAACTGTACTAGAAAAATCATTATCTTTAAATATGATGTCATTGTACGTACTTGAAGCCTTATTATAGCTATCATATCTAGTATCATAATATATAAATATATTAGTCATTTTTTATAAATAAAATTTGCAAGTTTGTCTACTTGATTAATTCCAATAAATATATATCTAAATAAATTTTTTATATTTTTCAAGCAATATAGAATTAGAATGAATGTCTAGTATTTTATATATTTGATTTTTATCTTAATAATCATGATATTAATACAATGTCCTCTATACATGTTATATATTCAATTAATATTACATATACATCTAAGTGTAATACAAATAATGAGAGTATACATATGAACACAAATTTATTGTATCATAAAAAATCTTTATAAATTTTAAAAAATAAATTCTTGTATCACAATTTAAATCGTCAATAATAAATTTATCACTCATATTATTAATTTAGTAGAATATCACATATTAATAGCTAATACATAACTCTAACATTAGATAAATATAATTTCAATAATATTTTATATTTTTTTATATTTTTTTAGATTTTTTTAGACTTATTGATAAACATACACAAAAAATTTTGTTCTCTGCTAGGTATTCTAAGGTATTCTAATAAATTTCTTATTTTTCTAATATGATACAAATAATTTTTTTTGCTTGTATTATTAGGTTAATTATTTGATACATATACCTAATATAAAAAATTTTATTCAATAACTCATCTATAATAGTTCTAACAAATTTACTAATAAATATTTTGTTATTTGAAGTATTATTGAATGTAAAACTAAGTTTTATTTGAATATTATATAACCTATAAATATGTAGTATATATTTATAAATGACAGAATTATCATGAGAATGAAAATTTTCAAAAAATCTTTAAATTTTTTTATAAAATTTTCACATTGAATCAACATAGTAAATGATGAGACATGCGAATGATGTATCATCGTGACTAGTCAATATATTAGAAATCAAGGATATCACTCACTTATTTTTTTTAATTTATAATATTTTATTATATTATTAATACTGGTTAAATTATGAATTTTATGGGAAGCAAGTTAATAGAAGACTCGCATAATATTGATTATCCTAAAATTCTATAAAAATATAATTGAAAAAAAATATAATCATAATCAATTTAATTATACTTTTATTCTCAAAGTCATTATGATAAGTGAATGAGATCATTGAATCTGAACTTGATTTAATTGTAAAGGTTATATCACTCACTTAGAATTATCTATAATTTAATGAATCATATTTTTTGATGCATTAATTGACATATATATTAAGGTGGTCATTGTCAGTTAACACCTTTATTCCTACATGTGTGTGTGTGTGTATTTAATATATATGCTATGCAAATTCTTTTTTGATATCTTTAGAATTTTTATTATTTTTATGTTAAATTGAGTCCATATTATAAAAAGTTAAGTTTGTAGGGCAAATAGATTGATATTATTGAAGAAAATCTAGTTTTGACCTTGAAACTTTTTATTGAATTATCATTATTATTTATGTATACAACAAAATAATTATCAATAGAATTAGTATTTATCATTTTTTATTTTATTTATATTTTAAATTTTAAAATTTAATAATTTTTAAATTATAAAAATTATTAATTATAATACATTACACAAATTAATAAATAAAAACAAAATATGTATTATAACTTTATAAATTTATTTGAGCAACAGCCTGCAATCATAGACTATTGTACATCTTGTTTACTAAACTTTCTAGCTCGATTGCAAGAATAAACAACAAAAATAAAACACATATTATAGAAGATGAAGAGAATAAGAGAGTAGATAAAATAAATTAGATTAAAATCAATAAAATTCTATTCTATATTTATAAATTTTTTTTATGTTAAAATAATATATATTTTTTATTTTTTTATTTTTGAAATATAAATTAGCAAAATTTGAAAGTAATCAGATTTTTGATTATAGCCATTGAAATAAAATCAAAAGCTACATAAAATATAATTATATTTTTTTTATTTGACATGGAAAGGAAAGAGACATGCATGACTATTATTTTTCTTGTCGGCACCTATTATGTACGTAATGGTAGCATCGATAGTTGAATGCTAATGGGATTGGGTTTTTTTAAATAAAAATCTGACCATGAGTCGTGACCCACAACTCATGCTCAGTCATTGCCCTGAACCATGACGGGCTGAGGCACAGCTCATGACGTGCTAAGGTAGAGTGAGTCAAGCCTCATGCCTGGCCCAGTTGCATGGCTCACCAGCAAGATGACCCATAAACAAGCACGGGAGAGTCATAGATCATGGGTCAATCCATATCATGTAACCACCCAAAGGGGCTAAGTATTAAAAAACATAAACTAGCCACATAAATCCAATTCGGCTTACATGGCCAGAATGTTCTCATTCGAGACCTTTGGAGCCCAATTGAAATCAACATGGCCCAGCACAACCCAACATGATCCGTTTGACACCTCTAAGTAAAACAAACATGTGTACATGGTATGTGAATTGTGCAACATAAGATGCATAGTGGGCAACTCATATCATGTGGCAAAAGGTGCACTATGGATGATAGTAGAGATGTATGATGCACAATGGGTGATAGTGGAGATGTATGATACAAAATGGGTGATGTGTGATGCACAATGGATGAATTATGGTACACAAGAAGTACAATGTGGTACACAGTGAGTGCAGTGTTGTGCACTATTAGTGTGGTATTTGTAATTATTAAATAGTTCTAGAGTATAGAATACATTTAATCACTAATGAATAAAATAAAAATTCTTATAATTAGTTTATGACTACGAGAGGTTTCATGCATTCTTAATCAAGAGATGATGAACTATCTCACAAACAAATTACGTAATGATAAAACAAAGTGATTACAAAATAATTCTTATTTATTAATTATTACGTGGTAATCCAACTAGTTGAAATCGGAAGCAATTTTCCTATATTGCATGACATGTAAATTCTATACAAATTAACAGTATGACTATATTCATCTCAGATAACACAAAAATATGAAATATTTTTTATATGTAATAAAATTGAAACTACAAGAGCCTAGAAAGCTTAAGCAAGTCACTACTCACTTGACTCATTTCATTCGGCTAACTACACAACTCTTAAAAACCTTTCCAATAAAAATTTATGCATCAAATATAAAGAAATAGATGAATGAGATTCTTGACATGATTTTCATATACTCATTATTAGATAATTTTTCATTATTTCACAATCAGATCTTGGGTAATCATGTGTAACCCACCATACCATAATTATATTAATGTGCAGCTCAATACATATGAGTAGAGGTGTCAAACGAGTCAGGCTGGGCCAGGCCAAGCCTACCTATTTTTTGGTGACGCAATCGGGCCTCCGTGCCAAGCATGCGCAGGCTTAAGAAGTGCCGATCAAGCATTGCCCGTCGGCCCGGCGGATATATAGTTTGGGCTGGGTTGTGCCTAGACTTGAAGGGTCATGCCAAGTTGGGCTGGGTCAGGCTGTTTCGGCCCATTCAGAATTGGATAATCACAAATTTCAAAAATATTTTAAATTTTAAATTTTAATACTAAATTAATTAATTAATTAAATTAATATAATAAAAAATAAAATGACTATCACAAGGTATAGCTGACAACGAGAAATACATACAAATTATAAAATAATAAAGTAAAATTAAATCATTAAAATATAAAAATTAACACATCAAAAATTAACTCATAAATATAAAACATCAATCTCATAAGTAAGTATCTAAATAAATAAAGAACAAAATAATAATATAAGCAACAAGCTCAAATAACAAAAAAAATAAATAAAAATCTTTCAAAAATAATTAATCTCGTCAGCATATAATGATATCACCAGCGGTGGGCTATAGGCAGTACAGTATGCTAAATCTCAATCATCAATCCTCATCAAACACCCAAAATTATCATCATCAACCAAATTATCAGCTCTTGCTGTAGTAGCATCACAATCTTTGATGCTCAAGTTTAAATCCTCTTAATACTTCATGCATGTTAATACTTTAATTATATTTGATCATAATCTTGATTTTCTATCTGAAAGTATATTTACCATAAAAAAAAAAATAAACTCTATTACTACACTCGATACTGGAGTTAGCAGATCTCATGTCATCTTAGCATGAGATATGTGGAATCATATAATTTATACTACTGTAAAATATTAAGATTTTTATTATCAGTATGTGATAGGATTGAATAATAATCAATATTTAATTATTGAGACAGCTCACTCTTATTTGACGATCAATCCCGTCATTTTCCCCTTACAATAATATAATATTCATATTCATACTCAAAGTCTAACTATTACTACCACCATATCTAGCATCGTATTATGTAAATTGCCAAGTCAACTTTTCATAAATGGATCATTCTGGTTAGTCTTCCTGGTTCATGCACAAGGATATATATGTCAAAATATTCTCTACTTCTTCTAGCTTAATCCAATAATTCATGCAAGCAGTCAGATAATAAAAAAATAAAATAATTAACTAGTATTTTATGTACTGAGTTTTCATCTCAACAACTATTTCACTAAATATCGAATATCTCTAAACTTTTTAAACATGCTACTAATATTACATATGCACTTTAGTGCAATACAAGTCATAAGAATATAAACTGACGAATACATATTCGTCGTGTCATAAAAAATTCATTAAAATTTCATAAATAAAATTCTCGTAATCTAGTCAGTATCGTTAATAATAAATTCATTACTATTACTATTGACATAGTCAGATATCACGTGTTCCTATCCAATATATAACTCTAACATCATGTATGTGTGATTCCAACAATATCTCACATTCAATTATAATTTTTCTTTCATTATATCCGTAGACACATAAAGACT
Organism: Sapria himalayana; assembly: GCA_029783825.1. Classification (NCBI taxonomy): domain Eukaryota; kingdom Viridiplantae; phylum Streptophyta; class Magnoliopsida; order Malpighiales; family Rafflesiaceae; genus Sapria; species Sapria himalayana. Next base: position 285,234 of record JAREIK010001397.1, on the reverse strand, counting down.
ACCAAACTCATGTTATCTACAAAATATACGAAAAAAATTTAGTGAATTACATATATTTTCTAAAGCATGAGAAATAATTTTTATATCCGCTTGTACTATGAGATTAATGACATGATACATGCATATAATAAAATTAAATTTATTCTGTCATATAAAAATATAGAATGAAAATATTGTTATATTGAAGTATCAAAAGAGTCATATTGTGCCAGCATGGCCCGTTATAGTGCGGCATAACAAGAGAACCAGACTAGCAGCCCAACACAACATGGTTGGCCCACAAATTGCAAAACCAAGTTGGGCCGGGCTGGGGTAGGCTTGAAGTGGGTCATGTTCAGGTTAGTTCATACCAGCGTGAACAAGTTATTTTTATAAAACTATCCAATTGCGACTAGCCACGTAAGTGATATCCAACTTACACAGCCATTTAAAAAATATTGCCTCATCATGCAATCACCACAAGGGACTAGATCCGTGACCCGATACCCAATCATGGCCAGTCCTAAATCATCAAGCCAGTGAACCATGCCAACGAGCCAATCATGCAGCTCATGCCTAGCCCAGCATGAAACATGACGCACACCAACCCAGCATGGCATGAGCTATCCCACAAGCCGACAAGATATAGAAGCATGCACGGTGCTAGAGCGTGTCATTTTTGCTCCCATATTATATTTTATGAATATGAGCACCTAACATTTAAGTTACCGCAATCTGCTTAGTCCATCATATAAGGACTTTATTTGTACAACTTATAATATTGAATTTTATTGATTATTTGCATCAGTTTATACATTATGTATTTTTTTTTCATTATTTTCTTCTCTTCTTCAAATTGAAAGTAGGGATTTCAATTTTAAGATATCGTTAGATGAGAAAAAATGAACTATAATCTGACTATGGTATAAATTCCAAAATATTTTAGATTATTTACAAAAACATATTATTTAACAAAAAAAAAAAGCAATCCCAAGCAATGAGGATGTGCCTTGTTTGAGGCAGGTGCCACCTATTTAAGACAAAAATGCATTTAAGACAAAAATGCATCATGTCTCAACTCAGGTGAGGCACCAAAGCAAGATATGGTGTCGCTTTTCACCCAAGTGCACTCTGCATAATAATGAACAAAATTGGCATGAAAAAAAATAAATGGGATTGAATTAGCTAACTTAACCCAAGCTAAAACTACTTCAACAAGGTCAAGCCCACCTGACAAACAAATTGTTAGACAAGTATGAAAAAAAATAAAAAAAAAAAATAAATAATACTATGCTTAATAATCTAAGTTATAAACAAATAAGAAAACAAAAAATTATCTTAAAATTCCAACTTGACCATAATGGTTACATAAATAGTTACATGCCATTATAAAAGAACCATTTGGCACTAACTAGGAAAGACAAACTACATAATAGTTGACCCGTTGTAGCATAATATATCTATAAAATGTTTCAATTCAATTATTTTTCAAATTATAACAAATATCAAATGCACAAATAAAGATAAAATAACAAGGTTGAATGGAAATAGAAACTGAACATTTGATTTCACCATTAATCCACAGCCCACCTCAAGGCCTGTTCGATATGTTGATTCGTGTAGAAAAATTATCATTCAAATAGACCATAGAACCCTAGAAATCGTATATTTATCAAGTGAAAAACCATGAAAATTGCAAAATCACTTCCTTCAGGATGCAATCCAGATGGTATGAGCCATGGGAAAAATTGAGAATTCAGAAAGAAACATCAAAATGATGTCCAAGACGATGAAACAAATGAGAATTAAATATGTCCACGTGGGTTAAATACCATTTCAGTATCTAGATTCTCCTTTTCTTCCACTACGAGTACCAGCTCTAAGCAGTCACTGCACAATCCTTTCTTCCCTCTTATATGTGCAAATTCAGCAATCTTGATGCAGTGGCCACACACAGCATTAGGACAGCTGTAGCAATTAAGCTTTGGCACTTTTCGGCATAGAAAACAATAGTGACAACCTGAAAAATAAAAAAGTAAAATTTCCAACAAGAGGCCACACACAATTAAGCTAGGTCATTAATTCCCTCCACCCCTGCCCTAAAAGCACACGTAAAGTAAGCACCCACATGAACAAAATGAACTTCAAACATGTTGTGTGCATATACATGCAGACACTGTACTGCCGAACAAACACTTAGCATATACTCGTAAAATACAATAATGATTCCAACATTAGATGCTTACCACAAGTCCATTGCTTCCCTGTGTCTGAAGATGAGTCACCTTTCCCAACACATATTGGATGATAAACCTTTAAGCAATCACTGTGGATACACGATTAAAACATATGCCTTCAATTTTTAATTAAATACATGTGGCCTCCACGTGTTTGAAACACACGGCAAGCATAGCAAGCTCACGTGTTACAAAATATCACAATTGCCCTTAACATCTCAACTTTGTGAGGAGTTAATAAGGTTGATTATCTACTTGACACCACATTCCTTTATCATGTACTTATCAATAGTAGCTTACCCAAGTATCCAAAATGACTAATATATATATATATACACACACATGCACGCACGCACGCACAGCAACACACACACACACACACCAAGACACACACACAAAATGAGTATCAAATCCAAGACTTATCACCCTTGAATGAAGATATTTTTTATCATATCAAAATATAATATATAATATATGGATATATCATACAGATTTCTTATACGAACAATCATACTAATATTATTCGCTCTCAAATATATTTATTTTATGATTCTTATGAAATTTAATATGTTAATATTTATATAATCACATACTATTTCGATCATAATATCAATCAAATGTAAGTTAATTTGGATTATTCATATTACTATTTCATAGTTTCATTCAACAATTAAATAGTAAAATATGTTATTTTAAGATTAATTTTAAAATACATATAAATAGATTGTTGTTTTATATTATGAAAATTTTAAAATATATATTGAATGTGATAGACAAAATCAACAACTAATTAATATTTTTATGAAATTACTAGTTGATGACAAACTATGGGTTGCCATCATTTGCACCCAAATTATTAAAATTTATATATTGTTTGATTATTATATAATGAAGGTGGAAATACCCTAATCAATTTGGAAAATTTTGGAATAATAAAATTAGAAATAAATTTATTAAAAAATAAAACAAACTTCTATGTATGATAATATAATAGAGAATTATCTGAGATAATTTGATGATACCTTTTAGTTTACTAATTAGGAAGTGTGGTATTATTAAGGGTAAAAAAAATAGAAATAAATATAGAAATAATAATTTAATAACTAAATAATTGATATTATATATATTTATAACAGACTTGATTATAAAAATACAATTCATACATCCAATTATGTCCTCGAATAATGCTTTGGGAAATTTTCTTGGTTATTGTGGACAGAATATTCGGCTATAATATTTATTTGTATTTTATTTTTATATTTAAACTAATATATCATGGACTATTCTCCAATTCGAAATTCAATTTCGCGTATGAACCAAATGTTTAACAGCTTCCCTGACAATTCACTATTCTTGCTGAATCCTCTACGGAAACTTGGCCTGTAGAACCGTGTGCACTAGTGAGATGCCCCGGATATACGTAAAGCAAGCATGAAGATGAATCATTACCTGTACTCGCAGATCATGAGATCGCCGCCATCTTTGCAGATAAAACACCAATCCTCGCTGTCTCTTTCCTTAATTATACTCGGCCTTCTTAACTTCTTCTTCTTCATCGCATAGTGATATAACGCTCCTGTTAGCCCTTCACTTCAGCTAACAAGCGTGCGAATCGAGTATGGAACCTCTGGGGAGGGGGTTAGCCAGCGTCGGCGGGCAATTATGCCCCTCTCCCTGCGTCTGGACTGAGTTACTTTGTTGCGTCAGTGGCGGGACTGGGAAAAGTCGCAGCCCATAGTCTATGCTAGAATATGTGACGTCACAGTCACACTTTGATGTGTCAGTGACTCCGCTTGGACAGGACAGCCAAAGGTACAGGTCCTGGAGCTGGACGGCTCCCGATAAACGCAGAATGCCGCTGCGTCTCATCCGTCATTCGCCCCAGGAGCCAGGACCCAGAAAAAAGGCAGCCCCACCGGCTGACTAGGCACAGGCAGCCCGTGAAACAGCGGTATCAATATAATATTCATAATTTACTTTTAGAATAATATATTGCCCCGCTCATCATTCAATTTTATTTTTTGTTACCGTTACTTTTAGAATAAACATGTATGATATTACAATTATAATTAAATGGAACAAAATATCTCACAAAATATAAATGTATTTATATATAATAAATACATGTATTTTAATATAATGTATTTAAATATGAATTTTTTTCACCATCCCCCAGTCCCCTTTATCAATCACAGGATAGATGCATATAATAAACTCACACACTAATCAATTATCTCAATAATGATTATGATCAAACACGTTAATAATTATTTAAACGCATCATAATTATAATTAAGTGATTAATCCTTTAACTACTAGATTTTACAATATACATATTTTGATTTGATCCTTGTACAATGCACAACACAAGTAAATATGTCAAATCGATTGTATCTTTTCGTCGTGACTCATTTAAGTGCAATCAATTATGTCATCGTGTCGTGCCGAGCACGACACTAGAGGATTTACAAAATGATAGCCTGGTATAGTATGATTGGCCCGCAAAGTATTAGGTAGTGTCGAGCCTGGAGCAAGTTATGCCACGATAAGTGTCAGGCACCCACGAGAAGTTTTACAGAATGGTGATCTCCAGTATGGCAAGATTAGCCCACAAGGTGTTGGCTCATGTTGGGTCATGTCGAGCCTGGAGTGGACGATTATAGTCTAGGCTAGTTAACGCTAGCTGCGAAGTTTATTGCATAAAAACATAATTGGTGGGGTAGAAGATGATCCATGCAAGCGGAATCTAGCTTACATGGCTGGTTTTTTTTTTAAATTGTCTCATTAAGTGATCACCAAATAGAGCTAGACTCATGAACCAATACTCGCCCTTGCCTAGGTCTAGGTCACCGAGCTGGTGGATAGTGTCATCGAGTCATGCATGCAGATAATGTTGAGCTCGGCATGAGGCACGGGCTCGCACTGGCCCAACATGGCACGAGCCATGCCGTGGGTCAGCATAGTCCATGACCAAGCACAGTTCTGGATGGTGTCGTGCTGCGAGTCATGCCCGGGATACCTAGCCTGGTTGGCACCTCTAAATTTGCACTAATATTCTCTTTTAAGTTGATGTATAAATATTTCAAATACCCAACTTATTAAGTAATATAGAAATGTTCAATAGATGTGATATCTATGAGTATATCTACTAGTCGATATTATGACTTCATAAAAGGTAACTAAATAAGTTCTTGTCCAATATTTTTTTTTTTTGATTAAGTATCTATCAATTTCAATGTGTTTAATCCAATATTTTTGGATGGGATTTTGAGAGATGTTAATAGTTATATTAATAGTTATCTCAAAATATATTCATTTCTAAGTTAGGAGTAAAGCCTATTTCCATCAAATTTAGTCAACAATTATTCTTAAAGCATGGAAATTTCTTCTTTACCATCACTCTTGATGAGTATATCACCTTGGGGTTCTATTCAAGTTGCTGCTAGCCAATTCATCTCTTTATTTTGAAGCTCCTTTTTTATACATTTTTTGATTTAAAACAAATCCCAATAAGAGGCATTAGATTACACTTGGTTTCAACTTTGTTCGTTGAATTTATGAAGCTGAATAAAGAAAAATGATGTATATGTAATTTTTTTTTTGAAAATTTGTCTGTATAACCAAATATTTATGTTTATATTTTAATATTTTCATGTAAGTACATGAAATGAAATATTAAGAGGTTGGAGATGCAGTAATAGCACAATAACGGAGGTCCCACGGACCGGTCAGCGAGCCGGAATTTTTTGGAGCAGAGCCTGACCCATCCCATGATTCGACCCTATCCGGTTAAATGAACCGAAAGAATTATTATTATAAAATATGTTGTAATTTTAATATCGAGTTACTATTTTTAGACATGGGGAACAGTTCATCATCTTTTCTCTCTCTCTGCGTGATTTATCGTGACTGCTCTGTGCGCTGCATACTGTAAGACTATTTTGTTCGTTTAATTTGTAACACATAAGCATTTTCTGGTATATGTAGCTAGTTATACTGAGAGACTGGTGAACCACGTTATTTCTGGTGTTTTATTTATCATTTTTTATTTTGTCGTGGTTGGATTGTTGGATTGGATATATATTATTTGTTTTTTCTTGTTTCTGTATCTTAATATTACAACCGTGGAAGCACAATTGCCCAACAGCAACATATCAAAAGATCAAAGAAGAGAACATCGACAAAGTGTGTAAATATGCATGACTCACATAAGTGTCTACAAATATAGGTATTGGTATAATTTTTTTTTTGATAAGTAATAAAAAAGTAAAACTAATGTTCATGTAACCTTTTTATAGTGACAAGCCCCACCACTTACGCGTCCCCGTACTCCAAAAAACTCTCATTTGACTTAGCTGCTTAAGAGGTTTTTTTGGGAGGCATAATTCTACTTATGTAGAGTAGGATTCGAACTCGAGTCCTTTCACTTGAAATACCTCTGCCTTTGCCACTAGGACAAAGACTTCATTGGTGACCATGATGTGGATTAGGTTATATGGATAGTGGTTAATTAAAAACCACTTGAAAATAATAATATTATTTGTTTGGTTATTACATAGAAAACTTTATTAAATTTTAAAATACATAAAATTGGGGAATTACCTAAAATTAAAAAAAAAACTAAAATAAAAAAATGGAAAGTTCAAAGTTTAATTTACAGCACAAACAACTAGAATAAAACGTGCTAAAACTTATTTACACATAAAAAAAATCCATACAACACATGAGTCCAAAATTATATCTAGACCAAAATATATTTACGATGGTATAAATCCTATAAGTCACCAATCTAGTAGAAATACGTAAACTTGAGATCTTTGGGAGGATGCCCTAGATCTCACTTTGTGTTGTTCTCCAGGTGATTGTTTAGGTTTGTTGGTATCATGTCTAGGAAACATCAACATATCTTCCATTTTTAATTACTTAATAAAAGAGGAGTTTTGTATAGTAGCTATTTCTACTTCTTGTTATGTTACAAGCTTCAATACACGACAACACACAATCACAATAGTACCTACCCACTTTGTTGCAACACACAATTTGTACACACAATGCATATAATATTAAAAAAACAAAAAAATCACAATACGTGTAAAATAAAAATAGTGGTCATATAATTTGCTCACATGATACATCAAATAAAAATAGTAGTTATGTAATCTACCCACGTAGTGCACAGACGACAAAGACTAGCAACGACACACATTAACCAATTCAATTGGGTGTGTGGGTGGGAGGGGGTGTGTGTGTGTGTGTGTGTGTGTGTGTGTGGTAGCCTTTCACACAACTTCCATGGAAGAGAGGAGGAAGAGGAGTATCAACGCTTTTGCTCCTTTCTATATCAAACTTTAGCTTCTACAACGCTCAAAGTTTACTACACACATGGAGATTAAAAAAAACGGAAACAACCCCTTAATTATACCACTGCGCAACTAAGGAGAGGAGGGAAAAGACTCTAACAAATCTAAAGTTATTTTTTTCAATCTAGGGTTTCGTGAGAGCACTTCCCCCATCCAAAGGGCACCTTGCATGCCTCTTGTAAAAAAATTGAAACTTTGTATTTTGCCTTTTTTGAAAATAGAACATAAGATTTTATCTCATGTTGTTAGTTTTATTGAGCTTTACACTTGTAGAAAAATGACAGTAACTAGAAAATAAAACATATAAGATTTAAATAATTATTATATATTAATATTAAAATAACCAAACAAAAACACAACCAAGCTCAGTTTGGCCAACTCGCACAGACTTACCAAATCTCCCCCTTTTTCCTAAGCAGAGAGACAATTACTAATACTAAACTTACAAAATAAAACTTGTTGATGATACCAATTTCATAAACTCATAGGTAATATTTTTTTTTGTATAGTTTTTCAATGATAACTGACTTTCTATTCAATGCAATCATGTATCCAATGTTAGTGCGTATAAATGTGAGTCAACCTACACAAGTTTTACCTCGAAAAAAACACAAAGATAGCTAAGAAGGTCATTCATATGTTACCTCAAGATAGATTTCACTATAGCTTAGTCATATCGACTTGAGTTCGAGAAAAAACAAATGATTATACCAACAATGTGTTCTATATCTAGTATAGTATGGACTACTATAGCATAAGAATATTGATAGCTAATACATGGAGAAGTTGAATCATGTCTCTCTTTTTTTTATCAGTATTATGATCATGCTTGGTGCTCAACTTAAAATATTCAGCTAAGTGGATTGAGACTGACATAGCCTATTTCATAGAACTCTATCGATATAATATTATTGAAATAACAAGATATGCCTACAAGGCCTATCTCGAATAATGCTCATTTTTATAATCTACTTAACTGAGCCTTAACCTTTTATAGATACGATTTTTCTTGCACCCCCTTAGAATTGTCAATGTGTGCTATGTTACTGCCAATCATTAGTATGTCATCTATATATGATAAACGTATAAGTTGGCCATCACTCAACTGATGAATAAAAAATACATAATAATCACAAGATGCATGATGAAAGTCAAAATACTATAAATTAATAAAATTTTGTGCCACTGTCTAGAAGCTTATTTAATATCATACAAGCTCTTGTTCAATTTGTAAAAAATATATTCTTTTGCATATATATATTAGATCTATCGAGTTGATCCATACACGAAGGTCATGATGAATAAATAATATATTCACATATAAACTAGCAGCCACGCTCATAATTACTTGAATAGAAAATATATTAACTATAAAAAAATATCTCATCAAAATCAATTCATTTAGTATGATTAGATCATTTGACAACTAGCTGAGTTGTGTATTCAATTCTTTTCTACCATATACGTGAGCAAATTTCATGATTTATCTATCACTAAATATCATAATAGCACACAAAACCCAACCAATAATAAAATCTTAATTTTAGTTATATATAATCATTAATTCAAGTAGCATCCATTCCATAACATAAATTAAACATCATAATTAAATATTAAAGCATTCGTGCCATGCATAAATTAAAATAAAGAAACCCTAGACCTCAATTTAGCATGATATCTGAAAGAGATTCATATGAGATATTAGAGAAGAAATCTCATGAATCTCAAGTTACTAATGACAACCCTCGTTAAAATTTAGGATTCAAAACCTTAAATTCCATATATAGCAAAATGTCACAGTTTCATAAAGTAACCATGGCTATGGACTTTAGGAATACAAAGTTTTAATAAAGAAAAAGTCGTGATGCTGAGAAATGACTATGATTTTTAGCACTTGTGGGGTATTTGGTTATTGTGACATGAAATTCATGTCACAATTATTTAATGTTTATAAGATATGCATGATTGCAATACCTATATAATAGCACAACCAAAAATAATATGTTGCATACTAAAATAATCGTGCTAATGAAGTAGTTGAGCCATGACATATAATAATTAACGAAATTAATTATATAGAATTTTGACCAAGAATAAATGTCAAATTTACTAATAAAACTAACTATTACAAAGTTATCAATTACTTCTAAACCTATAATATATATGTGTGAGTTTGTGTGTGGGCGTATGTATATGTTTATATGTATATATATGGACATATAAATAAATAAACACACACACACGCACGTACATATAAATATACAAACATACAAATATATAAGCACACACACATATAGTCATATATATGTCTATATATATATATATATAATTATTTTTGGTACTGACACAATATTAAACTTGTGATCCCTGGTAATAAATCATTTTTGTAATGTAGAGGGTGTGTGTTTAAATCCATGTATCTCTACTTATAATAATAATTATATATTTTTTAAACTTCTTTCAAGTTTTGAAAAATTATGATTTTTAAATTAATTAAATCAATTTTTTTCTAAATTTTGGAATGCAAAATTAAGTTGATTAATTTTAGTACTTTAAAATTTAATTATTTTAGAGGTTGTTATCTTGTGTTTGTTGCAACAAATTAATCTCTCTCTCACGACGTACTTCCTTCTTGTTACCAACTCTATTTAATGGCTGTCTGGTATTTTCTTTTCAAGCTGATGTCACTCGCAGCACGTTGTTCATAAGATAAGGGCCTTTCACTCCTCACCAGTAGGCCGGCCGTGTTGTTCAGGACAATGAAAGTGCTCCTCGCTTTGGCATTTCTCTTCTTCTCCTTTGTGTTATCCTCGGGAGTGAACGTGACATACGATAGACGATCTTTGATATTTGATGGGCAGAGAAGGCTACTCATATCCGCGTCCATTCATTATCCTCGTAGTGTCCCTGCGGTCTGTCTCTCTCACTTATAATATTTCTGAAAAAAATGTGTGGTAGTTACTATGAAAGTAATGTATACCATTGGCATCTATGCTATATAATGAATCAGTAGCGTGGGAAATGTCATGGAAACGAGAACGAGATCTATAATAGCTGTGTATCGATAAAAAAAGTAAGAAATGTTATTTTATTGGGGTTAGGCGAAAATCACTTAGACCACATCGAAAATCTTTTTGGAGATTTCCAAAATTTTTCCTATAAAAGTACTATTTTTATTCATTTAATACTCATTCTCATGTATTTTTAATTTTCATTTTTTTTTGATTGTATTTTACTTCATGATATAATTTATCGTTTTAGCTTTAAATTTTTTATCTTTCAAATTATTACGGGTTTAGTTTTATTTTATAACAGTGGTATCAGAGGGAGGTTAGTTAGTAATTTTTATGGTTAATACATTTTTGAAAAGTTCTATCAAAAGGATGATAAGAGTCTCAATGTTTATGGTTTTTAAGAGGGTAATTGCATCATTTCGCTTATATGGGAACTTTTTTAGTGTAATAACACAAATAGTTATTATTATTATCGTTTACTATTAACTGTAAAAGTGAAATATGACAGTAAAATTTGAAATAAAAAAATTTAATGGAAGCAAATTTTGATTGTGGAAAATGAAAATTAAGAAAATTTTAAAGAAGGATAATTGCTTAGATGCAATTGGAAAAAGACTCATCGGAATTCTCGAAGACAAGTGGAATGAGATGGATAGTAATACAGTAGCTGATATGTATTTGACACTTGCTAATAGAGTATTATCGAGTATGACAGAAAAGAATACGACAAAAAAAATTTGGGATACTCTCACAATGTTGTATGAGGCAAAGTCACTTCATAATAAAATCTTATTAAAAAGAAGATTTTATATTTTACGAATGATGGAATCTATTATGGTAACTGATCATATCAACATTATGAATATTTTATTTTTATAACTTACCACGTTGAGTCATAAGATAGAAAAAATTGATTGTGTTGAGATTTTACTTCAGAGTTTACCTGATTCATATGATCAACTCATCATCAATCTAACGAATGTTGCATTAACTGATAATTTAATTTTTAATAATATTATCTCTGCCATCTTAGAAGAAGAAAATATACAGAAAAATAAAGAGGATATATATGTAAATGCACAACAAATAAATGTTTTGATGATGATACGAGGGAGATCAACGGAGCATGGCCCTAGTGGGAGTCAATATTATGGTAGATCAAAATCTAGAAGTAAGAAAAATATTAAATATTATAACTGTGGTAAGAAAGGATACTTAAAAAGAGATTATTGGTTTAAGAAAAAAAATATGGATGATAAGTTAATTAAGACACAAGGGAATATTGCAAGCATTAATGATGAAAATAATATTTTATACAGTGAGATAATAATAATGGTTGAAAGTAAAAAATAGTTTAATGATGTATGGTTGCTATACTCAGGAGCATCGTAGTATATGACACCTCGAAGTGATTAATTTCACAAATATGAATCAATCACAGGTGGTTCTATGCAGATGGGTGATGATTATACTTTGAAAATTATTGGTATGTGTACTATCAAAATTAAAATGTTTGATGGTATGATTCGTACTATTCAAGAGGTACGATATGTGATTGACTTGAAGAAAAATCTATTATCTTTGGGATAAATAGATATTATTAGATGCAAAACTCATATTAAAAATGAGATGATAAAGATTATGAGAGATTCACTTGTGGTAATGAAGGGAGAAAAGAATTAACGCTTAAAGAAGAATTAACGATGATAAAGAAAAATCACGACAAATTTATTAATGCTTAAAGAAGAAACAATACAGGAAATATATGCATGTGTTGCATTAATTATTAATGAAGAAGAATTAACGATGATATGACATCTCAAACTATGCCATATGTCAGAATTAAGTTTGAAGATTTCTTATAATAAAAAGTTAATTTTGGGGCTCAAAACAATAAATCTACCTTTTTGTGAGCACTGTGATACTAGTAAGCAGAATAGATTAATATTTAAAAGATTAAATATAAGAAGTAAAAATACTATAGACTTGATATATTCTGATGTATGGGAATTACCTGAAATATCTTTATGGAGAAGTAAAATATTTTGTATCTTTTATTGATAATTATTCAAGGAGATGCTGAGTATATCCAATCAAAAAAAGTCAGATGTGTTTTTAATTTTTAAAGACTTCAAAGCATGGATAGAACTTGAATCTGAAAAACGAATTAAGTGTTTGCGGACAGATAATGAAAGTGAGTATACAGTTGATGAATTTCTTATTTTTTGAAATCAAGAATGTATTAAACTGATACTTCATAGTCACAATAATGCCAAAACAAAATAGAGTAGCAGAATGGTTGAACATAACTATTGCAGAAAGAATGAGAGTAATGTTAAGGATTGTAATACTACCTAATTCCTTTTGGGCGGAAGTAGCAAAAACTGAATGCTATGTGATAAATTGATCGCCATTAATATTGATTGATTTGAAGACACCGATGGAGATATGGACGGGTAAGCAAGTAGATTACTTTATTTTACATTATTTTGGATGTCCTGCATATGTGATATATAACACCCAAGAAAGAATAAAGTTGGATCTAAAATCCAGAAAATATATATACTTAGGGTATGCTGAAGGAGTGAAGGGGTATTGCTTGTGGAAACCCATTGACCATAAGGTAATTATCAGTAGAGATGTAATTTTTAAAGAAAAAATTAAAGATTATAGTATTTTAAAAGAAGTTTCAGAAACTACTATTGTTCATGTAGAAAATGATCAGATACAAGATATTCCAAAATTTATGGAGAAAGAACTAGAGCATGAAGCACAAGAACAAGTCGTGTCTGAGGCTAAAGAAGTTAGTCGGCCAACTCATAATAAAAGACTGCCAGCTTGGCACTCGGAGTATGTTACGGAGAGTAACATTGTATATTATCTCATAACATAAGATGAAGAACCTTCAACATTTCAAGAAGCTTTAGATAATTCAGATGCATCTCTATGGATAACAGTAATGGTGGAAGAAATTGAAGCACTACATAAGAACAAGATTTGGAAGCTAGTATTGATACTAATTGGAAGAAAAGCTATTAACAACAAATGAGTTCATAAGATAAAGTGGGATAGTAATGATCAAGTAGAACGGTATCGTATTAGATTGATGATAAAGGGATATACTTAGAAAGAAGGTATTGACTTTAATGAAATTTTTTTTCCGGTGGTTCGTCTTATAATAATTAGAGTAGTAATAACTCTATGTGCTACACTTGATTTGTATTTGGTGTAGTTAGATATTAAAACTGATTTTCTTCATGGAAAAATTAAAAAAAAAATTTATATGTTCCAGCCAGAAGGATTTGTTATAATTAGTAAGGAGAATTTGGTTTATAAGTTGAACAAGTTTCTATACGGTTTGAAACAAGTACCTAGGTATTGATATAAGAGATTTTATTCTTTCATCATGAGCCTTGGGTAAAATAGACTCAGTTCAGACCATTGTATATACTACAAAAGATTTGAAGAAAATAATTTCATCATTTTACCATTATGTGGATGACATATTGGTAGTAGGCTCAAATAAATATCAAATTTAAGAATTAAAGGCACAGTTGGCTAGGAAATTTGATATGAAGGACTTGAGACTAACAAACAAGATTTTAGGGATACAGATTTACCGAGACAGAAATAATAATAAAATTTAACTTTTTCAATAAAATTATTTTAACAAGATTTTGCGTCGTTTCAACATGCAAGATAGTAAGTCAATTCATATCGGATAGTTATTTAAGGTGCAAGGCGCACTTGAGGAGCGGACTTTTTTATTTGAAGCACACCCAGCCTAATACACATAAAAATTATACATTTTACTAAATATAGTCTTTAATTTTCATCAAATAATAAACTAAAGAACATCAATGATAAAAATTAAATATTAATAGTGCTCCCATCATCCAAACATTCAAAGTTTCAAAACAAAATAGCAAACATTCAAAGTTTAAAACAAAATAAACACTTATGTATCTACATCTAAATCTAAATCAAGAAAGTCTTCATCAATATCATCCTCATCATTAATCTTTTACTCTTCATCTTCTTTATTTTTCTTTCCCAATGAATAGATCATCTCTTCATCTTCATCAATCAAAGCAAGAGTAGGAGTATGTTTAAAGCTAGACGGTCTTGACTTTGATTTTGGTGTTGGTGTTTGTGTTTTGCTTGGTTTAACTCTTGTATAAATCCTAAGTTCCTCAGCTCCACTAGCTCTTGCAACATCACCCCATGTTAAATCATCACCTTCAAACACTAAATCATCTTTTGCAACACCTTCATCTTCCATTCTTCCCATCAACCTTTCGTTGCTATCATCTATTTCTTTCAAGATAATGGGATCAATGGTATGACGCTCAGTGTATCTTTTCATCAAGGTTCGGTTGTACTTAATGTACACCAAATAATTTAAGCGTTGATGATCCAACCTATTTCTCATCTTGCTATGAATTTGAAAAAACAAATAATTTTTATGATTATATCTCAATATTTTAGTTTTGAAGAATATAAGTTACATTAAATAATGTTGTAACCTAAGACAAAAATTCAATTACATGTAATTGCTTTAGTAACTTACATTCTCAAAGATACTTCAATTTATTTTACAACATGATGCACTACATGTTAGGTCGAGAATCCTCAATGCAAACTTTTGCAAATTTCTAGCACTTGATCCAAACATACCCTACCATTCAGCTACAATTAATATAAATAAATTATTAGTTGAACATTTCACCTATTTTAACCAAACATATATAATAATTTCAATGCACTAATTAATAAAACTAAAGGACTAACCTGGAGGTTTAGTCTTCCTTGTTCTAATGGCAGTCTCATTACCAAAAAAGTCTCTAGCATGCATGTACAAGTCGAGTTGTGATATAATTGTATCTTATTCATCTCTGTTTTTCATTAATCTCGAAATGCAACTACATACATCTTCAAAGATTTTTAAATCTAGGTAAATTCCTAATCATTTTGTATCATAATAGAATTGTGGGTTTAAAAAATACCCAGATGAATACAAAAGCCAATGAAGTTGAACCTCCCACCTCCTATCAATGATTTTCATGATTTTTCCATACTTCTCTTCATTCCCATTAAAGCTTTTGATGATGATTTTTTTCGCCTTTTTCATGGCTGCATAAATATAACCCATAGGAGGTCTCTTTTCACCATCCACCAAACGAAGCACACATACAAGAGGGCCTGACACCTTCAAACAAAACACTATAGTATTTCAAAAAGAAGACATGAAAATTATATTGGTTACATTTTTCTCTTTTGCTCATTTGTCCATTTACTTTCCGTCCAATCTGAACTAGTAAACATATTCCTTAAGTTGTTTCTTTGTTCATTGATACGGGATAAGGTGATAAAGGCCGTTGCAAATCGAGTCTTAGCAGGCCTTAACAACTCTCTTTGCTCAGTAAATCACCTCATCATGTTGAGCAAATCCGTTCTATTATAGATGTAGCCGCTTATGGATATGACTCTCTCTATTGTCTTCTTGATGTGTGGTAGTTTTCCAATATCTTCTAGTATCAAGTCAAGACAATGTGTGACACATGATGTCCAATACAAATGTGGTCTTTTCATTTCCAACAATCTTCCTACATAATTTAAACACATAATAAATAGATAATAAAGTAATCACTTACATAAATAAGTAAATGAAAATTTGAAATTAAATTATAAGTACCTGCCGCCACATAATTTGAAGCATTATTTGTTATCACTTGAACAACATTGGCTTCACCAACTTCCTCGACCCAACTGTCAAGTAATTCAAACAATTTCTCTCCCGTCTTGACCATTAGAAGAAGCATCAATAGATTTCATAAACACGGTCCCTCTTGAAGAATTCATCAAGAAATTCACCAATGACATTTCCTTCCTATCAGTCCATCAATCTGACATAATTGAACATTCATTTTACTTCTATTCTGTAAAATGAACTTCCATTAAAGCCTTTGTGAGAGCCAATTCTTTCTTGAGGTTAGTAACCCTTATATCATGAAAACTTGGTCCCTTGTAACCCACACAATATTGCCCAATTGCCTTAAACACTGGTTTGAAACTAGCATAGTTCACTGCATTAAATGGAATCGCAACATCATACATCTATCTACAAAATAGTATATCAGCTCTCTCATTGGCCTCTTTCTTGTATGCATTGTTGATAGTAGTTTGAGTATTTTTTCTATTTTGAATAATCATTTCTGAATTAGGAGTAAAGAAATGATCCATAGGACATTTCTGCCTCATTCTCTTTATGTAACTACCACTAACACTACCACAGCTTTCCCCTCCATTGCTACCATCACTAGAAACATCCTTTCTTCCCCTTTTGCTAGTAACTTCCGGGTCTTTATCATCTTCATCTTCTAACTCAAACATATCTTCATTTACATTATGACTTCCAAAACTTATTTGATTTTTTTGAGATTTTTTGGCTAGCATATAATTATAATCTTCTATTTCTTTTCTAACATGTTTGGGATATCTTGTACACTTTTTCGAATTTCTAAACCCTCGAACAATGTGTTGCTTTTGTCTATAAATGTCTCCTTTAGTTACTTTATCACAAAAAATACAAATGAGTATACATGTATCTTTCTCATTTAATAAACGAGCATATTTTCATCCTGGATTTTTTCTTCTACTTGAGGCATCTATTTTAATTTCAATCTCTTTGTCCATTTTTATGTATCCTTACAATAAATCTATAATAAAATGACAAATATATTAAGAAAAAAATGAAAATATATACATAATATATTATATATTATAAATTTATAAATTATAAAAATACTCAATCTTTGTCAAACAACTAAAATTATTTATAATTTTTGTTCTAATTGTTTCATAATTTTCATAATTTTTTTCATGATTTTTTTCTATTTTTCGTTAATTTTCAGAATTTTTTTCCCTTTTTTTGTATTAGTTTTTTGAAAATTACATATTTTTTTCAAAGTATTATTCAAAAAATTCTTTCCTAGTTTTTAACTATTTTTTGAAAATATTTTTTTACCTTTTGAAGAATTTTTTCACAACAAAAATAAGTAAAATGAAAAAAATATTTTTTGAGGTTCTTCTTCTTCTTCTCTCCTCTTCAATCCAGCCTTAAGAGTATTTTAGGAGGGTTGTTTCGAGGGTTTTAGGGTGTAACCTGAGAAAGTGGGGGTTTTATAGGGCTTTAAATCACAAAACTACAAAACGGCATCGTTTTGGTGGTGATGTTTTTTTATTTTAAATCAGAACCTCAAAACGATGTCGTTTTGAGGGTTTAGTTTTTTTAAAAAAATCAAAACCAACCCAAAACGACGTCGTTTTGGGTTGTTTTGATTTTTTTAAAAAATATAACCCAACCCAAAACGACGTCGTTTTGCCTTGGATCAGCCGAATACGTTGTCTTCCCCGATGCGCTCCTCCTCCGTTTCGTCTAGTTCCGCCTTTCGCCGCTTCTCCCGCCGTTGCTTTGCCCTTCTTCTCTGACGAAATTTTCCCATTTCCGACGGTGAATCCGGCAAAAAAAAGGAGAGGAGAAGAAGAGGAAGAAGGAGACGAAGGGCGTAGCTGGCTTGATGCCTGCCGCCGCTGAAACTGGAAGTCGACGCCTGCTGCGCCTCACTGGCCTGTGCCTCGCCTGAAGCGAGGCATTTTTTCTGGGAGTGGTGGTGCCTGAGCTTTAGGCGCGCCTTTCATAACTATGTCTATCCATCTTCATGTTAATTTCAAATTATCCTCAAGCATGTGTTCTATCTCGAAAGAAGAGAGGAGGAAGATATCTCGAGTATCATATGCATCTACCACGAGAAATTTAATATTTGTAATGATTTGTACAAGATTAGATACTGCACAAGCAGTGAAAGTGGTTAGTCAATTCATGACAAATCCTAGATTAGAATATTTGAGTACTGTGAAAAAGATTTTTAAATATCTGAAAGGAACTTCAAATACTACAATATGCTATGGAAGTTCAGATCTTATTATCAGAGGTTATTTTGATGTAGACTATGCTAGAAATATTGTTAATAGCAAGTCTATAATAGATTATGTTCTTACTCTTGTTGAAGGAGTTATAAGTTTGGTTTCAAAATTGCAGCCTATTTTATTTACTTATACGTTAGAAGTAGAATATGTTGCAGCTACACAAGCTAGTAAAGAGGTAATCTGGTTGCAAATACTATTGGAAGAGCTTGGATACAAATAAAATAAGGTTGTTTTATTTTGTGATAGTCAAAGTGCTCTATACTTAGCAAGAAATTCAGTTTATCACTCAAAGACAAAATATATCAGGGTACAATATCATTTTGTACGAAAGAAAGTAGAAGAAGGAAGTGTAAATTTGTAAAAGATTCATACTGGAGAAAATGTAGCGGATGTTTTGACCAAATTGATTTGCACTGACAAGTTTAAATGGTGTAAAATTTCATGTGGCTTAACAAGATTGAAAGCAAGTATTGACAAGCAAAGAAAGTGATTTTTAAATGGGAGGATATTATTTTATTGGAGTTAGGTAAAAATCACCTAGCCTACATCGGAAATCTTTTTAGAGATTTCCAAAATTTTTTCTATAAAATAATTTTTCCTATTCTTTTGAGATTTATTCCTATATATTTTTAATTTCTCATTTTCTTTTGATTGTATTTTACTTAATGATATAATTTATTACTTTAGTTTTGAATTTTTTATCTTTTAAATTATTGCGGATTTAGTTTTATATTATAACAAGAAATGTTATGATAATTGAAAACCATCCAGATAATCAGTTTTGTGAACATAAGCCATGAAATATAATCTCATGTTCTTTGGTTAAATAAGTTTTGGCATGCTCTTAAACAAAATCTAACAATTAGTTATGCTAAACAAAATCTAACAATCAGTTATGTTAAACAAAATCTAACTAAAATTAATTTAACATAACTTAAACTATAACAATAAAATTCTACTTTAAATTCTTACAAATCAATATAACTTAAATTAAAATATCATTTAATTCATATAAAACTCATTATATAAGAGACAAATTGATTGAGTCGGCTCACATGAGTTGGATGATTTTATCAAACAGAAAACACAGTAAAAAATACATTAAAACAATAATTTCTAACAATGAGTAAACTTCAGCATTATTCTTAATGCTAGTGTGGGAAAAATCTAAAATATTGTGATTGGAGAAACAAACCAATATAAATTAGAACCAAATTAAATCCTTGTAAACAAAATAATTTAAAAACTTTTTTAAGACTACATAGTAATAAGAGGCAGTTGATGGTATTTTTTTGAGTGATCAAGAGAAGACTCAACAAAGATAATGACACGAAGAAGAGAATCATATGAAACAGATAGATTAAACACTAGCATCTACAAAAGAGCCATTGAGGCACGATCTCAAAACTTCACCCAACGCATAAAATCTCAACATAGAGATTGGATCTACCCCGACATGCTTTGAGACTTGCCTTGAGCATTTTTTATAACTAAGAAATTCACATTAATATCATAGAAGATAAGGAAAATTATTATCACATTCATGTTCTATTGATTTTTTATTAATAAGAGAAGCTTCATAAATTGGATTGTCTCCATAAACAACAAAAATATATTAGAAATTCTCATTGAGTTTAAATGATTATATAAAATAATCTTTGTTAATTATATCAATTTTGTTAAGAAGGTTTGATTTGTGATATCAATACTAGTTCTATTATCCTTTTGACTAGACTTGATATTTTTTATAACAGAAAAAATGACCAATTGAACATCTTCTATAGGTTTGTAAGTAGCGGGTATCTCACTTTCAAATGAGTAGGTGATGGATCCCTCTCCATGTTTGAGAGATGTCTCACATATAAAAATATTAGTATTTTTTAATCCAATAGAGACTACAATTTATTGGCTTATCAAAAGAGCAATATTAGATTAGTTTAAAGATTTAAGAACCCCTACTAATAACTTTTTGAGTAGTATGTGACTCATATATATTGTATATTTGTAATATATTTTATAAGAGTACAAGTTGTATATCATCAATTTTGTCTGGAATAAGGGACATAATACTTTCTATGAAAGAAAAAAATATACAATGAATGGTACACACTTGTATTATTTAGAAAATATTGAATCATCACAATAAAAATAGAATACATTTCATATCTAACATCAATATATAACATCATACTTTTGTTATAATTTGTCATAGGCCCATTGAATTTATTAGTTAAATTTTTAAATGATGATACTACTAGTTTAAATGTCTTTTTTATCATGTCATTATTATATGATTCCAATCAAGCATCTTCTGGAAGGAGAGGGAAATTGAGGTTTCCTAAATTAGAAGTTAGTATTTTAGATTGGAAACCTAAATTAGAAATAAAATATAATTATAGATCCATAATTAGAATTTTTAAAATATTATCATCACAGTTGAATTTGACTTCTCTGAATAAGAGATTATAAGGGTTTATTTTAATATTGTCAAATTTGGAATCCTAATTTTTGAGGGTTCCTAAATTTTGTCCTAAAATAGGATTATTGGAGTGCCAAATTGTTGCTTCTAAATTCAACATATAATCATAGCAGAATAAATAGAACAAAACAATATTTCATAGCTAAATTAGGGGGTTTACTCAGTTCATCTTATAGTTGGAATGTATATTAACTGAGATGATTAATCAAAAAATATAACAAACATCTTGAGATGATTAATCAAATATTATATATCTATAGTCTTGCATATTTTATTGTAGATGAAAGTAAAAACAAACATATTAGTAAAATGACTAGTAAACTTATACGACGTAGATATATTTTTAGATACCATTGGGTAGAACCTATATTAACTGCTACTTTATTGATTAATTTGGTGATGTCTTTTATTATTTTAAGTTATTTCTTATATCAACTTATGTATTTAGAAGAGTTATTTTTTTAATCGTTTATTTAGTATTTTTGGGTACATATTTGTTTATTCTTATTCTATTTTTTCTCTTTGGATGAGAGCATCCAACTTGTAGTTTACCCCATCCATGACCATGTATCTATATTACTTATTTCTTATGTGTGTGAAAAAAAATGAAGGAATTATGGTTTGGCTTTTCTAATTTTGAATAATAACAAAATAACACGGTCATCTTCATTATTTTTCTCCAAGTTAATATCCAACAATCTTAGAAAAGTAGTGGGTACTTTATTTTATTTTGTGGCTTTATCACTTTTATTAAATTATATTTACGATGTCATTAATACTTTCAGCAATGTGCTTGCAAGGATATCTTTGGATTGAAGAACATTCTCTACAAACAATAAATATGAAGTCTTCTCAAAATATAACTAGATTTTACAATCATGTGGGATAATGTTTCTACAATTCTTAAGGTAATAAAAATTTCATCCAATTCCTTAAATTGATGTCGGTTCAAAGGTTTACTATGATATCCTCATGTAACTAGTCACTTATTTCTTATCTAATCTATCTTTTCTCCAATCAATAGAGGTGTCAGAATACTTGGTTTGGTTTATTAAAATATGTAGGTAGGATCGGCCCGCCTATTTTTTTATATATCTTAAACACTTTTTTTTTAATTTTAATTATTATAAAAAATTTATAATTTAAAATTGTATAAAAGTTTTTAGGTTTCTTTAACAAATTTGGTAAAATTAAAATTCCTACACTTTAATTTTGCTAAATTACTTAATTAAATGATACTTAAAAAAATTAAATGTAAATTATAAATATTATTGAAAAAGTAATATGATTGTTTATTTATAAGATATAAAAAAAATAAAATTAGAATTTAAAATTTTATTAATGATTGTTTCATTTAAAATTTTATTAAGTAAAATAAAATGTTATAAAATTTTATTCAAAAAAGAATACAATTTTAATTTATTTATAAATTACATTTTATTTTTTTAAATATATATATATTTATATATATTTATTAAACTCATTGGCAACAATCATTTTCTTTAAGTGCATAGTTAACTTTTTATTTTCTACTATGTATTATTTTTTTTTATCAGCATGTTTTAAATCTTTAGCCTTGTAAGTATATAGACCATGTTTAATGTTAATAAATTTTGATTTTTAATTATACTTTCAATTATGCTGAATACTAAATTGGAATAAACTATTAAAATATAAATAATTAAGATTTAACATGCTAAACAAGTAAATATTAAAAAACTTGTAGATTGTACCTCTACCAATCTAAGATTTTGAATTTTTGGAATTTGTATGTGAGTTAATAATAACGAATTTATTTCTAAGTACTTAGGGAGATTTGAGAGTGGATGATTGATAATTTGGCATTGATACTTGAACCAGATAAACTGCGAACATTTTTTGCTATAACCTAAAAAAATTTAATATTTTTTTTTTTTGATCAATTCAAATGGTTCCAACAAGTGTATTGTGAGATTCATGAATGATGTTAGGATGAGAGCATGACTTCCAAGTGTGCTCTTATAATAATACAAATTTTTTTATTAATCAAATCACAATAATGATAACATAATTTTTACGGATTATAACGTCAACTCTTCTAATAATGTATGTCGATCAAGATTTATTCTACTTATTTCACAACCATCTTGAAGAATAAACTTTGTTTAAAAAATAATCAATTTGAAAACTATGCATATGATGATACTCTTATATCATAAAAATGCAAAAAAAAAAAACATCATAATGCATTCATCTCAAATTCTCAATATGGAAATTAATAGTATAAAAATTAGTTGGAACGCTCTCACGTCAATGACATTCATCTCTTAGAGTTGTGTTGTGATAGTATAGTTTCTAGAATTATTAATCATCTTGAATTCATCAAGTATAATGCTCCCGTTCTCAAATTTTATCAACTCATAAACAACAAAAATGTTAGAATTGAGTCAATAAAAATAAAAATGATTAAATGCATATAAACTCTCAAGAATGAACATAATATTAAATTTAATGTTCTAATCATCTAGATGTAAAATTTTTTATTAGTACTCATGCATTAATTTATGTGTAATTATTCAAAAACTATTAGATCTTATAATAATTTTGAAATTAAAAGTATTTATATGAAAGTAGTATTCGGATGGTTGATCACTTGGAAAGTGGAAGTCCTCATATTGCATGTATGTATTGGAGGTCATGTATTGATGCGATAACAAGTACATTCGTTCAATGATGATAGATTTAATTATTTGATACTCATCAGATACAGTTTCTTTAATTCTTGGAGGTAAGAGTATTGAGATATTAATCGCTCATAGATTTTGAGCAAAGCACGAGCCTTGTACATTGGGTATGATTTTTATTCATAAATAAGTTAAAATAAAAAGCACCCACAACCAAGGTTGTTCTAATTTTTTATTAATCTCCCACATTTATCTAGGACAATCTTTGATATTACATGTGAAATCAAGTGTTTTGTTTATATTAATGTTTTTTATATCACAAGCAATTTATGATTTAAACAAAATTTTTTCATAAAGCATAGGACTATTGTCTTCTTTTTGGATTTTGGAAGAAGTTATTTTTCAAGAAAATGTTCCTTTATTAGATGTGGCCAGATTTGGTGCAAACTGCAAAAGATGGAGGGGCCAATGCTGTTGAGACTTATGTATTTTGGAATGGTCACGAGCATACTGAACCTTTCAAGGTGAGCAAAATGTTAGATGGATGATATATATGACATGATATAAGAGTTGCTTTAAAAACTATCAATTCTTGTTAATTTTCTGTCATTTGCCTTTGGATAATTTCAGTATAATTTTGAGGGACGATTTGATTTGGTCAAGTTTGCGAAGGTTGTTCATCTGGCTGGGATGTATCTAATTCTTCGTATTGGCCCTTTTGTTGCAGCTGAATGGAATTTTGGGTGTCAAATCATTCTTCCCTTCTACTACTTGATCTTCATTGGCATGTGTATTTTTGCATATTTTTTATTTCTGATTCTTGTTCTTACCAATTTTTCTTTTCTTGCCTCTCTGCCTTATTTTATGCAACAATGCAAACTTAGAGGAGTGCCAATGTGGTTACATTATGTACCTGGAACAGTTTTTCGAACTGATAATAATAATTTCAAGGTATGAATTCAGTTGTTCTTTTATAGTGTTATAATGTTTATTTTGGACAATGTTTTTTTATATATTTTATTTTACATTTTTGAAAGAAGTATTTGACATATGGGCTATCATAGTTTTTTTTTGCCTATTATATAAGAATATTTGATGCATGGTTTGCTTTATTGAGTGTGATTACATTTTTATTTCCTATTATGTAACCCAAAATTTTATATGGTATTAGAACTAACCCTAGGGAAAATGAAATCCCAAGGGTGTGTGTGTGAGAGAGACTTAAACCCTAGGAGGCACATTCGTTGTGCACAAGTCTTCATTGTCACTTATCTATTGTGTGCAACAGAAACCATAATCTACATTTATGTCGACGCTTATTAGATCGACACTAACCGAGCACCGTTGCCAGAATAAAGTGATGAAATTCGAAAGAGCAAGTTTGTCTATGGAAGTTCAATGATAGTAATTTGAATCCGGCGATAGTATTTGGTTTAGGTAGAAAAACTAAATCATGATTTAAACTGGGCAGAGTACTCTAAATCAATTTTGGGTTTCTGCAAATTTTCAGTAGATTTTGGTTCGGGTAGAATTTTTGGGCAACTTAAAATTTTAATTCTTTTGGTGATAGATTTAATTAGTGATGAAACCCTAATTTTTGGTTGTTTTGAAAAACCCCTAACAACTAGGGTTTACTTTTTTGAATGAGCAAATTCATAATTTTTGAATTAACAGAATGATATTTGTTGATTGTTTTCATATTTGAGGAGTTTTTGATATGAAGTAGATATGCATGAGATTTTTCCTATAATGCACTTATTGAAGTTATTCTGGATTGTTTAATGACTCAGGATGAGACTTCAATATCATGCTACTATCAAGAATAATTTATAAATTAGTAAATAAAACCATGCATAATATAATACATGTAAACATAGTTGATTTGTACAACTATGTTATTTTTTGTGGAAATTAATCAAAAGAACAATATCAATAAAATTATATAAGTTCACTTAGAACGAAAGATAATCTAGTTTTGAATTTGATTCCCAAAGAATAAGTGTTTTCTACTAGAAAATACAAGTACAACATGCTAAGGAGTGTTCTTTATATCTCATCAACATTTTAAAATTATTTCTCATTGAGTGCTTGTAAATCAATAAAAAATATAATTTATAATTCTCTTTTCAAGCTGGTGCGTTAATATTTAAAATATCAAGTTTGAAGAATATAAATATAAGTTGAGATCTTTTCAAGGCCTTTATGAAGATACCAGCTAATTGATTTATTGTATGAACTTAAGATGTAACAATAGTTCCAACATGAATCTTCTCCATGAGAAATATACAATTCATTTCTATGTATTTTGTCTATTCGTGAAAAATTAAATTCGAAGATATTTTAATGTATGACTGTCATGATATAGAGTAGTATGAGAATTAAGTGAGGGTACTCAATCTCATCAAAAATGTACCTAATCTATTGTATCTCACATGTGATTGTTGCCATCTCCCTAAACTCTATCTCAATATTGAAACTCAGAATATTTTATTCTATTATTTTTTTAGCAAACAAGATGCCTCTAAGAAAAGTATAAAAATCTATAACTGATCTCATTTTCATACAAATTAGTGTCCAATTCAAATAAAAATTATACATTTATTAAATATTGTCTATAATTTTTATCTAATAATAAAATATAATAAAATAAAAAAATATCAAACATAAAAATTAAACATTAATAGAGCTCTCATTATCCAAACATTCAAAATTTCAAAATAAAATAGCAAATATCATTAGTGATTGTGATTTCTATCATCACAAAAAATTTAAAATTTTAAAACAAAATAAATACTCACGTATCCATATCTAAATCTAAATCAAGAAAATATTTATTAAAATTATCCCCATCATCAATCTTTTATTTTTTCTCTTTTTCATATTTTTCTTTTGATGAATAGATCATTTTTTCATTTTCATCAATCAAAGCAAAAGTAATAGTATGTTTAGAGTTAGATGGTATTGACTTTAATTTTAGTATTGGTATTCGCTTGGTTTAGTTCTTGTATGAACCCTAAGCTCCTCAGCCCCACTAGCTCTTGCAACATCATCTCATGTTAAATTATCATCTTTAAATATCAAATTATCTTCTACATCACTTTCATCTTTTATTCTTTCCATTAACTATTTGTTACTATCATCTATATCTTTCAAGTTAATGGGATCAATGATATAATGCTCAGCATATCTTTTCATCAAAGTTTGGTGGTACGTAATATACACCAAATCATTAAAGCATTGATGATTCAACTTATTTCTTATTTTGCTATGAAACTAAAAAAAATAAATAGTTTTTATGATTATATCTCAATGTTTTAGTTTTGAAGAATTTAATTTATTTTAAAGAATATTATAAAGAGTCTAAAATACAAATTAAATTACATGTAATTATTTTAGTAACTTATATTCTCGAAGATACTCCAATTCCTTTCACAATCCGATGCACTACATGTTAGGTTGAGAATCATTTAGCTGTAATTAATATAAATAAATTATATTAGTTGAATATTTTACCTAGTTTAACCAAACATATATAATAATTTCATTACACTAATTAATAAAACTAAAGGACTAACGTGGAGGTTTAGTCTTCATTGTTTTAATGATAAACTCATTACCAAAAAAGTCTCTAGCATACATGTATAAGGGTAGTTGTGATATAATTGTATTTTATTCATCTCTGTTTTTCACCAATCTCGACACGTAACTACATGCATCTTCAAAGATTTTTAAATTTAGGTCTATTCCTAATTTTTTTGTATCATAATAGAACTATTGATTCAAAAAATACTCAGCTGAATGTAGAGGCCGATGAAGCTGAATCTCTCATCTCTTATCAATGATTTTCATGATTTCTCTATACTTTTCTTCATTAATATTAAAATTTTTGTCAATGATGAATAATACTCTTCCAAAAAAGATACAACTCCGTGTATACTAAGTCAAAGAGTTGCGCCAATGTAACTTTATCGTGAATAATTTAAATATTGATTGATTGTACTCATTACATAAGTTATATCTAGTTTGATGATAATCAGATAGTTATAATTAATTATGATTTTTCTAAATATACTAAAATCAATTAAAGGAGTTACATTGGATATGAAATCAATACCTAGCTCAATTAGAATATTCACTAGAGTATAATCAAAAAGATCAATCATTGTGAGAGTATTAGTTATTTATTTTTTTTGTGACAAAACAATATCTCTCATGGAATAGATGTTCTTTATATAAATAAAGTACTTGAGCCTTCCAAGATTCTTTGTTTGGAATTGTGATAGAATTTGCTTATTGAGTTGAGTAATTCAAACTCATCATCACATATAATAAGAATATTATCTATATCCACAATAAGAAAGATTAACTTATCATATAAGCTCTTCCAAAAAAAAAATGTTTAAAATATGCTTGCGTAAATCAAAAGAGGTGATTGATAGTGAAACCCTTGCCATCCAATTCCTTGTTGATTGTTTTAGGCCATACAGTGCATGTTGTAATATGTAAATTATGTCTTATTGTACTGCTCGAAATTTATTTTTTTTGGTAATCACAAAGAAAAATATTATTCATTTCTAACTAGTGTATTATATATGCATGAGATGTTCTTTGTGAAATGAGTATCTCTATGGTGATCATTTTTGTCATCGGACAAAACATTTACTAGTAATTCATATTAAATATTTGAGTGAATTCTCTTATTATAAATTTTATCTTAAGATAATTCATCTTTTCATTTGTACTGTCCGAATACTCACTTGCAATTAATAACATATATTTTAAAAAAATTCTCGAGTACAATGAGAATGAAAAATATCTCTCTTTCAATATGATTTGACATTAGTGTCACCAATAATATGGTAGTCTTATTGGCAAGGGGCAAGATTTCCCAACCTTAGGGACATGAGTTTAATCTTTAAAGATGTTAGATATGTTTTCTCCATTGTGTCTTTACTAAGGCAAGGAATAATATGGGATGAACTTGGGGGAAGAGGGGGGATAAAAAACATGGCTTGATATTATTTGAGTGAGATAATATCTTAGAAAAAGATCAATATTTAAATATTGTCAAGAAAAATATAATAGAAGTAAAAGAAGAGAAAATGTGTGAGTATGATAATACATATTAAATAATTGTCAAGATTGTTTTTTTTAAGAAAATAATTGAATAATTAGAATAAGCTCATGAACTATTAGATCATTTGGACTCGAAAAAAAATTTATCTTATCAGAAATTTCATTCTTTCTAAAATCAAGTTGATATCTACTTACTAATATATGATGACTAAAAAGTAGTATCATCATAGTATGAACCAAAAAATTTAGATGTAGTGAAATAATGATTTTCTCATTTGGTTGGAGGCCTAATTGGGATCATATAAGAGTAAGAAAAAGTTATAGATCTTGATATATATATATATATATATATATATATTCTATAATTATTTATATTAGGCTTGTTAAAAAATAAGTTATACTAAAAGAAATAATATTAGTATTTATTAATATTCTACCAAACTATGATGAGTAACACTTGTATTTTTTTTGGGTATTGGAGTATTTAATAACGATATACGCATTGTTTTAGGTGCTATTTTTTCTTGACCTGGGAAGATATCATGAACAAATTAATACTCTAAAAACTATGAAAGATAAATTGAATAATTTCTTTCTAGAATATATAATCTAAAAGAGCATATGCTGAGAAAAAAATAAAAGTAGATATTTAGTGGATGAGGTAGTTTGTAGTCATCATCTCAACTTCTCAAGGGTGCTTCAGAACACGCACTCAAAAGAGGAGTGTTCGAGTCATATTAACCGAATATCTTTTCTTCTTGTTTGTAACTCAAATCTAAGGGACTGAGGGTGTGCTGGCGCATGAAGTTTAATATATGATCTTGTGAACAAAATAAGTACTAAAATATCTGACACATGCTCAATTGCATTGTATGAGAGCACCATAAATGTGGGCTACCACGAGCATATTACCAATGTTAGACAAAAATTCTTAATCATAATTTTAGTGCGAAAGAAAAATATTTCCTTTTGAGTAACTTATCTTGATACTTTGAAAATATCTAAAATATTCTAAATATTTCATCTAAAACTTAGTCTCTTAGAAATGTTTTAGTTGAGGTTTTGTTAAATCAGCTATAAGAGATTATTTCATGTCATAAAGAGTATTTTGGAATATACACATCGCGAATGTGCTCCTACGAATAATAAAACTTGTTTCTTGCTCCATAAATATCTTTTTTTTTTCAAAATTATCATAAAGTAATACATTTCTTATATCTTATTGATATACAATCAATTTGTAAGATGTATTAACAAAAAATAACCACCTAATCGTGGTTATCTTAGTTACAAGGACAAAAAATATCTCAGTGATCAATATAATAAGTCTGTAAATTTTATGGCTATCAACATGACTTTGAGCCAACCAATCTTCCTTTTAGATCTAGTCTTCATCATGTAAAAATTTACTTAGTTTGTTGTTATCCTGAATGACTGAAGATCTCATAAAGAGTCAACGTTCATGTAGATGTCAAGAGAGTAAACAAACGTGAACATGTAGTACTAAAATGAGAATAAGAGAATATTCATAATAATAAATGCAAAGTAGAATATGTTTTGGTTTCTTTCATAGAGTGTTTGGAAGGTCAAAGTCAATATTTCAAACTTAATCAACTGGTGTGATAGAAGATTTATCTGGATAAGGTTGTGGATGTATTCAAGTTTATGCCTTTAGGTTGGGATAAAGTTTTCCAACTCTTATCTCTCTTTTTTGGGAAGACCCATATCTCGTGTCAACTAGGATACTTACACCAAGCTCGACTTCCTTACAGTTTCAGAGGAAGTCTCACTACTATTAGAAAATAAGGCTTTCTACTCCTGAAAATCAATTGTGCTAGTATTATTAAGAGTAGCCGTTACTTTGTGAGGAGTAATAATTGGACATAGAAATGATTTATTGACTATGATTTTTAAAGGTGCATTATCTTGTATTAAGTCCTTGAAGGATTTGACCTCAAAAAATATTGTATTCATACTCATAATGATCTTTCTCGTCTATGATATGCAATACTAGTAACTCATTTGAATACTAGAGTATTCAAGTAAGACATATTTTAACTTGATATGATGAATATCTATTTTTTTTCTATTTGGAATAAATAATGAACAAAACAAATAAATTCAAAATATGTGATGTGTGCTTTAAAAGAAAATAATATTTAGTTGATTAGAAAATTAATGATTAATATCGCTTCTCCCCAAAAATATTTAGGAATACTTATATGTTATAAGAGTGACATTACATGATGTCTGAATAATTCTCAAAAAAATAAGAAATTTAATTAGATATATATTTTAATTTTATAGTATTATCATATCTCAATATTTTAATATTATAATCAAATCGAGCTTATATTTATTTATAAAAATTTATAAATATAAATAAAATTTAAGATTTTTTTTTTAAATTTATAATCATATATATCTTATATAATTATTAATAAAATAATAAAATATCTGACTATCATGTATGGTTATTCTATATAGTTCTTAAACATATAAATGAATCAGATGGAATTAGTCTATCTTAACCCTCTTTTGATGTGTCAAATAAAATGCTTTATTATGATGCACAACTAACATGTCTTATGGTTAATAAAAATTCTCCTTTATGTTTGATTTCAGAATTTTTAGCTTATCTAATGATGGATATCAAAGTTAAGAGTATGCAATCAGTGGATAAATGATAGCCAAACACATAGAGAGGTTCTAGTCAGTTGAAAAAATAGGTACAACCCATCTTGCTCAATCCACAAGAAGCTATCTGCCTAGTTTTTTGATCCTGCATAGAGACATCAGAAAAAATAGGTACTACTCAACTCACCTCTGTCAAATAATGTGATAAATTAGATATTTATTTAAATAATTGACTAAAAATAAATTATGATAAGATTATAATACAAATAGAATGTGTGTCAGAATAAAAGATCAAACATTAATATTGCTATGCACTTAGCCCATACAATGGTGTCGTTGGGCATAACAATATCAAAAAAATCATGTACTCAACAAAATAAAAAAAAAGGAGTATGATCACATGTGACATGTGTATTGACTCATAAATCTATTAACCAAGAGTGTGAATGAAGTAGTGAGATGAAAGAATGATATATGGTGAAGTATCTCGAAAGGAGCTAGTAATGCTCAAGGAAAGAAGTTTGAAGTACTTTTGAGTAAGCATAAAATGATCAGTATGTGTACACATTAAAGTTCTAGTTTAGGTAGATCCAGTACTTGCTATATATTCTTTGGGGCATTTGTTTTTTCTGCTTATCGCTGAAATCAAATCACGTTCAGCTTTAAGCCGAAATATGTTATATTTTTTAAGGCTTTTCACTTAAAATTATTTAAAAAATGCTTAAACCATTAATCAATTTTTTTGGTTTTTTCTATTCAGAAAAAGATATATCAAAAAATGCTGGATCGAAAAATGCTCGATCCAGCATTTTTCGACTTCTTGTTTGAAAACGAAAAATCCTCCCACCCTTATGAAAACTAAAAATCCTCCCTCCCTTCCTATTCGAAAATGTTCTCTTATATCCAACTCCATTTTCTTGTCTGAAATACAATGGAGCTACTTGACTCAGCCGCTAATCCCTCAGCTCACTTGCCCTTAGTTTTCATGACTCTCCCAAATTTTCAAATATCTACCGGTAAATTATTCTCTATTTTTTATCTCTATCTCTAGGTTAAAATGCTCTAACAGCACAAATTCTTCTTTATTTTTTCTCTAAAATTCTAATTAGATTTTTTTAATTTTGATACTTTGGCCAACATGTTCATTTCTAGTTTTTACAGGTATAATGTCCTAGGACACGTGCATCATCATTCAAATAAGAGACATACCTATCAACCTTTGTATGAGTATAATGTCATCATGCAAAAACAATTTCTTCCAAATCATTATTTATGCAGAAAAATTATATTCTATTCCATATAAATAAGAAAAATAATACACAGATAAATGCAATATAAATAATTAGAGGATAACTATAATGAGTAATAAGTAATACCTATTATAATATTTTTCACTTGCACAATTCTTTATCTAAAAAATTAATAAAACAAATACTCAATAAACAAATTTATAAGCCAAAACAAAAATATCTAAAATACCAATTGAATAAATATTTTTTGGGTATAAAATATACATTTAAAATCACAACTAAACTAGTTTGATAAAATTAATGCTTTTTTTAAATAGATGTTTGTAATGAGAATCCATCACATCAATCAGATAGTTCAAGTTTATCATCAAGTAAAGATGAAAATATAAAGTCAACAGTGTCAAGTTTTTTAAAAAAAAGATCGTATTATTATTTCATTTATTAAGAGACTCTTCTATTAATAAAGAATGAGTTTCTACATCATTGTTTATAGGCTCAATTTTCATTAAAGAAGTTTTAAATGACCCATCTAATATATGTTATGAACTAATACGAATGGAAAAGTATGAATTTATTTCTCTATGTCAAATGTTTAGAGATAAAAGATGGCTTGTTGACAGTAAATATTTGAGTGTTGAAGAGAAAATGACCATATTTTTAATGACTTAAAGTCATAATTTTTGAAATTGATTATTAAAGAATAGATTTCAATACTCAGGCTAAATAATTCATAAATACTTTCATGAGATTTTAGTAGCCATGGTGAGCTTATAAAGGGTAATAATTACTCTATTATTTAATAATAATTCAAATGGTATCTATAATCATCGGTTAAGATAAATTTGTAAGGTATAATACTTTTTATGTGTAAATGTTTTCATCATATTTTTTTTATTCTAATTTAAAAATAAACATTTATATTGGTAATTATTTTTTTTAGAAGGGTGCTATTGGTGTAATTGATGGAACTCTTATCCATCCATGCATTCTCCTGAACAACAAGTATCATTTCGAGATTGTGGGAGAGGAGAATATTTTCAAAATATTTTGGTAATTTGTGATTTTGATATGAACTTTAAGTATGTAGTTGTTAGATGAGAAGAAATAGCTAATGGTTCAAGAGTCTTGATGGAAATAATTCGTAACCAACAACATAATTTTCCCATGCCCCCGTTAGGTAAATATTTTTGTTTTATTTTATTTATTGTTATTTTTATTTAATAACATTATAATATACTAAATTATCTCTTTTAGAAAATTATTATTTAGTGGATGTAGCATATACATACACTAGAGGTTTTATGATACTATATTGTAATATATGTTATTGGTTGACTAATTTTCATAGTGGTGGTAAAGTTGTAGGAAGAGATGAGATATTCAACTTATGTCATGTAAGATTAAAAATGTTATTGAACGTGTATTTGGTGTTGTTAAGACACGTTTTCCAATATTGAAGAAAATGACATTTTATTAATATGCTACACAAACAAAAATAATCATGACATGTTTTTTCATTCACAATTTTTTTCGACAAGTCTCAGTTGCAGATAAATTATTTTCTGAATATAACACTGAAGATAGATGTGTCAAATGAGATGTGCCGGGCTGGCCTGGCCCATTTTTAGTCGGCTTGATTGTGCTTTCGTGCCGGGCCAGACACGGTTTTGTGGAGGTTAGCCCGACACGAGCCCGCGGCATGAATCTGCCGGGTTCGGCCTTATTGGGCCAAAGCCCTAATTTAAAAAAAATTAGGGTTCGGCATGTGCCGTCGTGTCGCCATAATGCCGAAACCCTAATTTTTTAAAAAATTGGGGTGACTCGGCTCATGCCGAGGTACCGTGCCAACGGGCCACGACATCGTGCCAGGTCAGGCACGGCACGAGGCCCGGTTGGCTTCGGCACGGCACGACACGGTTGGTACCGTGGACTGGCACTGCACGAGCACAGGAAATTCTTGTTCCGTGCTGGCTTAGGCACATCGGAATCGTGCCATGCCTCATGCCGGACCAGACCGGCCCGGCCCGGTTGACATCTTTAACTGAAGAGGAATTGGAAAGTGATAGTGACAATTGAAATCAATGCTCAATTATTATTAATTTTTTTACAGTTGTTGATCAAGAGTTCATGCTACAATTTCAAGATTATATTGCAAATGAACTATTTCAAATGTTCAATTAACTTGTCATTTTAATTTTTTTCATTGTACAAAATGAGATATCAAAAACAAGTATCAAATATTTGTCGTTTTAGTTTTTTTTCATGGTTAAAAAAATATCAAATATTATGATTTTAGTTATTTTAAAATTTGTACTTATATTTAATGTTTTTCTTTAAATATACATGAATATGTAATTGAATTAAAATATTATAAATTTAATTAATGTTTGTGTTTGTAGCTTTTATAATGGTTATGAAATGAGATTAAATATTGACATTAAATGTAATATCTTTAGATATTTGAATATATTTAGTTAAAATTTCTTAATATATTAAGTTGTTAAGATGTTCATTTTTAGTATGTAAAAAATAAACAATTTAATCTTTAATAGAAATAAATATAAAAAAAAATAACTTAATACTTAATATTATTAAGTACCTTTCACATTCAGCATTAAACTCAAAAAAAAACATATCACCATGTCACATTAATATATAATAACAATAAATTCGCAAACTCATAAAGCATGTAAATCCACATAATCACTAAATACCCCACAATATGTCAATAAAATATGATAGTAGTAACCACACTAACCATCACAACTATTGTCATTGGACTATGATGCTATGATGGTCCACAAATGGTGCCATAATGAGAATCATCATGGGAATCACTAAAATTCACCACAATCCACTAAAAGTGTCCAAAAAAAATTCAATAATCCATTTATATATGCTCAAATATAATAATTTATCTTTTTCATACATGAAAGCAATTCAAAATGGTGTTATCGAAGCTTTCTAGAACTAGAGCCATCATTAGAGGCATTATTTGCTGGTGAAAACCCTTGCTAGCACTTGGGTATGGTGCATTGCCATCCTAAACACATGCATTGCCCTTGTTTAGTTTCAAATATTGCTCTGATATCATGTTATGATTGAACTCGTCATGGTTTTGGTGATGTTCTGGGAGGGGAATAGAAAATAAAAAAGTAAGAGAAAATATAGAAAAAAAAAATATTTTTTCATTAATTCATAACAATTTAAAAAATAACACACACACACACACATATGGATGGGGCATCATATATTTGGGGTGCTCCTATATAATATTTTAAGAAAGAAAATAAATAAAAAATAAACCTACTCAATAAACTAAACTTCAACATAACTGTACATCAGTGGATGCTTTTACTGAGCTAGATACTAATCTTTTATTTGATATTAACTTTCTAAATGACTTGACCACACATATAAAAAGTATATGGAAGATTAATTATATAACTATTTGCACACTAAATAAAGTTTATGTAGACAATAACTTGATATAACTTTTTACATACTTTGGTATCTAAAGAAATGTCTAAGTCTTGATATCTCTTTTAGTAATCATATACATTTTTAGTTAATTAATTTTTAGAAGTTAGTTGACTCTTGTTTGTACGGAGATAGAATTTATTTTAAGTTATTGTACTTATCTTAGAAATAATATTATCTTTTAGAGATATAAGAGACAATCATAGTCTTTAGTTTTTGTATAGAGATAAAATTCAGGGTGATGGCGACACATACTTGTGAGATAATTTTGATTAGACATCTTCTAAAGGAGATGAAGATGGAATGTTTATTTTTTTTTTCTTACAATTCTTTACTGTGATAGTTATACTGTGAGACATATTATTTCAAATTTTGTGTTTTTCAAGTGGATAAAACATATTGAGTTCAATTAATTCTTTCTTATGATGAAGATTCATTATGAGAATATTTATTCATCATATTTATGAAGGCTTAAAGAAAATTTTAACTTATTTCTTTTTCTTTTAAGTTTGATGTACTGAATATTTATGCTTTATCTTGATGAGAAACAATATTTATTGTTATTTATTTTTGCATATATATTTTTTGATGAGAACACCTAACTTGAGGGATGACCCAAATTATTTTATTTATATTTATAATTTTAAGTTTATGTAGTACTATTTTTATATTTTCTGAGAGTTTATATTATTGGTGGATAATTTTCATATTGTTTTTTTCTACAATATCACATTAAGGCTTTAAGAAGAATTGGTGCTTGTTTTTTTTAATCATACTTGATCAATTTTGTTATATTTTATTATTAAATTAGTTTTTATGGTAACATTGTTAAAAGACTTCCAACGTTTTAATAAAAAAAGTAAGTGATTTAGGCCTTAAGTAATGATGACATCCCCTGCCTTTAATTGTATTTCAAAACAATAAAAAAAATTGTATTTCAAAACATTATCTGACAAGATGCTAAGAAGACCATTTAACTATAAAAACATTATCTATGTTTGCCTTAGCTTGAAAGAATTACACATGTAATCTCAATTATGTTGGATTGGCAATATTAATTTCTGGTTTTGTCTTTCTTTTCTGCTAAATTGCCCTTAGCCACCTATTGATGAAGGCCATCTGTACTAATCCGCTGTTACGTGTATTGTAGTATTACATGAAGATATTCATGACGCATATTGTGAACCTAATGAAGCAAGAAAAACTTTTTGCATGGCAGGGAGGTCCCATCATCTTAGCTCAGGTATGATTTATCAAGAATCTTTTTTTTGTGATTTTTTCATCTACATGGCAGTTTAACTATCTGATTTTGAACTTAATTTTTTTTATAGATTATAAAAAAAATTAAGTTCACTAAACAATTATCATACTTGAGGTTTGATAATATCTTGATATCTCCTGTTTGAACTTAGTAAGCAAGAAAAACTTATTGCACCTCGATGTGCAAGCAAGGCACACTGAGGTGCAAAACTTTTTTGGAGCATTGAGGCATATGGTGTAAGATTCACTTTACTTAAAAATATGTAAAAATACGTAAAAAATAAGATCTGAGTTTTTTTTTGTAAGATGCACTTTACATAAAAATATGTAAAGATTATATATTTAACTAAATAATTATTTATTATTTTTATTTATTTATGAAATACAATTAAATAAATAATATAAAATTTAAAAACTAAATATTTTTAATATTTTTATTATTATAATCATTTTTATTATTATAATCATTTAAAATTATAAAATAAAAGAATAAAATTTTAATAATCCAACAAACAAAGTTTAAAATTTAGATATTAAATATATCATATGAAACATAAATATGAAAAATCATTAATATTTTCATTAATAATATATTTTGAAAATTTAAAAAAACAAATAAAATAAATTTCATAGGGTTTTCTCAAATTTTAAATTTACAAAATCATTATTATAATCATTCATTTTGTCATCACTCTCGAACTCTCTCATCTTTATTTTTCTTTCCCAATAATTAGGCTATCTCTTTATCTTCATCAATTAAAGCAAGATTCTGAATATGTTTAGAGTTTAATGTTGCTGACTTTGGTGTTGATATTTTGCTTAAATTTACTTTAATTCTTCTATAAACATTAAGCTTCTCAGCTCAATCAACTCTTATAATATTATCCCAATTCCCAAGTTAAATTATCATCCTCAAATATCGAATCTTCAGTAGTATCTTTATTTTTTATTTTTCCTATCAATCATTCATTTTTATCATCTATATATTTAACGGAAATAGGATTAAAAATATGATGCTTATTGAATTTTTTTATAAAGATTTGATTGTACTTAATGTACATCAACTTATTCAAGCGTTGATGTTTCAACATATTTTTCTTCTTGCTATAAATTTGAAAAAAAATCATGATTATTAGATTACATAAAATAATATAATAAATATATTTAATTCATATAATTATTTTAGTAACTTATATTCTTAAAAATATTTTAATTTCTTTAACAATCAGATGCACAACATGTTAGGTTGAGAACCCGTAATAAAAAATTTTGTAAATTTTTAGTAATAGATCCAAACATACTTCATTATT
This sequence comes from Sapria himalayana, assembly GCA_029783825.1. Taxonomy (NCBI): domain Eukaryota; kingdom Viridiplantae; phylum Streptophyta; class Magnoliopsida; order Malpighiales; family Rafflesiaceae; genus Sapria; species Sapria himalayana. The sequence continues at coordinate 246,500 of JAREIK010001397.1, read as the reverse complement.
TAATTGTAATTCTTATAAATAAATTATCAGCTGAATATTTTATTTATTTTAATCAAAAATATAAAATAATTAAAATTAAGTTATCAACAAAATTGAATAATTAACCTAGAGATTTAATCTTTCTTATTTTAATGACAAATTTATTGTCAATAAGATATTTAGTATGCTTGTACAAGTCCAATTGTGAAATAATTGTATCATATTTATTTTTCTTTATCCAATCTCGACATATATTTATATATATATCATCAAAAATTTTTGTATCTAGGTACACCTACTAATAATCTAGGTCCCCATACTTTTTTTCATTTTCATTAAAGTTATTTATAGTCGTTTCTTTCATCTTTTTTATGGCAGCATAAATATAGCTTATAGTTGACCTCTTTTCACCATCCACCATGAGAAGCAAACGTACAAGAGGGCTTGACAGTTTCAAACAAAATACTATAATATTTTAAATACGAAGTATGAAAATTATATTGACTATATTTTTTTTTTGCCCATTTACTTTCTATTTAATCTGAACTAGTAAATGTATTTTTTAAGTTATTTTTTTTTGTTCATTTATATGAGATAAGGTAATCAAGGGAGTTGCAAACCGATTCACCACACGCCTCAACAACTTTTTTACATAGTAAATCATCTAATTATGTTGAGCAATCATGCTTTATTATAAATATAGATGCTTATAGTTATGACTTCTCTATTGTCTTCTTGATATGTGTTAGTTTTTAAATATCATCCAACAATAAATTAAGACAATATATGGGACATTATGTCCAATACAAATATAACTTTTTTAATTCCAACAGTCTCTTTATATAAGTTAAAGTTAAATATGAATATAAAATTTATTTTAATTAGTAATGACTTAAATAAATAATAAAAAAATTCAAATTAAATTTTAAATATTTTCCACAATATAATTTAAAGCATTATCTATTATAACTTTAATAAAATTATTTTCATCATATTTCACTCAACTATCAAGTAATTAAAATACTTTATCTTTTATGTTGATCATAGAAAAAATATCAATGGATTTCATGATTATGGGTCTTCTTGAAAATTTTATCATAAATTTACAATAATTTTTTTCTTCCTATTTGGCCATCCATCCAAATTCCAACATAATTAAGCATTTATTTTGTTTATTTTCTATGAAATGATCATTCATTAAATTATTTGTTAAAATCAATTATATTTTTACATTAATAACTCTCATATCGTAAAAGATTAGTTCTTTATATCCCAAATTAATATTTTCAATTGTCTTGAATATTGGTTGAAAATTAACATAATTAAATACGTTAAATAAAGTTGCAATATCATATATCAATCAATAAAATAAAATATTAGCTTTCTTTTTGATACTTTTCTTATAAGCATTATTAAAAATGAATTGAATATTTATGTTATTTTAAATAATTATTTCTGGATTGAATAAAAAAATAATTTATGAGCTCTTTGTCTTGATCTCTTCGAGCAACTATTACCACCACCATTGTATCCTACATTAGTACTACTAATAAAAATACTATTTGATATCATTTCACTAGTAACATTCATATTCTCATCATTATAATCTTGAAACCCAAATAAATATTCATTTATATTATTTTTCTCAAAACTCATTTGCTTTTTTTGAATTTTTTGATAGGTATACTATTCTAATTCTTTCCTAAAATGTTTGTCTTATTTTATATATTTTTTTATATTTCTATATCTTCCAACAAGATATTTGTTGTTTATAAATGTCTTTATTTGTTATTTTATCATTGAAAATATAAATACGATCATTTCTACCTTTCATATCAAGTTTGCATGCATATTTTTATGCTTGATCTTTTCTTCTATTTGAGAAATATACATCAACTTTAGTTATATTATTCATAAATATTCATTTATATTATTCTTCTCAAAACTCATTTGATTTTTTTTGATTTTTTTTGATAAGCATATACTTTTTCAATTCTTTCCTAACATGTTTGACTTATTTTATATATTTTTTTATATTTCTAAATCTTCTGATAAGATATTTGTTTTATCTAAATATATCTATTTGTTATTTTATCATCGAAAATATAAATTCGAGCATTTGTATCTTTCATATCATGTTGAAATACATATTTTTATGCTAAATCTTTTCTTCCTTTTGAGGAATGTACATCAACTCCAATTCTTTTCTTCTTCCCCAATATTTTTCATCCTTTTGACAATCAAGTTGAGTGTTGTGATAATGATTTTTTTTTTCATTTTAACTTCGACAATGTTGAAAGAATAAAATGTCTATTTGTTGGTGTAGTTTTGAAGTATCTTTCTAGTTTATTTATATATTAGTGAATTAACTATTATGAAATTTATTTTTAAACCAACTTTTATCATTTGCTAAAAATGATTATTATTAAATTCATATTTTTTTCTTTTATTTTCAGGTTGAAAATGAGTATGGGGACGTTGAAAATGTTTATGGAGAAGGGGGAAAGAGATATGCTATGTGGGCAGCTAAAATGGCTGTATCTCAAGATACAGGTGTTCCGTGGATTATGTGTCAGCAGTACGATGCTCCTGACCTAGTGGTGAAACACCTATCAACAATTATTTTATTAATCCACTCACATGTCATAAAAAAATGAAATTATAATCTTCTGTTGATATTATTACATTTTCTCAATATGCATCCATGATTATATATTTTGAAGAAAACATGAAATATATATTTTTTTGTTTCTTAATAATTTGCTTAAAATGTTTTTGAAGTTAATTAAAAAAATTACTTTATTCAGAGTACAAGGCTCTCACTTAACGTGAAATCTTGAGAAAATTAATATCTTGATAGCCTTGTCCTTGAAATTTAATTGTAAGTCTTTGTAGAACACTAAGTCAAAAAAGTGAAAAACATTCAGTAATTTCATGGGAATATCATACAAGTGGTGTTCTGATATTAACTACTACATCATGGCAGTCCACATGCTGGGTACTCTAATCAATAATAAAATAAGTAAAAAAACTAACAATTTTATTTCAAAAACATTTTCAGTTATTTAGACATCTCAATTTCTTTCACCAGCTCATACTTTAAACCCCCAATCATCAATTTTGGTGTTAGAATTCATGTTTTTGATAATCATTGTTATTCTCAATTTTTTAGGTCTTATTTCTATGATGTCGTAACATTCAATGTTGAAGCTCTTCTATTGGTATTAGATATAATGATATTAATATGATATGTATATCTTTTTTTATGATATAGTACTTTTGATTTTTTGATTATATTTTATTTTTTTAAAATATTTTGTTAAATGATTTAATTGTGATATTAATTTTGTTTATTTTGATATTGTCATATAGGATCGAATGTCTTCAAGAAATACTTTATTTGAAACACACCATGATTTATAATGTATTTTTTATCACATTGAGGAAGTCAACTTGATGTTTGACTTTTATTAATTCTTCTTTGATTTATTATTAGCTTATTCTTTTTATATAACAGTGAAGTTGAGATGAAAAAAAGTTGAGATCTATGAAATTAGATATTGAGAAAATTATCTTTCTTGATTATGAGAATTTTAATTTAAGAAAATAAATAATAATTATCTATCATCTATGATAAATTGATGGTGAGAATGTCTATTTAATTTATTATAAGAATGAAAGATTATGCACATTGCATTACCATATCATTAAATTACTTTTTCACTCATATTTTACTTGTTCTTATGCTACTTGTTTTTCACCATTTTATTAAATTAGTACATTTAAGTTTTTTTTTTTCATATCGTTTAGTGTTATGGAAGTTGTTATAGTTTATTTCTTTGTTTAATGGTACTTTTCTTTTCTATGTTATATTGATTGAAGCATTCAATTATTGGGATGCCTTAATAGGATTTGTATGTTGTATAAGAACATTATTTTAATGCATTTTTTTAACATAAAGTATTTAAATTTATTTTTTTCTTATAGCTTTCTATATGATATTAGAGGTATATCCCAGAGAAAATAAATCATAGGATATAAGTGTGAGTTAGAGTTATTCTTAAATGTAATTGTGGCCATAGATTGTACCAACACAATGCACATATGCATAGTCTAGAGGTGTCAAACGGGCAGTGTCGTGCCATACACGACACGGTTAAATTCTCGTGTTGTGCCAAGTATGAGAACGGTGGCGCGGTCCATCGGTCAATCATGACATGGTGGGCACGGCTAAGTTCACGGCGGGCACAACCAAGTTCATGGCAGTGCCTGACTGTGCTTGACCTTGCCAAACGGCAAAGATGCATGAGTCGTGCATATTCGCTGTTACTTGATGGCAGACGGTAGCACGATCACGAGTGCATGGCCTTGATGGCCGGCGGGTGGCTGGCTTATGAGCCTGCCAATTACAATCGGTCATGTGGCCGATTATTTTTTTTTTTAAAAATGGATTACCTCGTGATCAGGTGGTTAAATCTTTTTTAATAAAATTTTGACTACCCAGGTGAATGTGTTGTTGAGCCAAGTACATAGGTCGTGCTTGGCCCGGCATGAGGTATGACTTATGTTGGCCCAGCATGGCATGAACGGTGCCATGGGGTGGGGCCCAACCCGAGGCATGGTTCTGGACCGGGCCGGGCCGAGCACTTCTAAATTGGACTAAGCCACGAGCCGTTCTAGGGCTGCTCAACCCATTTGACACATCTAGCATAGTCTAGAATAAGGATGCTCAGTCATTGTGAATACCCTAAAATTTTTGAGCATCAATGCCGCAAAGAAGTGCACAAGTGGCATGCTGGTGTTGCAATGGTCATGTGACGCTGGAGTGTGGTTTTGAGTGAAATTTAATTTCTAAAAAAAATTAAGGTTCTCCAAAAAAAAATTAGAGTATTAGGGTAATTTTGGATTTTTATTATTTTACCCAAATTAAGCTTTTTAAAATAACTCAATTTAGGTTACTATTTATTTGAGTGATACATTTATTTGGTTTTAAATTAATTTTTGAAAATCCCAAAGTTTAATTGACATATTGAGTATGAAGAAAGATTTTTGTAGGAGAGGTAGATGGAATATGATCTCATTTTAGTGTACATACTATAGGAGGATGAACTATACCAGAGATAATTTTTAGAGATTATTTCTAAAGAAAAGGAAAATAGTACTGCAAAAAGATTGGTTGATTGCCAGAATCTTTCATAATTTCTTACAAAGTTCTTCGATTGTAACACATACTAGATAGAAGTAAATAACATTTTTTTCTAAGTTAATAACATAGATTTCACATTCCATAGGCATTACTGGTTTTATCACTTGTACTTGTTAATTAGATTTTTGAATTATTAATACATGAGCTAATACAACTTTATTGATAATCATGATTTATTTATTATATTTTTTCTGTTTTAAGAATATTGTTGTAGTTAGTAACAAAATCTCTAAAGTCATTGCATAGGTAAACGTCCAAGTTGGTTATTTGTTTTTTGATCATATCATGCTTATTTTTTAATATTTTGTTAGTATGCTTTTAGTGAGTTATATTTTTATGCAACTCAATTCTGTTTTTATTTTTGTATCTACTGATATTTAATTGTAGGATTTAAAAATTTGAAGGAAGATTCTGTTTGATATCGAGTAGTGTGGATTATATATCTTCCCTCTTATAGTAAGATTTCTTTTTATATGTCCAAGTATGTTAGATTATTTATTTATGTATTCTTAACTTTGTTATATATCATTGATCAAGTTGAGAATAATATATACTAGTTTTAATAGTCTTTCTCCCCTATAATACGAGACATATTAATTAGAAAAGTATATTAGAGATTTCTATCATTTTCATGTGTTTGGTTTGAGTAGGAATTTATTCAATATGATATACTCATGTATGTGAATATCTAGTAGAGATTTGACTAGTAAAGACTTCTGGTACTTAATCACATTTATTAGTGATTATTTTTGATATACATGAATATTTTTTTTTTTGTTATAGATCACATATTTTTTATTTTTAATATATTCACACAATAAAAAAAATTAATTTGATAAAATATTAAAAAAATAAAAAGTAATAATGTATTAGAATGTTTGTCAAACATATTTAGTATTTATTGAATAGATTATATAATTATATATTAGATTTTATGTGCTAACGCATTCCATAGAATTAGATTGAAAAAGAAAATAAATATCTGGTTGAGTTGATTTAAGCAATCCTGTTTGAGCAGAATGTTCCAAAGCATTTTTAAGGAGATACAGTTTTAAATGCAAATTATCTTATAAACTTGATATTCTCAATATGTATCTTTTCAGATCATACATAATGGAAAGAGTTATTTAGCTTGCCTTCTAAAGTTTTGAAAGTATTTGTTTTGTTCATAATCTCGTACTAGTACATGATAAATTGACACATAAGACCTTGAAATATGTCTTCCTTAAATATTTTAATATTCAAAAATATTATAAATATTATTTACTAGAGATTAATATGATTTTAATGTGTGTCGACATTACCTTCTTTGATTAGGAATCCTTTTTTAGTAATCCTCAAAAGAGAGTCCAGGATATAAATCAAAACTAATTACTCTTTCTAACTGCTCAATAGTATCACTTTGACCTCTACTATGATAAAGAGTCACTCGTCCACCACTTCTGAACATGTCAGGCCACATGATGATGATACTCTTATGAATATCATTATATGTAATAATAAGCACATATCTTATTGACATTGGAGAGAGCAAAGTTTTTCAGGTCGAGGAAAACTTTTTTGAGCCTAGATAACACAATGGTTAATGAGTCTATTCAAATTCAAATTCATGATGAGTTAAATTATAGGCGACATGATTACTCACAACTTAGAAGTTAGGGCCTATATTAGGAGTAGTTTTACATAGTCTGTTCATGAGCATTCCGAAAATTCAGATGATCTTGTAGTTGATCTTTCTAGTCTTGTTCTTTTGATTATTCTTTGGAAGGAACAAAAAAGTTGTATTCAATATCTAATTTCACAGATATTGTCATATATATGTCTTTTGTCTTCTTTTATTTCTTTTACTTTTTTATTATTTTTCATTATTATACTAGGATAATCATGTCTTTTTTTTTGAGACATAATCTTACTTAGGTTGATATTAGATCATGTTGAAAAAAGATAATTATCATTCACTGTAATGTGACTTGGGAGCTAGTATAATGAATACTAGAAAGTTCGTTGCTTATTGTATGTCAATGTTACGGTGAAGATAAATCCAGATATGAAAGTGAATCACCTTAAGGCGAGACTTGTAATCATAGTAAGAGGATTCACGTTCACCTAGATATTTTGTATAAACAATTAGAATATTTTTTCTCTAGTGTCCAAAATATGTTTCGTGCAAATTCTTATTTATTTGGCATTATCTCATTAAATGAGAATATGTCAGTTAAACGTAAAAAATATTTTTTTTTCATGATGATCTTAAGGAGGATATGTATATGAAGCTCAATCCTGAGTTTAGAGCAGTATAATCAGATATAGTTTGGAGATTGTGGAAGATACTATGTGACTTGGAGCTGTTACACAGAATATTATTTGTGAGATTTTCATAGGCACTCATATCTTTTGGTTTGCACATTTGTATTATGTATTCTTGTATTTTTTTTTTTGGAAAAAATTATAACGATCTAGTGATTTTGTTAATTATGCACGCGCATGATTTTTTGATTATGATAGATACTGAATTGAGAATTATTCAACTCAAGGAGCTTCCGTCACGATTCCAAATGAAAATCTTTGGAGATTTATATATATATTTTTTGATATATAAGTGGCTTACTCTAGGAAAGATATTATCTTATCACAAAGAAAATATATACTCGATACTCTCATAAAAATTAGATTTTTGATTTGTGATCTAGCAAATGCTTCTATCTATCTAAATATTAATTTTATTTTTATGCGACCTCTTTAATTATCTCTATTAATTATAGAAGAATTGTAAGGACTATTATTTGATTATATATAGTACATCTAATTTGTATAGCTAGTTTTTTTTTCTAGATTCTGCTTGACAGGTTTACTTAGATGCTGCCCTTCACATAATGAGATTGGAGAAGTTTGCAGGATTTGAGTTCTCTTTCAATGATCACGAACATTTTCAGTTAGTTGCATATTTGTGTTTAATTTGAGCTTGTGCCAAGAGGAGATTTACTATTTTTTTTTTTTTTTTGGACAATCTTGTTTTTTGAAAAAATATGAGATGAATATTTATTTTGAGATTAAATAAAGGGATAGTGTTCAGAATGATAACGATCATTACTTGCAAGATACTTTGAATTTGACATATATTTGACAATATCAAATATTTATTATTGTTTTTTCACTATTCTTTATTATGATAGCCAGACATTAAGATATATAATCTAAAATCTAGTATTTTATAAGTTATGAGTTATTCTAGAGTGAAAATCAAGAACACTACATAGAGATAGACTGATTATTAGATGTATTCAAGAGTATCTATTGAGCACCCCCATTATTACTATTATTAAGTGAAACATAGATTATTTATTGCTAGTAATATAATTAAAGATATTTCTTATCATTCAAGTGCAAATAGTTCTAGAGAGAAAATTTTTATTTCCTAATTTTTTGGTAATCGATTCAGGAGTAAATAATTATATTATGGGTGCTCGATTATTCTTTATTGTTTCACTACTTGTTTTCTTAATATTTTATAAATTAATAAACTAATTTCGTAATATTAAAATTCAGTAAAAAAAAAATGATCCATATAAAGAAACATAACTCTAATACATACATAAACAAAAGATGAGCTATTGGGACATTACACATATTAGATGCCTTAATCATATATGTTGCAGTGTTTTTATTTATTATGGGACAACAAAAGATGAGTTATTATTTTTTTGATTGGATCACTCAATATGTGGGCTACTCCTATAGTCATATTTCTTTTTTTTATTTATAATTTTTAAGATTTCTTGGTATGTGTTTTTTATCATTGAGAATTTTATTATCATTTATTAGGATTTTCAATTTTTTATTTTAACACGGTATTAGAGTGGAATTTTTTCAAAAAATATAGGGTTTTGTAATGCCTAATTTTACATGCATGTTAGTAGGCTCATGCAGCGACCCACTGTTGCATGGTGTAGTAGGCACGCATAAGCTTGAGTTGTGAAAACCTAGAGCAGTGGAAGTGCATATGCAGCGTGCATGTGACATTGTATTGCAATTGCAGTGGAAGTGCGCATGCATATCCTAAGCAATGTATCTGGTACAGTTTTTTGTCGGACAAATTTTTTTATGTATTTTTAATTTTTTTGGGCAGAATTATTTGTGCAATGTGTGTGTGCTAAAGATGAAAACCCATTATTGGAGTCAATCAAGTGCACAATAGTGATATTATATTGAGTTATTACACGTACTTATTGAGGAATCAAAAATTTCTTAGATCATCCAACATGTATATGGATGATAAATATGCATATGCGTGCGATTCTTCATATATTACAAATATTTTTGGAAAAGAAGACGTTCTAAAGAGAGGTGTTGATAATTATTTTCAGATAGGAGACTAATTGTACTACATATTGTTGAGAGAGATATTCCGACTACTTGAGTTATGTAGGATTTCTTACAAAATTTTTCTATCATATTTTGTACTAGAGAGGAATACACATAACATCTCTCTAAGACATTAATATATACTTTAAATATTCTTCAGATATTATTATTCTTTAGATTCTTGAGTTATTAACTTAGATGACAGCTATGACATTGTATGTAATGATTTTTTATTTATTTATTGTTTATTTTAATTTCCTAAAAATTATTATAGTTAATGATAATTTATTTAAAGTTATTTGTTATAATAATATTAATTTAATATTTTATTCTTTAACATTTTTTTTTCATGGATAGGGATGTTCTAATAATTTTTTTATGTAAGTTCACTCTATTGATGACTAAATTTTTTGATTTTATTTTTTCTTTTATTGATGTTATTTTTTAGAATTAGACGAATTTTGTGGCATATTTTTTTAGTATTGTGTATGATGAATTATATGTTATTATTTCTATGATTAGGTATCCCACTAATTTTTGTGTGTTACTGATTAGTTTTTTGATCATTCTCAACTTGATTATTCATTTATGTCAAATTGAGAATTTTGAATTATATCTTTTGAAAAATCTTTCCATTAGATTGTGAGGTATATCAGTTTAAAAAATTTACTAAAACATCATATCATGCATGTTAGATATATATAAATAAGGATTGATTTATCTAATATACTCCGACACATGATAATTTAGTTAAATTAAAATTTGTGATTAATTGAGTAATTTTATAATATTTATTAATGATTATATATATTTTATTTGTATATATATTTTTTGTTTTATCTCACCTATTTTTTTCTATTTTTTTAATTATTTTATAAAAGAATAGAAATTAGTTTTATAAAAATATAAAAAATATATATTATGACAATGCCTTAGAGTATATGTTTGAAATCTTAATATTAATTATATTGATTATGAGATCATAAATCATATTTTCTATCATGCCACATTCCTATAGATTAAGGTCAGATAAAAAACATAAATATTTAGCCGAGATAACTATAATAATTTTTTTTGATAGAAATATGTTAAAATATTTTTGGGGAGATATAAATTTAACGATAACTTACCTAATTAATTAAATATTTTTTTTTGTATTTTCTCAATATGTGTCTTTTTAGATATTACATCTTAAAGAGAGATTATTTTGTTAATTTTTAAAATTTTTTAATAATATATGATTTGCTTAAAATCCACCTCAAGGAATGACAAGATAATATATTTTGTGATAAATAAATATTTTTAGTTACTTTAGTATTCAAAAGGGGTTTGTTAAACTTCGAATCAAACAAAGATCAAATTCAATAATCTTATGGAATAAAAACAATGCACAATGCTTATATATAATGGATCAATATAATGAGATAATCCACATGATGGATGCTCCCATCAATAATAATACAAACAAAAGGTAAAAAATAAAAATACAATAATAGCTCTCAAGTTGGTGTGTATGAGTCAAGAATATAAACTTGGAGGAAAAAAAATAATCTGAGACATCTTAAAGGACTTCATGAAGATGTCGAATGACTGCATAGTTGTCTAGTTATTTACTGTTGTAATAATTTTATTGTGAATTTTTTTCTGAGAAAAAAATGATATATCTCTATGTGCTTTATCATCTCTTGAAATATCAGTTGTGAGACTATATGTTTTGCTATCTTACAGACACAAAAAAAGTAATTGGAGAAGAAAGCGGATACTTAGTCTCTTTGAGTAGATGTCATATTTAAAGTATCTCACAAATGATTTTCATAGCTATCTTAAACAATACTATATTAAATCTTAAAATAATTTGTTTATCTTTTTTTTAGGAGATTAGATTGTATCAAATAAAAGTATAAATATTTTTTTTTGTAGACTTTCTCTTGGTACAAGCTAATCCTCAAATTGAATATGAATATTCGCCTAACTATAAGTGGTTGCGATCATTGAAATAAATTCTAAGTCCTAAATAATTTTTAGCATAACTCAAACTTGTAATTACAAATTATAAAAAATATTATATGGCCTAAAATAATAATTGAGAGCTTGATTTACATTAATTTTCATAGAAAGACCTATAGTTTAGTTTACACTTGTATATTATGATTTTTTTTCTTTCAAAAAAACTCTTATAGTATGGTGATTTGTGCCTTATGTATGTGGACAATATTCTAGTTTTAAAAATAATGATTTTGAGATCACCCACATCAATAAATCCTTCAATCATAATTACAGATAAATAATCTTGAAAACTTAGATATTGTCTTATCATAAATAAGGTATATGTTTTATACTCTTACATGAGTTGAACTTTTAGGTTGTGTTATAGTAGATACTCTATTGATGCATGTAATGATTTTATTTGTGATACGACATATCTAGTTTATTCTCTATTACATATTCACTTAGACATAATTTTTCTCACTCTGAGTTATGCTAAAAATTATTTAGGACTTAGAATTTATTTCAATGATCGCAAACACTTATAGTTAGGCGAATATTCATATTCAATTTGAGGATTAGCTTGTACCAAGAGAAAGTCTACAAAAAAAAATATTTATACTTTTATTTGATACAATCTAATCTCCTAAAAAAAGATAAACAAATTATTTCAAGATTTAATATAGTAAGATGTAATTTACATCTTACTAACAGCTCAAAAAACTTGGTGGTTGCTCCATATGCATATGTAGCTTAAGGTTGACATAAAAAAGTATTATTCATATCTAATTGGTGTATCTCATATTTAAGATTCTATAAGTGAAATAATAATTCATACTAAAGTAATTTTGGCATCTGGAGAGATAGCGTCCTAGTAGTTGATCCCAACTGTATGAGTGAATTCTTTCGCTTTAAGTTTTCTCTTAAGGTGATCTATGTTCTCATCTGAACCTATCTTCACAGTAAACACTAATATAAAATCAATAACATATTTTTTATAGATCATAATATTAATTTTCAAGTTCTTTCAGAGTAGAGAATATCTATCCTTTTCGACATGGTTTAATACCATGCATGATGAGATAATTTGTCTGAAAGAAATTTGAATATGTTAATATAATCAAGAGAAATAGTAAAAAAAATAAAAGAAGGGAGAAGTCGTGTGTACCACAATATCTATGAGATTTGGTGCTATGTATAGCTCTCATATCTCTTTTAGATAACAATTAAAAAGTAAAAATTATAAATGTTAGTTACAAGATCATTTGACTCTTCAATAAATTCATCTTTAATATGAGAAAGTCTTGTATGTCTCCTCTCAACATAAACTTTTAATGCCCGAGTGGTCTCATTTCTTACTCTTTCGTTCATCATGAGCTTGAATTGGAATACTCTCTCTCATGGGCCACTGTGTCATTTGGACTTGATGAATATTTTTTTTCATAGGAAATTTCGGAGTCTCTAAAATCAACATGATATGTATTTATTAATATATATGATAACTCTATAAAAGTTTTATCATAATGTAAATCAATAATTTCAATTGTAGTAGATGAGTGACTCTTTTCTAGCTGAAGATCCAAGTGAGATTATTGAGGGGTACAAAAAATTAATGATTCTAGATATATCTTCTGAATTTTCTCTTCTCAAGCTCACTAAAAAAGATCTCCTGCCTGACAACGGTAATGTTGACGTGTTAAAATTTTATTATTCTCTGATAAAACATATTTATATTTTCTTCAGGTACCAGAGTATCTAAGCAAGACATATCTTAATATTCTGAGTGCTAACTTATCCTATACTGGTGAATGATTATAAACAAAATAAATATTCTTAAAATTTCTGAAAGATAGTCTAAATAATCTCTCTTAAGGATGAAACATCAGAAAAAACATACATAGAGAAAAAACAAATAGAATATTTGGTTGATGGGCTAAATTGTGGCTAAAAATATATCTATTCAAAAGTATTTTAGAATATTCTTTCTAGATAGAAGTGTACGAGCAGGGTCAATTAGATATGTATTCTTACTTTCAACCATTATATTCTGTAAGGGTGTGAAACTTGAATTTGGTTGGTAATTTCGTAATCCATATAATAAGTATTGAATCTTTTTAACATGTATTTTAATGTATTATAGTTTCTTATTTTTTTAATATTTTATTGTATTAATTTTTTATTATTTATGATCTATCATGAAAAAAAAATACTTGGCTAACTATATGCCCATGATCAGTGAAAGAGATTTAATATTCTGAAGACTTTTTTGAATCCCTTATATCCTCAGTGCCATGTATAGTGCAGGTACATTATACATGTTCTTCCTCTACATGCTATTGGGTTTGCACCTACCTTGATATCATATTGAAATGTTAAATTAAAAAATATGAATGAAATATTTAAAACACAATAAAAATTTTTCTAAGTGGCAACTTTATATGATAAAAAGTAGGTTCGGCGCATTTCGCATGTTGGATGTTGTTAATAGTACTAAAATAAAAAATAAAAATAAATGCTAAAATAAGTGGTAACTTTTTATGATAAAATTTTTTATGAGTGGTGACTTTATATGATAAAAAATGGGTTCGGCATTTCACATGTTGGATGTTGTTATTAATACTAATATAAAAAAACAAAAATAAACTAATAAACTGAAAAAATGCATTTTTGATTTCCATAAACTTTGTGTTTATTTTTTTCTTGTTAGTACAATTGATTTGCTACACCATAGAAACAATACTTTTGGAGAAAATATTTATTTATTTTTTTTAAATAAAAATGAAAAGTAGGTAAAAATTTACTATAACAAAGTATTTAAAAATGTTCAAAAATATTTTTTTCTGAAAAAGAGTCAAGATTATGTTGCAGAAAAGGCACACCTTTTTTGAACCGAAGGATAGCCACTCCTCGCTTTAAGGCGAATGAAAGAACCTAGCCTATGGTTTGGCAAGGCACAATGGCCATCAGGATTAATTTTTATAACGAACACCTACTTAAAATTTATGATATTATTTCTCGAAAATAACAGTATAAGACTAATTCAAGTTGACTTAACACTAACTTGAACGAGCAGTTGATTTACAAACAGCAGTTGGTTTCTTGATTATTGTTGCTTACAAATTGTTAATTTATTATTTCTTTTATGAAATTCAATAATATTATATTTTGCTCGAGCCATTTAAAGCTGAACTTTTTTTTTTTTTTTTTTTGGGCGCAGATAAACACCTGCAACTCCTTTTATTGTGAACAATTCAAACCTGCATCTCCATTGAAACCGAAGATTTGGACTGAAAACTGGACTGGATGGTAATTTTTTTCTCTTTTGATGATTATGGTTCCAAATTTTGTGATGGCTAATGCTGTCGAGAAGGGTAAGCTAATATTTCCAGGGTGCACAATTTTCAATTTATTACTTCATGGTGATGGTTAATAAATATTTTCATTAAAAAACTAGTAACTTTTTGTTAGGTTTCAAACATTTGGAACACCGAAACCTTCCAGACCATCTGAAGACATAGCCTATGCTGTCGCTCGTTTCTTCCAGAAAGGTGGTAGTGTTCAAAACTATTACATGGTATCTTAATTTAATATATTTTTTTTAATTTTTAAATTTCTATTTAGAGGAATCAACTGGGCTGGGCAGCCTGGGCATAGCCCACGGCACGACACGATTCAGCCGTGCATAGTTTTGGATCATGCCTCATGCCTGGCTAGGAATGACCCGTGTGTCTAGCCTCAAAGGCACGGTCCATCAGCCCGGGGACCCAGGACTGGATATGGGTCATGGGTCAAGCCCTGATAGGGCGGGCTATTTTTTTAAAAAAAAAATCCGGCCACGTAAGTCGGATCTTGCTTACGTGGCTGATTGCAATTGGCCGACCGCTTAAGCCGGCCACCCCATTGCTTTTTAATGCGATGGGTTATGGCAAGGATGGTCCTGCACTCGACCGTGCTATGCAGGGCCGGCGAGCTGGTTCTTGTGCCGTGCCTGACATGCCATGGAAATCACACCGTTTGACACCTATATTTTTATTTGCTTTTGGACAACTCCCCCGCACGATGTCAATTTTTCTTCATTGATCTTTGCTATTGATTTTCAGTATCATGGAGGAACGAACTTTGGTCGCACTTCTGGTGGCCCTTTTATTACAACAAGCTATGACTATGATGCACCAATTGACGAGTATGGTGGGTGATCATGTTCTTTAGGGCTCTCCTTTAGGGGCTAAGTTTAATTGACAGAATGTGAAATATATTCTATGTGGTCTGTAGGACTAGCTAGACTTCCAAAATGGGCGCACCTCAAGGAGCTTCACAAAGCTATAAAACTCTGTGAATGGGCATTGCTGTACTCAGAGCCAATGAATCTGCCATTGGGTCCTTCTCTAGAGGTGAGTACAGATCTAATCATCCATTTTATTTCCAAATGGCTTTCTATGTCACCCAAATCTTGCTTAAAATAGAATAGAATGGAAAATAAATAAATAAATTATGTAATAGATGCTATTTAACTTGTGATTAACCAAATCGTGTCTCCTTGGAGATTGCGAGTTCGATCTCCATGAGCTATCATCAACTGCTAGGACATGGAAAACATGCTTTCTAGGATACGAGTGGATTGCCCTTGGCTTGATTAGGCCCATGGATACCACCCTGCTAATAAAACTAACTTGTTATTTAGTGATGGCGATGTTGATTTAACGTGATTTCTAAGCTCTCTTATTTTAGGCTGATGTTTTTGCAAATGCAACGGGGGAATGTGTTGCATTTCTTTCTAACACGGATTCAGAAAATGATCATGTGGTGGAATTTCATAATATGTCTCATCATTTGCCGGCCTGGTCTATTAGCATCCTGCTCAATTGCAGAGATGTTGTATTTAACACTGCAATGGTAACTCACTGAGTCTCATGTATTGTTAGTTCTGATGCATAGCATGAATTGGATGATGAAAATATTATTGCATCATCATATCAGCTGCAATGTTGACTCATAAAGGTACATCTTGTATTAAAAGAGAGTGACAGAGAGAGAGAGAGAGAGAAGGAGAGGGGGGAGAGAGAGGGAGGGAGAGGGAGAGGGAGAGGGGGGGGGGGGAGAGGGAGGGAGAGAGAGAGGGAGGGAGGGAGAAAGAGGGATGGAGAGAGGGAGGGAGGGAGGTAGATAGAGAGAGAGGATGGAGGGGGAGAGAGAGGATGCTAGTGTTTGTGTGTATTTTCACTTAGTGCCTAACAACTTTTATTAGGTAACATCCCAAACAATGGTGGTTGAAATGGTGCCTGAGGAATTGCGATATGAAGGGTCAACGGCTCTACGATGGGAAGAATTTGTTGAAAAAGTGGGAATATGGGGAAAGGCTGATTTTGTTGAAAATGGCTTTGTTGACCACATTAATACCACACGGGATGTTACTGACTATCTGTGGTATACCACCAGGTTGGGCTTTGTCTTGGTATGTTTTTATGCTTCCTGGTGTTATGCTACCTTGCTCATTAACATATCTTCCGATGGCAGTATTATTGTTGATGAAAATGAAGAAAATTTAAGCAATGGCAATTCACCCGTTCTTTTGATCGACTCAAAAGGGCATGCTCTCCATACTTATGTGAATCAGAAATTTCAAGGTCATAAGGATATTTCAAAGCGATGCTTTATTTGCTCTCTGGTTTATCTTTTTGTGGGAAAATGACCGTAAGGCCTTGTGGGTGGTGTTTCAACAGCTGATTCATTCCGCCTTCATTTTGAAAATTGAATTCTATTGAAATAGTTTTTATCCTTGGCTCCTCTACTTAATTGATTCTGAATTGGCCTTTATTTATTAAATTTAAATGTATTATAGGGTACTTATAGTATATGTCAGGGTGCTCATTTATGTTTTATGATTATTTATATCATCATTGCACGCATGTAGTATTATAATTTTTGTATTAAAATCAATATGACAATTGTAATATTTTTGTTTTTTATTCACTAATACTTTTTTATGATATTGTTCTTTTGTTGGTTTTTAATTTTCACATTAACGTGGGTGTTTAAATTTCCTCATCAATTGTAGTATTTAATTATTTTTGTTGATGAATATTTAAGATATACACTGACATATCTAATTCTTGACAAATCATGTATATTTTTTTATTTTTCAGATTTTATACAAAATGATAAAAATTCAATTTGATAAAAATATTAAAAAAATCAAGAAGTGATAATGCATCACGATACATGTCATACTAAATTAGTACTTATTATATATTAAAATTTTTGCGTTGATATATTCTAACATAATTACATGTCTAAAAAAAAGAATAAACATCTGATTGAGATAACTCGAACATCCCTATTTGGAAAGTGTTCTGAAATATTTCTGAGAATGTGTTTTTATTGATAATTTATTCTATTAATCGGATGTTTTCTTATATTATTTTTTTGTATATATCCTTTCAAATTTTATATTTGATAGAGTCTATTTAGCATGTTTCTTAAAATATTTGAATGTATTTGTTTTGTCTTTGATTTCTCTCTAGAATGGTTCAAAAAAATATTTAAGGCTTCAAGATATATTTTCCTTGGATACTTTAGTATTTACATAGGATATAAATATTTTTTATCAGAGACTGACAAGATTTTAATGAGTACAAATATTATTTTTTGATTATGATTTTTTTTAATGAACCTAAGAAAATTATGAATCTAATTGTTGTAGTTGGATTTATTATTTTACCTTCTTTACCTATAATTCTACTAGGACCATCAATTAGTAGAGATAAATATTCATTAGCTATTTATATGCATGATGATATTTAATATGATGTTACTCTCATGAAGTTATTATACTTATTAATAAATTTAGATCATACCGAGTTAGGAGAAAATATGGTTTTTTGAGTAGCGAGATCTTATATAAACCAAGATGATATAGTAGTGCACGAGTCTTTCCCAATAAAGACTCATATGAGTCTGCAACTAGGAGATGTATCCACCCATTACTTAGAGTATACATACTTATTAATATATTTAGATCATGTTAAATCAGGAGAAAATATATATTTTTTTGTGTAGGGAGATCTCATTTAAACCAAGATGATATTGTAGTGCATGAGTCTTTCCCAATAAAGGCTCACATTAGTATGCAACTTGGAGGTGTATCTACCCATTACATAGAGTCTATACCTGGAAAGAGAGATATGCCCGACCATCTTAGACCAGAGTCAAGTCTAATGAAAAACTAGTTGATTTTGTAATCAGTTTTTCTGATCTTGATTTTTTAATTGCCTCTGTTAGGAAAAAATGAGCTTTACTCAGTACTTGATTATATAAGTTTTGTTGTGTTTATTCCTTGTTTATTCTTTTATTTCTTCTCTTATTAGTAGTGGGATACCCAATTTTTTGTTTTGATGTATTATCTTATCTAGAATGGTGATAGATCATGATAGAAGAAATACATGTCTTTCACTTTAATGAGACCTGAGAATTAGTGTCATGTTCTATTGGAAGGTGTGTTATAGTTGTAGGTGGGTGTTGATTGTGATGAAAGGTCCAAATGGTAAGATACATTTTTATAAGGCATGACTTGTCGTGATGGGATATAGTAAAATATTTGGTGGGGACATTTAGAATATTTACTTTCTAGTTAAGAAAGTTTTAGTCCATATTCTTATTTTCTATATAACAGCTCATAATTGGAGAAGAGCTTAGTTAAATTTGAAAAATATTTTTATTTATGATAACCTCGAGGACATGTATGTGTAACAACCACCTAGGTTTTGAGCAGGGCATTCAAGTGAGATTTTTTTTGATTGTTGAAGATATTATATGACATGAAATAGTCATCAAGTACTTGATTCGTAAGATTTTCATATGTGGTCATCTTGTTTGGGTTACACGAGTTTTGCCAACTTTTATTTATTCTTCTAGAAGAATCTTAAATAGTAGAATGATCATTTTGATTGTTTATATTAATGATATTTTGATTATATAATAATGAAAAATACTAATTATATTTGATTTTGAATACTAAAAATATCGAATACTTGTGATAATGATATTTTTCCACATAATATATTTTGTTTTAAGATTTTGAATACTTGTGATAATAAAAAATACTAATGATATTTGATTTTTATATTTGATATCTTTTACTTAATTATATTTTATTAATAAATAAAAATTATAGACAATATTCACTAAAAATATATAATTTTTAAATATATTAGATAGAGTGTGACTCTAAAAAAATGTGCCGTATTGTACATTAAATCCCAAAAAGACTTTTGTGCCTTTATTTGTCTTGTGCCTCAAATAATTATAATTGTATTTGAATATATCATTCCTTGTGTCTTGCCTATAGTCTTGTATATATCATTAGTTAGTAGAGAGAGTTACCCATCAGCTATATTTGATTATGATGGTATTTAGTATGTTGTCATACTTATAAAGTTATCATATATACTTACAAATTTAGATTATATTTAGTCAGGAAAGAGTAAAGTTTTCTTGAGCATGAGGATCTCATTCAGATCTAGATGACATGGTGGTATATCCACTCAGTATGATGTCATCCCCATGATGGTACACAGTATCATCTGATAATGATGGTATTATATCAATACATATTCATATTGAGTCAACAATTAGGAGACTTGACTGCCCAAGATTTTGTCTATACAAGGAGAGAGAGAGAGACTTGCCCATTCTTCTCATTCTAGAGACAAAAATTACTAAGGAGATAAGTGATCCCGTAGTCAATCTCTTTGATCTTGGTCTTTTATCACTATCTGAAAAAGATAGATGAGTTGTACTTATCACCAAATTCCATAGGTTTTATTATAATTGTCTGGAATTTTTTTTATTTCTTTTATTAGTTTTTTTGATGGTACTAATATATCAATGTTTTTTTAGAGGTATTATCTCATCAAGAATGATGTTATGTCATGATAGAAGAGATATATATCTTCTAATCTAATGAGACCTATAAACTAGTACTATGAGTTTCGAGAATATTTATTGTTTGTTGTATGTGAGTGTTCTCTATGAAGATAAGTTCAAGTAGAAATATGGATTACCTTAAGGTGAGATTTGTAGTAATTTTATTGATAATATTTAGTTTTTATTACTTAGTGTTCAAATTGCGCTTTTTTTGAAGGCAATATTGTCTCATAGAAAAGTAAGTGTATTTATTTATTTTGAGATCAAATGCAAATGATTAGTTCAGAGCGATGATGGCAATAATTTATTATTTTTTCTTGATTAGTAAATCTTGAGATAATATGGTAATTGAACATTTTTCAAGTCTGTTTTATGAGTGGAGGTAATAAGCGAGTTTGCAGCAAGGAGATCAATTTTCTTGGCTATGAAAATAAATCTAATTGTTGAATTTTAGTTATTATATTATTTTTCTTCATTTTATTTAACATATAATTCATTTTTCCCCCCCAAAATTAATTTTTTTTTTTTGGAAATTATTTATTATTTGTTGAATTTACATATTAGTTTTCCTCAAGGTGTCCTTGATCTGCTAATCCTTTTCTTTATTCAACATCAATGTGTATAATTCATAATCATAATTTGTGTAGTTGACCTATTGGTCTGCAGCAAGGCGATCAAGCTTAGTTACTGCACACTCTTCATCCTTCAAAACATTCCCATTATATTTATTACTATTAATAAATATAATAATATTTATTAATAGTAATATAAAATGGGTAATCAAGTATATAATTAAATCACTATTGTTGGTGTATATATATTATTGTTGTAGGTACTTCTCTACTTGGTCATTAAGTTTCGGCTAGAGGTGTCAAACGGGCCGGCCCGGCACGGCCCGGCCTGTTTTTTTTAGGGCACGAACGTGCTACCGTGCCAGGCCGGGCATGGTTTAAAAACATCCGGGCATGGCACGGCACGTAGGCACGGCAGGCCGTGCCGTGCCGGGTCGGGATCCAATCAGACCCGACCTGCGGTCTTTTTTTCGGGAGGGGCCGGGTCACGTCCACGCGTGCCCGCGTGAAACCGGCACGGGAAGAACCCGTGCCGCTGGGCCGGCCCAGGCACGGCCGAACCATGCCGTGCCTCGTGCCGGGCCGGGCCGGCCCGGCCCGGTTGACACCTCTAGTTTCGGCACACTATTTTCTATTAGAACATAAAGATTGCATTTTTTCCAAAAAAATTTCTGATGTTATTTGTAAAGTTAGAGTTAATCATGTCATAGTGGATACATGTGTTTCTAATGTGCTTTTTAAGATTTCAGGTCGTGCATCAGGAAATGGTTCCCATTCATCCTGCAAATTCGCAAGCCCCGTATCTTTCAAGGCGGGGCAGAATGAGATTTCCATTCTAAGCATGACTGTTGGCCTGCAGGTGGGTTACAATGTTCAATGTTGAATTGAAGGGCTCAAATTGTTTTAGATGATGATGTTTTCACACAAACACATTTGTTTAATGCTGTTGCCGCTTGCCCGCTTCTATCAAATGCAATGGATATTGAATTTTCCTTCCTCTCTATTTTCAGAATGCAGGGCCCTTTTATGAATGGCTAGGAGCTGGACTAACAAGTGTGAAGATCGAAGGATTAAGCAATGGCACTGTAGACTTGTCAACTTCAACTTGGACTTACAAGGTAAGCATTTTGTTTTTTATTTCTGTTTTGCATATTATAGTTCTTTTTCATTTGTTCATAGAGGTGTCAAATATGATAATACTACCTTTCGGTATGGTTATCATTATTATCTACATCTATGTCAATATCATATTAATTATCATTAAATTTATTATGTGATATTTTTTTAACTATTTGTATTTTTTAAATAAGTTATGAAATTAAATGAAAAAAACTCACAAACAAATAATTAACAAAAAAATTAGTACCGTACTATATATCATTTTGTTGTAAATTATAATCATGAGGTAAGTTGTAGTATTGAACAAGCACACTTATATAATCATCTATCAAGTATGCACAAGCATAAATCATAAATTAAAATTAAAATAAAATATTATATGTAATATTTGTATTACAAATGAAAGACTAGAGAGAGAGTCTGAATTGAGAGAGATTGACAGAGTCAGAGAGAGGAGAAGAAATTGAGATTAAATTTTAAATTTCTTTTTCTGTATTTATAGAGAAAAAGTAAATTCAAATTTATTAATATATATATATATATATATATATTAATGAATTTATTTTAGATAATTACTAGTTAAAACTATAACAATCATTGGATTCTGGTCATAGTAGTTATTGGATAAATTTGATGACTACTATAAACTCATAACGGGCTGATAGGGATGGCTTCATTAAATTTCTTTCTTTTTATTATTAAACGAGTTGACAAGGATGGTGCCTCTCATCATTTTTGTTGGAGCCTGCCGTGTGAAAACACAACGGACGGCAGAGGAGGCATAGCCACCCAATTATGAATGGCCAAGTCATATTGGCTTATGTGATTATTTTTTTTAAAAAAAATATTATTCTCGGTCGAGTGGTCTCTCGATGAGATTTGACCCTTGACACATGACTTGTCCATAGCTAGTCCTGAGTCCCTGTGCCGGTGAACCATGCAACTGGGCCAAGAATGCAGGCTGTGCCTAGCCCAACACGAGCCACGACTCGCATTAGCTTAGCACATCATGAGCTTTGCCATTTGCCGACATGGTCTAGGATCATACACGGTGCTAGACCATACCATGCATGGCTAGGCACGACCAAACCAAGCCATGCTCAGCCCGGCACAGTCAAACCATGTCATGCTTAGCCAGGCACAACCAAACCATGTTGTGCCTGGGCTACCTTGCATGGTTGACACCTCCATGTCTAACTGTATTGTTTTAATCCTATATGGATACTTCATATACATCTCATTCTCAAACTCATTATAAAATAATATTTTTTTATAATGAGATATTGTCAAAGAAATAATAATTTATATCGAGGTAATCTTGGACATTGGCAATAAAGTGTCCTAGTAGTCCACATGAAATATTTGCATATATCATGACTAGCTATTAATAATGTTAATTAAAATACTTAAAGGTAAATCATGATTGTATCTTTATTAGGTCTTTATAAATTTGATTGCATCAGATAAAATTAATTTTTATTGACATTGGGCTGGCAAACGGGGTAATAAGCTATAGTATATGATTTCAAATTGACATGTATCACACTGTAGGATATAAATACTCTAAAAACTAATATAATATTCTCAATATGACTAGTGGGAGATGTTCATATTGAGAATACACAAGTAAATAGTTTAATACACTCAAATATTTAGAATGAAATATGACTATGAGTGACGAGATATAATCGATCCTCATCATTCTCAAATATAGCATATTTAAGAATATTCTGATCTTGCAAATAAATATTAGTAGACAAATAAAAATTATATTGTTTAGAAAGATAATTTATTAAAATTATATTAGCCGAATATTCAAGAATTATAAATTTACTACATATAAACTAGAATAATACAATAATATTCATATTAAAATTTATATATTTAATATTCTTATATAATAGAAAAAAGTAATTCGGTTAATTCACAAACCAAGTACTAGTATCAAAATTTATAAAAAATAAAACCAAATAACAAGAAAATCTTAACTTTCTCTCTGGATGGTGCATTCAAGCCACAATATTAAGTTTGGAGAAAAGATAATTGAGAGCTTTTCAAGACATTCGTAAAGATATTTATTTGATATTATGCTATCTGAATTTATGTTGTAATAATTATCCTATCTTGAATCTTTTCCTTTTAAAAAGTAGTCTACCTTTATGTGTTTTGTACACTGATGAAATATTTGACTAGAGATTATATATCTTGTTGTCTTGTTGCCTTGTTGCTTGTCTATTACAATAAAGGTTAGTAGGAGAAGAGAGTGCATATCTAATCTCCTTGAGTAGATGTCACAATTAAAGTATCTTACAATTAACTATCATTATTATTTTGAATTTTAATTTAATATTATATTTTGAAAGAATTGCATGTTTCTTATTTTTTAGAATACAAGATTGACTCCTTTAAAAGTGTAAAACCTTATAGATTCTTTGATTGTGTATACAAGTCCTCAACTCAATTCTGAATATCCACCTAACTTTAAATGTCAATGATCCCTAAAAGTGATCTAAAGTTTAGAGTACATTTCACATATGTTAGAATACGAAGATTTGTGTCTTGTGAACTTGTCTAGGGCAATCTAATAAATGATTAACTATATTGATTGCATATGTAAATATGTTATATTAAATTTTGGTTATAGTCAAATAGATTATATTTCCTTTAACTCTCCAATAAGTAATAGAGTCAATTGTAATAGTCACATCAGAAATGATGTTAATACCTGAATTAATAGGAGTATCTATTAGGGCACACCCAAAAAACTAACTTCTACAAGATTATCAAGTACATATCTATTATGAAAAAAGATAATATCTTTCGTATATTAAGTCATCATTATACAAAGAAAATATCTACGTGTCCAAGATTATTCATTTGAAATTATGCCTGGAAGTACTTTAGATGGATGATCTCCAATTTTTCATTTATTTCATCAAAATAATATTCATGTAAATAATTAGTAAATTATCATGCTATTAGGATTCATATGAAAAAACATGAAAAGTAGTACACAAATGTAACACAGAGATGATTTTCTAAGAAAATATTGCAAATTAGACTCTGTGATTATTTTAAATTGTATACTATTTTTCATTACTAAAAATTATATTTGACTATATTGCTCGAAATTCACATGATTGTCTCATCCTCAATGTTATTGTGAAGAAATATATTTTTCACGGCTAATTGGTTTATTATTCAACTGTGAGATAATGTAAAAAAATAAGAATACACTTTGAGTCCATCTTATTCACTAGAGAGTAAATTTTTTGTTAGTTCATACTAATTATTTTAGTGTATCACTTCACCACATGTTTTTTCTTAATGTGATATCTCTTCTCATTTGGATTTGTATTAATAGTGATTACATACAACAAATAATAAAATTTCTTAAAAGTCATGATACTAATTCTCAGGTTTCTTTAGAGTAAAAGACATGCATATCTTATATTCCGACATAATATCATCTTAAATTAGATAATATCTTAGAATGAGATTTGTGTAATCTAGTATCTTCAAGAGAAGTAATAAAAGAAATAAAAAATTTAAAAGATGAGAGTATGATAAAATTTGTAAAATTGAATTTTTAGTATAACTCTTTTTTTTTTTCAAAAATTGATTGGAAGGTCAAGATTAGAGGGATTAGTTGCACGATCATTTGGCTCATTCGTAGGCTTAACTATAGTATGAGAAGTGTGGATATCCCTCCTATTATAGATTATAAGTTCTTAGTTGACATGTCTTCTAGTTGTTGGATTAATACAAGTTTGTACTAACTAGTGGTCATACAAGATCATAGGTCAGGGATGTAGAGTATTGAATTTAGGTGCAATATATGGATTCATTCTTTCTAGACTCATTAAAAAATGAGTTATTGTCAAAAAAGATAACATCAATACTCAATAAAATCAGTCTTTGGTAAAAAGTCTTTCTTTTTTTTTGGTTTTAGAATATCTAAGGAAAATATATTTCAACATCCTAAATATCAATTTGTTTCGTCCTAGTGAGCAATGAATAAAAAAATAAATGCCGCAAAAATCTATGGGAGACAAGTTAGATTATCTATTTTCAAGATGTAGAAGAGGACATTCAATTGATGAAGTATATTATAGTTAAAATTATATCTTCAAAAAAATATTTTAGATTATTTTTTTTATGAAAGAGTATACGAGTCATCTTAATAAGATGTCTATTATTTCTTTTAGTAATATTATTTTGTTGGGGTGTGTCAGCGCATACACTATGGTGTATAATCTCATGATTTATATAATAATTAATTAATTGGTTTGATATATATTTTAATATATTCTTACTTTTAATTTTTTGTTATTTTTATGAATTGAGTTTATATAATTTTATAAAAAAATCTATAAAATAGAAAAAATTTGTGATTTATCATGAAAGTAATATTTATATACATCTCAAGCAGTAATTAACAAATATGATTAGGTACAAAATTTTTCTTTGATCATATCTCTACTAGGTTCTCATATATATGAATATATCAAATTGAATTGGCTTTTACTCAAATCAGAATGACTATATGATAGGAAGATCTTGTAAGTTTTCTTAATTAGTTTCTCTCACATTCTAGGGTTAATATATCTCTAAGAATATAGTAAAATTTTCTCAATTTAGCTAGTTTGTGGTGATTCAATTGTAAATACACAAATAACATATTTATTTGTCATTATCCTGGCGTTGAATATCATTTTTGGTGTCAGATTTATTCAGATGATTAATGCCTGTAGCAAATTTGCCCAAAAATATTTAAAAAAATAATAAAATCAGAAAAAAATATAATCTATTTGTTTTTTAAAAATTTTATAAATATGATATAGAAATATTTTATTTTTCACTCATTTATATTTTATATTCTTTCGTCATTATCTCTTTCTTTTATGTTTTGGCTTTGCTTAGTGCTTACTGATCCCTCATAAGTAGAGGTGTCAACCGGGCTGGGCCAACCCGCCCCGACACGAGGCATGGCACGGTAAAAAATCGTGCCCGGACCCGGGTTAGGCACGAGCCGTGCTGTGCCGTGCCTGGCCCGTGCCGTGCCGTACTTGACCCGGCACTAGAGATGGAAAATGTGTCCGTATCCGTGGATTTCCGACCCGATCCGATCCGGTCAAACAGTAGAAAAATCCGTTGACTGGATAATGGATATTGATATGGATAAAATCCGATTTTTTTGAATGGATATGGATTGGATATGGATTTAGGCATATCCGATCTGAAACCCGTATCCGATCTGACCCGAACGTGCGGATATCCGATCTGATCCAATTATATCCGATTTGTTCTACTAGATATAATACACACACACACTCTCTTTTGAGTGTTGATTGCTTATTGAATGACGGGTCTTTACTTCATATGCGTTGTGCTGCACATATCTTGAACCTTATTGTTAGGATTGGTTTAGATGTGATCAAGCATGCCATTGATAATGTCAGGGACAGTGTAGTTTTTTGGACAGCATCTCCAAAAAGAATAGAAAGGTTTGAGGATGTTTGTAGACAAATAAAAGTTCCTTGTACTAGAAGATTGGGTTTGCATTGTCCAACAAGGTGGAACTCCACTTATCTAATGCTTAAAACTGCTTTGGCTTATAAAAATATGTTTCCTAGACTTAAGTTGTTTGAGTCATACTATGTGCTCGTGCCTAGTGAAGCAGAATGGGAGACTGCAAAGGATGTTTGTGATAGGTTGGAGTTGTTCTATAATGTCACTGAGTTATTTTCTGGGACAAGATATCCCACTGCCAATATGTTTTTTCCTGTGATTTGTAGAATTAAAATGACATTAAATGAATGGCTCATATCCTCCAATGTAGTAATTAGTATAATGGAAAAGTGTATGGTTGCAAAATTTGATGCATATTGGAATGTGATTCATAAATTGATGGGTGTTGCTGCAGTATTGGACTCTAGGTATAAGATGACTTTGCTATGCTTTTTACTTTCCTTTGGTTTATCCAAATGACTTTAGTGAACAAATTAGCAATATTCAACGAATTTGTTATGAGTTGATGGAGGAATATTATACTAGAATGTATAAAGGGACTAATACAGAATCTGCAGTACATGGAACGGTCACTTCAACTTCAAAAGAGAGTTCAATAACTATCGATAGTGATTATCAATTGTTTGTGAAAAGGATGAAGACTAATAAAACTAATAGTTTCAGAACTGAATTGGACCATTATTTGGAGGAAGATGTTTTGCCTGAAAATTTTCAATTTGATATTTTATTATGGTGGAAGTTGAATGAGGTAAAGTATCCTGTCTTGCAAACTATTGCAAGAGACATATTAGCAATTCCAGTATCTACTGTTGCTTCAGAGTCTGCATTCAGTTCTAGTGGGAGATTAGTTAGCCCTCATCATAATCGACTTAATCCAAAGATGATAGAAGCATTGATGTGTGCTCAAAGTTGGTTGTGGAGTGAAGTGACAAAACATGATGGTAAATTTATTTCATTGATCATTTATTTTTTATTTACCTATAATTTCATAATATTTGTAAAATTTTAATATTATTTTTCTTTTTATATTTTTTTTTTCTAGGTGGAGATGACTTGTTCATTTCAGATGGTTATGCGTCAATTTATGAAGAAGATATTCACGTGCATGATGAATGTATTAAATTTTATAACTAATAAATTTTAATTCATATTGCAATTTATGTATTCAAATATTAAGTTTTTTTTTATAATTGTAGGATTCGAGATTACACATGATCGATGATAATATTTTTATCAACTTTTATGAAGATGAAGTCTACCAAACCTTGTTGAAATTTTGTTTAAGATGTTAAACATTTTGAATTTGTCACTTGATACAAATATTTTGATTTGTGATGTTTTATTAACATTAGACTTTGGTTTATATTCCTAAATTTATAAATCATGAAATTATAACTGGTGTCATAGGTTAGCAAAATACGTCTTAATATCCCATGGATAAATCTGATATCCGTGGAGAATATCCGAAATCCGATGGATAGGATATAGATTTAAATTTTTTTTATCCGTAGTATATGGATATGGATATGGATATATTATTTTTATTTAGGATCGGATATGAATTTTGAAAAATCCGATCCAAATCCGATCCGATGCCATCCCTACCCGGCACGGATCGGCCCGTGGCACGGCACACCGGCACGGGTTCTTCCCGTGCCGGTTTCATGCGGCCACGTGGCGCCCGGCCCCTCCCAAAAAAAAGACCGCGGGTCGGGTCTGATTGGACCCGACCCTTGGTCCCAACTGGCCAACTCCCAAGTCCCAACCCACACCCACTTCCTTCCACTTCCACGAGGTCCTCTGCCTCGATTCCCGAACCGACCCAAGTCCCCAACCCATACTTAACGGGAAAAAAAATTAAAAAAGACTAATAATATTAATTTTCAGCCGTTGGATTCGCCTCCAACGGCTAGGGGGCAGAATCCAACGGTCCTCATGATTCTACCCCTAAATAATTATTAAAAATTCAAAAAAATATAAAAAAATATTTTTTTTATAAAAAATTAATATCTTTAATCTATAAATTCTACCTCCCTCACTTTAACATTTATGTTTTTTAAAAACATATATTCTTATTCTCTCAAATCTTTCTCTTTCTCTCACAAAAATCATGCTTCTCTCTCTCGGGTCTCGGGATTTTGCTTTCGGCTTGGATTTTTGTGAAGCTCGACTTGAGTTTTGAACATTAGAGCTTGATTGCGGTGCACCGTGCACGTGACCTACCTCACTGCTTTTACCAGGTAATTTATTTTATGGTTTTTTTACTCTCTCTTTCTATAGTTTCTCTCTCTAGACCAAACTTAGGAAAAATAAAAAATCATAAAAAATGACAAATACACCTGACACGTATTTAAATTTAGAAAATGAAAATATTATACAGAGGTCTGAGGTTACTGAAACTTTGGTTTCTCCAGTCGTCCCAACCCAAAGTTCTAAAAAACAAAAAACTAGGAGGATTTCTGTAGTTTAGACTCATTTTAAAATCATAACACAAAAAAATGTTAGGGGTGAGGAACAAGAAATGACACAGTATAAATATTGTATGAGACTTTTAACATGTAAGAGTTCATTTGGGAATGGGCACCTAAAAAGCCATGTCGAATTATGCACAAAAAAACATGAACCATTAGATCCTAGGCAAACCCAACTTGGCACTGCACTTTTTGAGACTGGATCGAGTTCAGTCTCAAAGTTTACTCCCTTCATATACTCCAGCGAGTTGGGTAGGGACGGCATGACCAGGCTCATCACATTGATGGGTCTTCCGATCAGATTTTCGGAAGATCTAAGGGTAGTGCGCATCATGCAGACATATTTTCAGTCTGCTTATCGTAGGATTCCTAAGTCCACATCTAGGAATGATATACTAAAGATATATAAGTTAGAAAAACAAAAAATAATTAAGGAATTTATGGCATATAATGGAGTGGTGTTCGTGACGTCCGATATATGGACAAGTCATGATGATTATTCTTATGCATGTCTCACGAGCTACTATGTAGATTTTAATTGGACAATCAATAAAAAAATTTTAGGATTCTTTGAGATTCTTTATCCTCATGATGGCTCAGCCATTTTTGAGTGTATGATGAAAATTTTTAGGGAATATAAAATTCAAAATAAAATTTTTAGTGTCACATTCGATAATGCTTCTAATAATGGAGTAACGATCAATATGTTTGTTAGGAATATTAGAGACGCATCATTATGAGAGATCTTTCATGTCAGATGCATGTGTCACGTGATTAACCTGATTGTTCAAGTGGGTATGAAGGTGTGTTCCCTCGCGTTGGATAATATACGCAATGCACTAAAATATATTCGCACTCCTAGCAGACAACAAGAGTTTGGTAGTCTCTGTTTGTCTGCGAATCTTAAGAAGAAGAAATTACAATCGGATGTGAGACATCGTTGAAATTACATGTACCTGATGTTAGAATCATGTATTTGATATGAATAAGTGATATCCGATTACGTCAATAGTAAGAGTAACGAACTTATTATTGACGACACTGACTGGGCTTCAGGAATTTCATTTATGAAATTCCTGAAGATATTTTATGACACGATGAATATGTGTTCGTCGGTTTATACGCCCACCACTTGCATTGTATTCCGTTGTATATGCAACATTAGTAGCATGTTTAGGAAGTATCGAGCTGACCCGACGCTTAGCCATATAGTTGCAGAGATGGAGACCAAGTACTTGAAGTACTGGTCCATTGTTCCATCTCTTTATTGTCTCGCTGCATGCATGAACCCTAGGGTTAAGGTGGAAGGGGTAAAAAACACTCTGACTTTCATTTCCTCGTGCATGAACCTGGAAGAGCCACCTGAAGGGTTTATTCACGAGAAGTTGACTAACTTGTTCACATACTACGATACTAGGTATGGTGGTAGTAGTAGTGAGACTGTGATTACGGACATTGATATCTTATTCGGAGATGACGATTTTTCCATTCTGCTAGCGAAGGGGAAACGTAGGGGTGGACAATCACATAGGAGCGAACTGTCTCGGTACTTAGATACCGATTAATGCTCAATCCTATCACATTCTGATACTAAGAATCTTGATTTATTACAGTAGTGGAAATCATATGAGTCCACCTTTCCCGTGCTATATAGGATGACACGAGATCTACTGACTCCTTCGGTGTCGAACGTAGCATCGGAGTCTACTTTTTCTGTTGCAGTGAACGTGATTTCGGATAGGAGATCAAGATTACGTCCAGATATAGTTGAGACCTTGGCTTGTTTGAAGGATTAGGTGTAATCGAGGTTTAGCATCCATGATCGTGCTGGAGCTGAGACTGGGATAGGGACTGCAGATGTATCCACTACGATAGCGGAGGAGTTGATTACTGATGATGATGATCCATATGATACTGATCTTGATGTTGCGGCTGATGATTCTCATGATATGCCAATTGATGATTGATGATGATCTACTGTTTTTTGCTTTCGATGTTGTTTTTATAGATTGTACGCTTTGTTTGTACGTTGTGTTGAAATTGATATTTGTTTTGTTCGGACCTTCGATTTCAAATGGTTGATTGGTAATTTTTCATTTGTGTTGTTTATGTTTTTTTTAATTTTTATTTTTACTAACATAATGTATTGATTTATTTTTTTTTTATGATTAAAATTTTCTTTTAAAAATTAATAACTTTATTATATAATTAATAATTATAATAAAATTTAAACTAATTTGATATTAAAAAAAAATTTTAAACTTTGTTTTTTTTATTAATTTTTAATTTTAACATTTTTAAAAATATAAATATTTAATACTATACAATATCTAAAATTTTAAATATATAAAAAATAAATAAATTTTCTGCCTCTCGGGCCCAGCACGGCATGGCACGGCCTGCCTTGCCTTCGGGCCGTGCCGGCTCGGCTTTTTTAAACCGTGCAGGGCCGGGCACGGCACGGCACGGAAGCACGATCGTGCCCTAAAAAAATGGGCCGGCCCGGCCCAGCCTGTTTTCCATCTCTACTCATATGTCTTGAGTCGTAACTCTAACTACAAGTTTTCTAGATAGCAAGGTGTTAGTTTCGAAAAATAATGGGACTACTTTACACATAAAGTTAAGATGCACATTGTAGTTTTGTTTTTTAAATTTATAAAAATATAAACTAATAATTTATTTAAGTTAGAATAATCAAAAAAATAAATAATGAAATATCCAATCTATGATTATCAGCTCATAAGGCAATAATTCAGAAATTTGAAGTAGGAAGACATATTACAAAAATGCTAATACCTGAAAATTGGGATGTTTTTTTTTATCTTACGAGTTGGGAATTTTATATCGTTCTATCCAATAAGAGTCACACAGGGAGAACTCTCTAAGCACTCATGGATGATTCCGGTTGTCCGCATATCCTCCTTTCCATCG
This sequence comes from Sapria himalayana, assembly GCA_029783825.1. Classification (NCBI taxonomy): domain Eukaryota; kingdom Viridiplantae; phylum Streptophyta; class Magnoliopsida; order Malpighiales; family Rafflesiaceae; genus Sapria; species Sapria himalayana. The sequence goes on along the minus strand of JAREIK010001397.1, from coordinate 213,420 downwards.
ACAATTTGTTGTGTTTTCACAAATTTTTTGAAAATAATTTTTAATAACTCTTTTTGGTGTGTTTCATCTTGTTGGATCTGCATTGAACCGAAACTCTCCTGATTCTACTTCTATGATGATTGGTTTTTCCTTGACTATCAGTACGTGTTAAATTAGGTGTCTCTCCATTAGATCTTAGTCTACCTTGTATATACTACACTACCTAGTGATGTTCTTCCATGCGTAAAGAAATATGTTGCGCGTGATGAAAAAACTAGAAAATAACACCATGTTACTGTGCTAAATACACTTTATTTGGCCTGAAGCATATTGTACCCACTAAACATAGTACATCTTGCATATCAAACACCAGCCAGACACGGAAATGGTGCACATTGCAACACCGCACTACACCAGCCATATCTTGCATTGTCGTGTACTGATTGCCACATTGCCCACATGGTGCACTACCTCACACATCCCATGCCACACACTTGACACACTTGCGCACCTCCTGCCACACACTATGCGCCCTCACAATACGCATAGTGCACAATGTACATTGACGTATTGGGCATCGACTTCAATTACATGTAGTGGATGTGTGATATAGACACACTTCCATGTGCTTGTTTTCATGTGTGCAAACAATACACACGTGTACTATAACTACTACACATATGCAGCTAGTGAAAATTTTGCAAATTAAGTTATTGATGATTGTTTCATAGTATACAATATTTTTTATTATTCACAAACTTAGTGACTTTATTTAATTTGAAAATTCTAGTTCTTCCTTCATATACACATTCTCAATATTATTATAAAAAAATATTTTATATATCTGACTAGCATATCATATATCTATGAGATACTGTTAATTAAATAAGAATTTATATGGAAATTATTTTGGTTATAAAAGAGAAATTATGTAACTAATGTCTTAGTGAACTCACTTATTATAAGTCTTTCCTTATGACATATGTGATCTATCTTTCTGTTTGGATCATTCTTTGCAATGAATATCAACTTGCATTTAACAACAGGCTTTTTTGAAGGTCAAGGCACTAGTTTTTAATTTTTATTAGAGTAAATGATATTTATTTCTTTTAAAATGGTCTGACATCATCTTGAATATCAAAAACGACTTTAATATCTTAGTACTGTCTAGAAAAATCAATTAAAAAAAAATAAAAGATAGAGAAATGGAGTACAACAATATTTGTGTTGTGGCTTATAATGTATTATTATTTTTTGTATTAGAGATGATAGCATCTAACATTTGAGATGCTTCAATTTGACTAGCTCCTTATATAATGGTTTTGTTTGTAATTTTATTGATTGATTGATTTAATTATTATTTTTTATTTAATTTGTTTTTTGGACAACTTGTAAAATAAGGTGTTTAGTAAATTTTCTAGTTCTTTTAGGAGAGTGATAAATGATCAATATTAGAAGAACTAATTGAATGATTATCTAGCTTTATGGGAGACTCTACTTTGAATAGGCTACGTATGATCATTTTTCCTAATATATATTTTACTTCATAGGTCGTTAAGTTAAGTCTGGTTGTCTCTAGCTTATCCTAAGACAGAACTAGAGTAGACTTATGAACTGTCAGATTATCTAGACTAGAGTGATTTTCTCTCATAAGGAACCTTATTCTACCCAGAATGAACTTGATATGTAGTTGTTCGTACATATGATTATTTTATATGAGTATTAATATAATATAAACTAAGTTCAAATGTATTAGATGAGTGACGCTATCTCCTAACTAGAAATTCAAGTTGTATGTAAGAAATTAAGGAAAAATAATTATTGTAGATATATCTTCTAGATCAATATTTTTCCTAAGCTAATTGAAAAAAAATGTGTCATACTAAAATAAATAAATAAAATCATTACTCACTAATATTCAACTATACTTTGACGAGTGTATTTGTATTTTTTTTGTGCTAGAGTAATCAAGAAAGATATATTTTATATTCATCGGTGTCCAATCCCACTTTGAGGAGAGATCATCAACATAGCAATTATTTTCAAATATTATAGGAAACAAGCTGAATAATCATTTTCTAGGGTGCATGATATGAAATGGTACATATTGAGAAATATAAAAGAAAATATTCGAGTGATAAAATAATTTATTATTAAGATTATATCTCACTAAAAATATTTTCAAATATTTCTAGCAACAAAAATTATTAAAATTATCTCAATTAAATATTTATTTTTCTTCTTTATAATCCTATTGTGTGAGTGTGTGTTATTGTAAGAAATCTAATATATGATTTCGTTATCATTATAGTTAGTGAAAAAGCTATCTATTATGTATTAAATTATATTGTTTTTTTTTTTATATTTTTTATTTTTGTATTAAATTAATTTTGCATTTTTTTATGAATGATTGAAAAATACAAAATTTGTATTCCAAAATAAAAAATAACTAACCAAATAAAATATGTATAATAATAGTTAAATATAATACGGTATTTAAATTTATCCTTATTGAAGTTTGGTTTATATTTTTATTTATTATTTATTATGTTTGTTATTTTTTATTATTTGGAAATACCTGACTTGTGGGTAATTTCAAATTATAAGTTTTTATATGCTGAAATACAAAAATAACAATATGAAAATGATACCATTATGTAATGAGCGAAAGTGATTGGGCCAACTCATAAAATCGGGTGCTACCATCAAAAACATCAAAAATAAATATAAAATAAATAAAAAATTATAATATTTCCATTAAACTAGTGCATACAAGTCTAAAATATCAAATTTAGAAAAAAGAAAAAAATTTTAAGCTTTTTCCAGACTTTTGTAAAGATATTATTTGAATGTATGATGTAGTAATTCTTTAAGCTTGAATCTTTTCCTTGATCTTGAAATAATTATTATAGTAAAGAGTAGTGGTAGATGATTGCATATCCGATATACTTACGTATATAATATTTTTAAAGTATCTCACAAGTAATTATCATTTTAAATTATGCATGCATATTAGATCTCGAAATAATTATTTATTTTTTATTTTTTTATGAGACAAGATTGTCTCAAAGAAAAATACAAAATTTTATCATATATGTCTTCTCAATTCATGTTGATGCTCAACTTGAATTTGAATATTTAACTAATTATAAGTGTTCTTGATTCTTGAAAGAGATTTCATGTCTTAGAGATTTTTTATATGTCTCTATATGTGAAGCCGCATCAAGCTTAATTTAATGAGAAGAATCTAGAAAATAACTAATTATTTTAATTGTATATATTATATTAATCTAATCACAATAAATAGTTAATATTCTAAATGATTCTTTTATAAGTGATAGAGTCAACTAGAGAGATCATATCAAATGTTAAGTTAGTACTTGGATCAATAAGAATATATAGTAGAGCACAACCTAAAAGACTAATCTTTGCAAGAGTATCAAGTGTACATTTCATTTGTGACAAGACAATATTATTCATAGAATAAGTGATCTCTATGCCAATAAAATATGAATCTCCCGAGGTCATATGTATGAAATTATGTTTGAAGGTACTCTTTGAGTAGGTATTACATAACTTTTTATTTTCATAATTAGCAAAATTATTCTCCCATTAGGAATTCTTTGGAAGAATAAAAATTATCCCCCCCCCCCCCCGCTCTAACCTTTTCATGGGTGTTGTCGATACTTGTAGCTTTGACGCAATATCTTATTCAAACTTTCTCCCCGTAGTCCGTAGGTTAAATTGCTCCCCCTTGCTTCAAGCTTCCTGCATCGGATACATGTCTAAGCCATATCTAACATGTATCCAAGGCTTTGACCTCTATTTGCTTAATGGTATGCCATGTGGCGTATCGGCCACGAATTCGAAGTATATCCATGTGTCCGACATATGAACACTCATATTCATTCTCGTATCAATGCTTCATAGGTAAATTCTGTGAAATTGGTTATTGAGTACAACTCTTTTTTTATGGAGAGTGATCATAAGGTTAAGATCAAAGAGACTAGTTGCTGGATCGTCTGATTTATCAGTAAGCTTATCTCTAATCTAACAAGGCTGAGCATATTTCTTTTTTTTTTTTGGTATAAACTCTAAGTTATGAGTGGTCTTCTAGTTGCCTACTCAATATCAGTTTGTATAGGTATAAACTTCTTTACTAGCATGTCATATGGGTTTGAATGAGATCTTCATACTTAGAAAATTTCATTCTCTTCAGATTTAATATAATCTAGAGGTGTCAAAATGGGCTGGGTGGCTTGGGCACTGCCTGTGGCCTGGCCTGGTTCAGCCGTGTCTAGACCGGCATGACACTTTCCAGAACTATGCTTCGTGCCGGGCCGGGCTGCCCCGTGACATGGTTCGTGCCGTGCTGGGCCTGCATGAGTCGTGCTGGGTTGGCATGACCCGTGTGCCTGGCACGGTAAATCTGCCCGGGTGATTGTCCGACTCGGGATGACATGGTTCATAAAAAATGCCAGACCTGCTAACTAAATGCATCCACACTTATTAATTTATATATGTACATCATACAAGCTCGACAATTTCTTCATTCCCTCGTTTTCCAGGTTGGATTGCAAGGAGAAGAACTTGGCTTATATAAACCTAATGGAACTCATGGTGGGAACTGGGTCAAAACGCCAACCCCACAAAAGCAACAGCCATTGATATGGCATAAGGTGAGAATCTAAAAGTTAAATTTCTACTGTATCATCAACATTTTACTGGTGTTTCGAGTTCTAAATTTTTTACTTGGGATAGACAGGTTGTCGTGGATGCCCCTGCTGGAGATGAACCAGTTGGGCTTGATATGCTTCACCTCGGAAAAGGTTTTGCATGGTTGAATGGAGAAGAGATTGGGAGATACTGGCTGAGAAGAAGTTCTATTGTTGATAATTGTACAACAGAATGCAACCACAAAGGCAAATTCATGCCAAACAAATGCCTAACTGGATGTGGGGAGCCAACTCAGAGATGGTTTGCATTATTAGTGTTTAATAAAATGCAATAATTTCATTTAGACAGAAAAAAAGTAAAACAATCATTTGTACATCAAAACTAATCAATATCAAAATAGTGCTTACATATCACAATAAGATGAAAAATAATAATTCCCTCAAACTAGTGCGTACATATCACAATCATTCAATCTGGACAAAAAAGAAAATATGCATACATATCACTTAAAGGGAAGCTACTTTCCCTCTAAGTATCTTAGTGAAAATGTTTATCATCTGATTACTAGTTGGTATATAGGTTGTGGGGAGAATTATATTTTGGTGTACTCCCTAAAAAATATTTGAATAGAAAAAGAATATAATTCTTAATATTAATAAAAGTATATACCAAAATCTTAATTAATTAATTTTTGGTGCACTTTAATATAGTAATTCCAAAATACCTCTATCTTAATATCTAAATAGTTAATTAATATATTACACTCTCCCCTCTCTCCTCACTCTTGCTCCATCCCTAACTCCATCCCAAGATACTCGTAATTCCATTTCGTAACTATAATGTAATTCTCCTTGGCCCTTGCCTTTGCTTGATGGAGCTCTAAGAGCTCCATGGATGAGCTCGTGGAACTCTTGGTTTAGCTCCATCTTATTCAAGCTCGATGAGCTCCATGGAGCTAGAACAAAAGCTCCATGAAGCTCGAACAAGAGCTTGGCGAGGTCCATGGTGCTTGATCAGGAGCTACACGGAGCTCGACTTGGAGTTTCGTGAAGCCCGACAATGAGCTCCTGGAGCTCGAACAGGAGCTCCGTGGAGCTAGACTAGAAATTTCAAGAGCTCGATCGAGCTTCTGCAACTCCTGGTCGAGTTCCATGGATCTCGACTAGGAGTTTGAATAGGAGCTCGTCCATGGAGCAATGGCTAGGGGAGTTAAAGGATTGAGTTATGAGTATTTTGGGATGGAGTTATCGGATGAAGCAAGGGCGAGAAGAGAGAGGGGAGTCAAATTTATTAAATTAGTTAAGGGTATTTTTATAATTATTATATTTAAGTACACAAAAAATTAATTAGTTAAGAATTTGATATATATATTTTTTACATATAAAAAATTTTGTTTCTTTTTTTCAAATATTTTCTATGAAATGAAACAAATCATATTTCTCCCTAGATTGTGACTATAATATTATTATGTATTTTTTTTTATATAAAATAATAAAAAATATTGATTGATAATGTGTTGAATTATCTAAATATTATAGTAAAGGGCCATTAGTCTTATGATTGATAAGCTCATCTCCTTTAAAATTTGATTTTTCTATTGAAGCTTACAAGTAACTAATATCAGAATTTTATATCTTATTTCAACCTTGAAAGTAGCAACAATATTATATTGCTTACTTTTTTAGGAAATAAATTGTCTATGAGAAAATAAAAATTGATGGCTGATCTTCTTTTTATGATCACAAGAACTCATCTAGAATTTACATAGGCTTTTATCCGATTATACCTATAATCTTTGAAAGAAAATTCAAATTCTAAAGTTTTATTTCTTATATCTAGAAAAATGAAAATTTTTATTTATGCATAATGTTGTAGCTTATTTATTTTTATTTTTTTCTATATTATTTTATATTTTTAATGAGAACATTTAACATGTGAGCCACCTCAATCCTTTTTGTATATTTTATAAGTGTATGCTTATATAATTTTTTTAATAAGTATTGTTACATTTTTATCTTTTGTATACATTTGTAATATGGTATCAAAGAAAACTCTAGGAAAATTTTGATATTAGGATGTGTGTGTGAGAGTAAAGATTGCAAACCCTAAAATAGAAAAAAATAAAGTGCATACAATGTACTATGACAATTCATGTGTGCCTTGAAGAAGTTTTGGTCGTCGCACACCTATTGTATGTGACAGAGTGCATGGTGGTTATGTGGTGGTCATGGTGGTGATAGTGTGTATCATCTATCATGTGGCAATATGTATAGAATTTCTGCCCCCAAACATTAGGGTTTCAAGGTAATTTATCTTATTTGGGGGTTCGAGAAAAAAAAAAAACAAAAAATCTGGTTTATTGTTTATTAAATCCTAATTTATTTAATTTGAGCAAGTATAGGTTTTAGGATTTTGAATTGAGAAAATCTTAATTTTAGTTAGCATGTGGAGAGAGATTATCATAACAGAGGTAGTTAGTGGAAAATATCATTTCAGCATATACACTGCAAGAGTTTGAGTTATACAAGAGATAGATATTAAATATTATTTTTTGAGAGGAGACTGATAGATTTATACATAATTGAGAGAGACAAAATTGTGGAGATATCTAAAAGTCCTATTAGAGTTCATCCACAAAGATACTTACACTTACAAGGGATGAGTATATATAATTTCTCTTTAAAGATATAATTAATCTTTTCTTTCTTTCAAGTATAACTACATGTTTGATTTGTATTCTTATTTTAGATTTTTAGATGATTGACATAAAAGCTAATATTCATATTATATATAGTTATATCTTATTCACTATATTTTTTGTATTTTTGAAAAGATTATGTTTGCCAATGACAAAGTTTGAAATTCATTTGATATTATACCATCTAGCTTGAATTTTTATTATTTTTTCATGTATTAGTTATTTTTGATTGTCTTATTAATTTATTCTATGAGTTTTTTTTTTCAAATAATTTAATTAAAATTTTATTTTTATTTCAACTGATATTTATTTATATGATTGAAAGGTTTTGAGAAAAATTTTGTTTGGAATTAAGTATGATGAATTATATATTTTCTTTTCAATGTTAAGATCTTCATTAGGATATTTTTGAGTATATTATACTTTTTTCTTATGTATTCTTTTCTCAGTCACTTATCACTAATCAAATTTAGAATATTTTACTTTATTTTTAGGGTATTTTGGTCATAGATTATAAAGCATGTCAATTAGAAAATCTCATCCAAATTTTTTATCATACATGACAATCTGATTTGAGTGAAATCTCATTTAATATGATATACTCAGATATACGAGGACCTATTATTGATGTGATTAGGTTGTGATTTAGATATCTTATTATTTTTATTAATAATTTCTCGAGGTATATATGAATAAATATTTTTCAAGATAGATTATAAGTTTTTTCTAATTTATCGATTTTCTATTAGATGGTAAAAAATTAACTAGATTAAAATATTAAAAAAATTGAGATGTGATATTATATTAGATATGTGTTAGATTGATTTAGTACTTATTATATGAATATTATGATTATATATTAGACTTTTTATCTTGGCATATCCTAGTAAATTAGGGTTATTTTAAGAAAAACTAAAATTTTGATCGAGATAGCTCAGGCACTTTTACTTGGGAAGAATGTTCCTAAATATTTTTGGAGAGGTGTTTTAATCATAATTTATCTCATTAATTTAATATTCTTTTTTTTTCTTCTCAGTAATTAACTTTTCAGATGCTACATCCTAGTGAAAAATTATTTAACTTGCCTTTTAAAGTTTTTGAATATATTTTTCTTTTCTCAATCGCTTTCCAGAATGATCTAAGTTAGTATTTAGGGTATTAAGATATATTTTCATTCGATACTCTAGTATCCATACACAATGAGAATAAAAATATTTTTTATCAGAGGGTTATAGGATTTTAGTGAGCGTGGAATGTAAATGTTATCTTTTTGACCGTGATCCATTTTTAATGAGCTTAGGTAGAATATGAAACTAGTTTTTATATTTTGATTTATTATTTTTTTTCTTACCTATAATCTTGCTTGGATTATTAGTTAGTAGAGAGAGTCTTTCATCATCAACATCTAATGATGCTGATACATTGAATGACGTTACTCTTATAGAATTATCATTGCTGCCAATAAATTTTGATCATATTGATTTGGAAGAAACTAAAATTTTCTAGGTTGGGAGATCACCTTTAGGCCTAGATGGGTGATAGTCAACGAGTGTTTACTAGTATATACTCATATTGAGTCAGTAATTAGGATACTTGATTATTTATGACTTAGAGTCTATACTATGAGAGAGAGAGACATATATAGCATACTTAGATTAGAAATAAGAATATTGAGGTGTCAAATGTTCATGTAACTAATCATTTTGATTGTGACCTTCCAATCAATTTTTGGAAGAGATAGATGAGTTGTACACAATACTCGATTTAATAGGTTTTGTTATATTCTCATCTTATTTTTTTTATTTTTTTTATTATTTCTGTTAATGGTATTAAAAAATTCAAGTATCTTTTTGAGATACTATCTCATTTGAGATGATATCAAGCTATGATGGACAAGATGTATATTATTTATTCTTTTGAGACTTGAGAAATAGTATCATGATATTTCAAAATATTTATTGTTTGTTGCAAGTGGGTATTCTTTTTGAAGATATCCAAATGGGAAAATAAATTACTATAATGTAAGACCATAGTCAGGGGATTCATACTAATTAAAGATGAAGAAGGTAATTCTTCATAGTTACCTTGAGAAGGATATATATATATAAAATGATCATCTAAGTTTCGAGTAGTACAGTTATATTCAATTTATAGATTGTGAAAGATATTTATGACCTAAAGTAGACACAAAGAGTCTAATTTGTGAGATTTTCATATGCAATCAGCTTGTTTCGATTACATTTGTATGTCTTAAATTTTTATTTATTTTTTTGGAAGGGCATTGATTGCACAATGATTTTTTTTTTTGATTATATATGTTGATGACATTCTGAATATGAGAGATGATGAGTTGGAGATTGCCTAATTCTAAAAGTTTTTATAGGTAAAATTTCTGATGATTCACCTTCGTAGACGTATGTATTTTCTTGGTATAGTGATTATTTTTTTATAACAATTATTTTATCATAAAAGAGATGTGTACTTGATAATATTGCAAAATTAGTCTTTTGGGTGGTGCTCTAGTAAATATTCTTATTAGATTACTTATTAACTTTATTTCTAATGTGATCTATTTAGTTGAATTTATTATTTATAATAAAATCATAAGGAAAATTAATTATTTGACTATGATTAGATCATATACAATATACACTATCAGTATACTTAGTCATTTCTTAGATTATTCTCGACAAACTAATTTTGACATAATTTTTCACATACTAAGATATTTGTAGAAACCTCTAGGCTTTGAGATCTTTTTTAAGTATCATATACATTTATAGTTGATTGGGGCTATTCAGATTCAATGTGAACATCATTATGTATTGAGAAGAGTTTTATGATAAGATTTTATATTTTACTTAAAAGTAATCATATCATTTGGAGTAGTAAGAGGTTTATAATTATCTTGAGATCTAATACAGATATAGAATTTAAAGCGATGTTGATAGTTACTTTTGAAATACTTTTGATATAGCATCTATTCTAAGAGATAGAATATTCAACATCCTCTTCTATTATTCTTTATAATAAAAATTATGCTGCGAGATATATAATCTCAAATCATTTATTTTATGTGCTGACAAAACTCATATTGGCAGATTATTTCTTCCTTAGAATGAAGATTCATTATGAGACAAATACTATAATATATATTCAAATAATAGAGTTTCAATAAACGTATTCAAAATGATTTAAATTTATTTTAATTTCCTTCAAACTTTGTGTTGTGGTCTTGTATGCAGCAACTTGCTTATTTATTTATTTTTTATTTTATTTTATGTTTTTTGTGAGAGCATTAACTTGTGGGCTGTACTAATAACATAGATAAATTTTGAACTAGTAATTATTAGATAATTAAATTTTCATATAATTCTCCCATAAATGAAAGTATTAACTAAAATGTCAATATCAATGGACAAGTCTATTGATGCACATAAATTTTATTTTAGGAGGAAGAAATATATGCAGCTTGCTCAAATTAGAGATATCTTCCTAGGAAACCTTGTTTTATGACTAAGTTCTCTAATATTGACCTTTTGATCGCCCTTCAGAAAGAATAAATGAGTTCTACTCAACTTTTTATTTTATGGGTTTTATCATATTAATATCTTTTCATTCTTTCATTTCTTTTGTTATCTTTCTTGATAATGCTAAGATAAATATTTTTTTTTTGAAATATTATCAGATGATTCTAAGTAGTGAATGAATAAATAAATATATTTCATTCTAATAAGACTTGAGAACTAGTATCATGATCTTTGGGAGGTTCTTTTGTTAATTATAAGTACATGTTCACTTTGGACAAATATTCATATGAGAAGGTATGTCGCCTTATGGTGAGACTTGTAGTGAGTGTGTTCACTCAGACACTAGGTATGGATTACTAGGATGCTTTATCTCTCTTGGCTAAGGTGGCTTTCATATGGGTTTTGAGTATATTCTTAGTTATAAGTATACCTCATTGGCAACTTCTTGTCGATAGAGAATATCCTAGGTAAATATGAATACAATTTTTTCTCATAGAGACACTGAGTAGGAGGTATATATGGAGTAGTCATCTTGGTTTTAAGCAATATATTCAAATGTAGTTACTACAAAGGTTAGAATCTTTCTTGTCAAGGAGAGTGATGGGGACATTTGTTTTTGTCATGTCTACCAATGTTAATACTCTTTAGTAGGCACCTTGCTTTGAGTTCCGAAGCCCAAGATAAAATCTTCTAAGTATTTCATGGGTAAATGGCTTACATAAAGTGTCATTCCCTTTTGAACCTAAAACTATTTTTATTTTTTCTCTCTCTACTTGTTGCCTACTATAACTCCTAATTTGTCTATAAAAAATATCTAATTTGTCTAACTCCCCAAACCCCAAGTGAAAATTGAATTTAATTTCAGTAAATTTGTAACTCAAGGCCCTCACGTTCATCCCATTCAGCCAATTAAAGTATATTTGAACCCTAACCGAAAACAAAAACCTAAAATTCAAGAATTCTTAAAATCTTAATTTTCACCAAAATTCTAGATTGAGTATCCAAATTATTTGTGCTAGAAAATTTAATTTTATACCCTCTCATCCATGGAAAATTATTGCTCTAAACTCCACAACCAAATTACCGAAAAGTCCTAAAACCTACTTATGTTTTTTATTCCCAAGGTTAAGTATTGAACCTGATAAATTATTCCTTATAGTAAAATTTTGCAAGTATCATCTTTTGTTGATGGTAGGATTGACTTAATCAGCTAATTGATGTTCTCTACGAATATGATATTAAGCTTCAATTTGTATATTTTTTGGATTTCATAATTAATGAGATTCATTTAAAAGAAACTTACGGTGCTAGTATTAACGTTAGTTATCCTTTTAAGTTATGCTTTAGTAGATGTTATTATTGATTATGATACTGATTTTATTTTTGATATGATTCTTACATTTGATTTTAATATTTTTTTTTGTCTCCCTCTTTATCGAATCTCAACTCATTTTATTTTTTGGCTCATATATATACATTAGTGCCATGGGGTTGGAACTGGTAAGACTCTTATCCCAACAACATAATAGATGAGATGATATGCACCTAAATGGAACATATATTGCATCCATGAGGATGTAACTTGTGTCTCTAGGGTTAGTGATACGAGTTAAAAATTATAAGAATGATTAATTATCTGATTATTATGTTGTTGATAATTGATTTTATTACTTATAGAAAAATTATAAGAAAATTTAATTATCTGATTATTATCAGATTAAATATAACATATATTTTAGTATAATTAGTTATTTCTTAAATTCTTATAAACATATTCACTTAAATGTATTTTTTCTCTTCACTTATTAGGCGTGTGAAGAAGTTTTTAGGACTTGAAAATTTTTTCATTAATCATAAGTATTTATAATTAGTCTAGTATTCATATTCGAGTTTTAAATCAAGTTGTACCTAGATGAAGTTTATGATAGGTTTATGTATATTTTTTGATGATAATCTTATTTTTAAAAAATTAAGAGATACACAATTGTTTAGAGATCAAATACTGAAGTAGAATCCATGCCGATGATCAGAATTATTTGTGAGATATTTTAAATTTAGTACATGCTCAAGGAGATCGGGTATCAACTTTCTTCTCTCGCTATTTTTTGCTATGACAATAAGACAGTAAAGTACATAGTTTTCAATTTGATATTTCATATGCGGACCAAACAAATAAAGATAAGAATTATTTCTTTATCATGGAGAAGATTAATTTTGACACCTTAGCTAAATTATAGTGAGACAGAATAGCCGCTGGCCTACATTTTCATGAAAGCCTTGAAAAGATATTTGCTTATCTTTTATTTTTCAAAGCTAGGTGGAATTGGACTACCTCGTTCGATATGAAAAATTAAAAGCAAGCGCAATGTGTTAACTTGACTTGCAGTGCAAATTGGAAAAAAAAAATTCATAATTTTGATATCATCCCAGAATTTAGATTATGATTCTGTGACGGGTGGTTGAGATAATATTTGATTTATGATGATAATAATAATAATAATAATAATAATAATTTTCTTGAGTGATATAAATTATTTAGTTTGCCTTAATGAGATTTTTTCTTTTGAATCATAGTTGTGAAAGGAATGCTTAAGGCGTGCCTAGGCTTAATGCAGAACCACTCCCTAGTTATAAGGCCTCGCCTTCCATGGCATGCGCCTTACTGAAGAGTTGTGCTTTACACACGATAGTTTTTTTTAAATACATTTATTCTTAAAATTTGTAGTTATTTATTGAAATTTATATAATTTTTGTTATTTTTTTCATCAATTTTTTTTTTAAATATTAGGAACATTTATTTTTTTATCAATAGAATCATATTTAATAAAAATTTATGTTCATCCAAAGTCATATTTCACTTCATAAATGCCCACGCCTTAGATGTGCCTTGCGCCTCAATGCTCCAAGAGACCTTTGCGCCTTGGTGCTCCTTGTGCCTTTAAAAACTATGTTTTGAACTTGTTTGTAAATTCCTTTTTCTAAAAATGAGAATCAATTATTTTGGGGAAGTTGTATGGACAATATAATTTGTTTTACAAATTGCTTATCTTATCACACCGAGTACTTGCGAACCAGGTATCATGTTCCCCGGTCCTGGTTCAAGCCTATGGGTAATGTTCTGGTTATCTTTGAGGAAGAAGGTGGAGATCCAGGAAAAATTACATTTGCTAGGAGAAAAATTACTGGAGTATGCTCTCTTGTGGCAGAGGATTACCCAGCAACAGGCCTTGAACTGCTGCAAAATGCTCAAAATGGAAGTAACAAAAGCCAACCTTTTGTTCATTTGAAGTGCCCCAAAAATACTCTTATATCTAGCATAAAGTTTGCCAGTTTTGGAGACCCTGCTGGAACTTGCAGATCCTACAGGATAGGCAACTGCCATGATCCCAACTCCATATCTGTGGTTCAAAAGGTAATGAATGTTCTCTATTACTCTTCAATATGTTTTGTTGACACATATATATAACTAGGAGCTCAGTTGAGTGCCCATAGTATATAATTATACTCCACTAAGCTCCTTGTTATATATAATACACGCATACACACACACGCACACACACAAACGCACACACACACACAACCACACACACACACACACAGAGTATTTGAAGGAAGAATTAAATTTGATAAAATTTGGACTAGTTTTAGCTTTATTCAATGAAGGTGATGATCAAGAAAGGTGATTAGATTATAATGAATATTCAACTTATCACTTCCATGTTCAACATATACATTACACCATAGTTATTAATTGAGCTTCTCAGGAGCGCCTAAATCGCAAGCTCCATCAGGTTCAGGCAAAAGTATCTCATATTGCCTTGCCTTAGGTGTCTCCCCACACAACATATAATTTTTGAAGTCCCCCAACAATTCAATTATTCCCAAAAGCTCCCTCATAAGGCATATTTTTTTTTTTTGCAAATTATCTCTCCACTTTCAAAAATTATAGATAATATATTTGATATCTTATAATTCTACATGTCTGATATTTTAAATTTTATTATTTTATTTTAAAACTCTAAATGCTTAGATATTGAGAAATATCATGATATTTATTTTTTATTTTTGATGTATTTTATCATGTATATGATTGTATTTTATTAATAGATAAAAATTATAGATAATATTTATTTAAAATATAATATATATATATATATATATATATATTATGAAGAATATACATCAATTGTGTCTTGTGCCTCAAGATACTAAAAGACTTTTGTTGTGCTTCAGTATATTTTGTGCCTCAAATAATTATTTATTATGCAATTATTTCTATAAGTATTTAGTAATTTACATATTTATTTTGATTTTATATTATATTTTTCTTATTTATTATGTTCATATTCAAATTCAACTTATATGAAGAATATTTAGAGTGTTTGTGGTATAGTGGTGTTTAAAATAATTGTGTAATCAATTTTTTTATGTTGTGATAAATAATATATTGATTTTTCCTTTAAATTTTAATGTTTTATAAGAGATCAAAAGGATAAAATACAACAACCAAATGCCACTATAGTCGTTAATTTAGTGGCCCTTATTTGCTAGCTGCCCTAATGATGAATTCATCATTTTATATTATTTTTAATAGAATAATTTTTTCCTAACTATTTTTTTCTAAATAAAGAAATATGTTCTAAGAAGCTTGATATGGTCTTTTTTTCTAGTTTGTAAATTGGGTATCAAACACTTATTGTTGTTCGGATAAGAGCATTTTTATTATCTAGATTGTCTTCTTCCTAGAGCATCTTCCATGCGTTGTCTGTGAGTTTCTTTTGGTAATAACATTTTTAAAGATGTTACTTTGGTTTTGTGTAGTGTTTTTTTTTTTTTATTGTAAGAGATCGAAAGTATAAACTAGTTGAATCTCATATTGGTATTTTGAGTATTACTCAATGTCAAAAATTGCGACTAGTTTGATTGATCGAGGAAGATGTATTCTTTTTTTGTTATAAGGTGGGACCCCTGTCCCAATTTGGCCATGGGCATGGGCAACCATCAGGACCCTAGGGAAAGACATAGTAGCCATGTCCAAACTGTAGAGGATAGCTAGTGGGGTTTAAACCTGACAAGATCCAACCCGGATACCCTTCCTGGATTTCCCGGATGCTCCCGCCGTGTGAAATGAACACATGTAATATCGCAATATCTCAATTATATAGAAAATCCACATGTATACATAATAATGACTCATAAGAGTTCACTACAAATACTAGAGCATTCTAAGAGTGTTTGCGAAATTTAGGGATACAATGAAAATTGTTTAAAGTTTATTAAATTACAAAGTTTAAATTTTTTTTATAATTTAAAATAAGATTAGTTTATAATTTATTAAAATTTAATTATATAGTTATACATTTTTAAATGAAAAAATAAAAAAAAATAAATAAATCAAAAAATTTTATTAAAAAAAATTAAAAAGTAAAAAAAATAAAAACAAACCAAATGAAAAATGACCAATCAGCCAATATATGCCGAAAGTCCGAACTAAACAAATTAAAGTTTCAACGTAATATATAAATAAAGCGTACAATCAATAAAAAACAAAACATCGAAATCAAAAAATCAGTGGATCATCATCAATCATCAATCGGTATATCATGAGCATCATCAGCCGTGACATCAAGATCAGTATCATATAGATCATCATCATCAGCAATCAACTCCTCTGCTTTCACAGTGGATGTGGCTGCAGTCCCTGTCCCAATCTCAGCTCCAGAACGATCATGGATGCTAAATCTTGAATCCTCCTAATCCTTGAAACAGGCCAAGGCCTCAATAATATCTGGACGTAATCTCGATCTCCTATCCGAAATCACATTTACTGTAACAAAAAAAATAGACTTCGATGCTACGCTCGACACCAGATGAGTCAGTAGATCCCGTGCCATCCTAGATAGCACGGGAAAGGTGGACTCATATGATTTTCACCACTGTAATATATCAAGATTCTTAGTATCAGAATGTGATAGGATCGAGCAGTAATCGGTATCTAAGTACCGAGAAAGCTCACTCCTATGTGATGGTCCACCCCGATATTTTTCTCTCGCTCGCTGAATGAAAAAATCGTCATCTTCGAACAAGGTATCTATGTCCGTAATCACAGTCTCACTACTACCACTACCATACCTAGTATTGTAGTATGTGAATAGGTCAGTCAACTTCTCGTGAATGAACCCTTCAGGTGGGTCTTCTAGGTTCATGCACGATGAAATTTAAGTGAGGGTGTTTTCTACCCTTTCCACCTTAACCCTATGGTCCATGCATGCAGTGATGCAATAAAGAGATGGAACGGTTGACCAGTACTTCAAGTACTTGGTTTCTATCACTACAATCATATGGCTAAGTGTCGGGTCAGCTCGATATTTCCTAAACATGTTATTAATGTTACATATGCACCTGAGTGTAATGCAAGTCGTGGGCTTATAAACCGACGAACACATGTTTGTCGTGTTATAAAAAATCTTCAGGAATTTCATAAATGAAAATTTTGAAGCCCAGTCAGTATAGTCAATAATAAGTTCGTCACTCTTACTATTGACTTAGTCGGATATCACGTATTCGTATCCAACACATGATTCCAACATCAGGTACGTGTAATTCTAACGATGTCTCACATCTAATTGGAATTTCTTTTTCTTAAGATTCACAGACAAACAGAGACTACCAAACTCTTGTTGTCTCGAGGAGTACGAATATATTTTAGTGCATTACGTATATTATCTAACGCGGGGATCACACTTTCATACCCGCTTGAACAATCAGATTAATCATGTGACATATGCATCTGACATGAAAAATTTCTCTTAATGGTGCATCTTTAATATTCCTAATAAATATGTTAATCACTACTCCATTATTAGATACATTATCGAATGTGATACTAAAAATTTTATTTTGAATTTTATATTCCTTAAAGATTTTCATTATACACTCAAAAATAGCCGGACCATTATGAGGATTGAGAATCTCAGAGAATTTTAAAATTCTTTTATTCATAGTTCAGTTAGAATCTACATAGTTGCTGGTGAGACATGCATAATATGATTAATCGTGACTTATCCAGATATCGGACGTCACGAACACCACTCCACTATATGTCATAAATTAATTAATTATTTTTTGTTTTTCTAACTTATACAATTTTAGTATGTCATTCCTAAATGTGGACCTAGGAATCCTACGATAGGCATGTTAAAAATATGTTTGCATGATGCGCATTACCCTTGGATCTTCCGAAAATTTGATCGGAAGACCCATCAATGTAATAAGTCTGGTCATGCCATTCCTACCCAACTCGCTGGAATATATGAAGGGAGTAAACTTTGAGAATGAACTCGATCTAATCTCAAAAAATATAGTGCCAAGTTGGTTTGCCTAGGATATAATGGACAATGTTTTTTGGTGCATAATTAGGCATGCCTCTTGAGATGCTCATTCCCAAAGGAACTCTTACATGTTAAAATACTCATACAATATTTGCACTGTGTCATTTCTTGTTCATCACCTCTAATATTTTTTTTATTTTATTATATTTAAATGAGTCTAAACTACAGAAGTTCTTCTAGTTTTTTTGTATTTTAGAAGTTTGGGTTGAGACGACTGGTAAAATCAAAGTTTCATCAGCCTCAGACCTCTGTGTAAGATTTTTATTTTTTAAATTTAAATATGTTTCATTAATATTTGTCATTTTTTAGGATTTTTATTAAACATGATACTTATTTAAAGACTAGCTGATAGATTTTAGATTTAACTATTTTAGGACTAGAGAGAGAGAGAGACTAGAAAAGAGACAGAGTAAAAAAAACTTAAAATAAATTACCCGATAAAGCAGTTAGGTCGATTACGTGCACGGTGAACCACAGTCTAGCTCAAAATTCAAAACCCAAGTTGAGATTCCCAAAAAGTAAAACCAAATGACGAAATTTCGACTTCCCGAGTCCCGAGAGAGAGGAGCAAGAGTTTTGAGAGAAAGAAAATGTGAGATCTGAGACAATAATTGTTTATGAAAAATATAAATGTCATAGAGAGGGGGGGAAGATTTTATAGATTAAAGAAATTTTTTTTTTAAAGTCTTTTTTTTTTTTCGATTTTTTTTTATTTTTTAGGGGGCAGAATCATGAGAGCCGTTGGATTCTGCCCCCTAGCCGTTGGAGGCGAGATCCAACGGCAACATTTTAATTTTTTTTATTGCCCTTTTGGGGGGGGGGGGGGAGTCGGGTCGGGGGGGACCGCGGGTCGGGTATGATTGGACCCTACCCGTGGTCTTTTTTGCGGGAAGGGGATTATGGGAAGCTTTGCTTGGCCCGAGTGTCCCGAGTCACAGTGAACCCACCCATGACTCGTGAGGGTGAGGGAAACCAGGTCTACGGGTCAATGGGTGCGGGACGCCAGGGCTTAGTGTGAATGGTGACCCCGACCGTGCCTATGGGCCGTGCCACGGGCCACCGAACCGTGGCGGGTCAGGCACAACAAGAGGCCCGGGCACGGGATATTCATTGTGCCGGCCTGGCCCGGCCCGGCCCGGATGACACCTCTACTTCCAGGTATACCCGGCCATCACGTGACAACTATCAACCTCCGGGCAAGCCCGGCCATCACGTAGCACATAATAAACTTCTGGGTAAACATGACCATCACGTGGCACCTAATAAACCATCGGGTGAACTTATCCAAGCCTGATCTTACAACACCGTGGTAACTAATAAATCTATGGTTACACCCATTCATCATGTGACAACTAACAAACCTCCAGGTAGACCCGGTCATCACGTGACAACTATCAAACCTCTGGGCAAGCCCGACCATCACGTGGCACTTAGTAAATCTCTGGGTAAATCTGACTATCACATGACACCTAATAAACTTTCGGGTGAACCTATCCATCACGTGTCCACTAACACGTATAATCTTTTCCTCACTCACATGTATTTTTCCAGTATTACCGTATCATAATCATTTCTCAAATCTTTAAAGAAATCTAATATTTCCCAAAATTGGATCTTTTCGCTTGGGAGCTCGTTTTTTTAAAAATGAACCATCCAATAATTCTTAAAAATATCTAATTTCATTAATCCAGCTCCAATTTTTTTTAATTTGACCAACAAATACCCAATTTCAGCCCAAACTTCTCGGTAATTGCATGTAACAGCATAAAAATGAAAACCTAACTAAATGACGTTTAAAATTTACAAACTATATATCAATGGAAAGTCCAAGAGATCAGGAACTCATCAGTACCATTACCTTGGTTAAATAGTAGCCAGAATGGCTAGAAAATCACAAAAATCTGATAGAGAAATGGTGCAGCTACCGGGGGGTTTGCTGGCCAGATCCCGGCACGTCTGCCGGTGGTTAGCCGTGATATTTTACAGTCGGCATCGTCTGGTCGTGGCACACCTGGTGGTCCGGCACATGTCATCGGTGGATGGCCAGTGGTGCCTCGTCTGGTCACATCTCTCACTGTTCGCAATTGCACGAAAAGTCTAACTTGGTTCCTGGTTTTGGAAAGCTTTTTCCTAGGGTTTTGGAGTTCAAGAGGGTGTTTTGGGGGCTAGAGCTTCATTTGGCACCCATAGACGTGTTTATATAGAGCCTATGGTTATTTTCGGGTAAAAATTTTAGACAGATCTAAACACTAATAAAGTGCTGCTGTTTGAACTTCTCGGGCCATAATTTTTTATCTATAAGTCGGATCTTGATGTTCCGCTAGTCTATGAACTCGTATCGATGAGATCTATGAAATGGTGTATTGGTCAACAAAAAATTAATCCTTGAAAAAGTCAACTTTGACCACATACTAAGTGTTGGTCAACCCTGGTCAAACTTAGTCAAACTTGTTAAAAAGCTTGTATTGTTTGGTACGGATCATTACAAAACCCGCAACCTAAAGGTTACGCATTGCTCATCTTGCCAATTCAACTATCATGTCATTATTCTCTTTTATAATAATTTCTTGAATTTGATGATTGCATAATATTTGGTTATTTATTATGTGTAAGTTGACATGGGAGATTACAATTCATTTTTAATTTTCAACAACTAAGCAATAATCATATTTATGCTGTAAATATATAGTTGATGAAATGGAGAATTTCAAAGGAAAGAGAACATTTTAAGTTTCCTTCTAATTATTTCTTGTTTTACTCATCTATGAGCTAGGCTTATGGAGAAACTTCTAGCTAACACTTGATCTAGAGATGCCAAAAGTCAAATATTTTTTTTTTGTGATGTTCCTTAGAATAGAGGTGTCATATGATCTATGTTGGCCTAGTATGTTTTTTTAGGAACAATTATGTTTTGGCGCACCAATCAAAAAAATAATTGAAAATAGAGAAAATAAATTTTAATATTTTATAATAGGTGCACCAAAATATTATGTAATTAAATTTTGGCATACTAATTATGTTAATATCAAATTATATTTTTTTTAACCAAATAAATTAATTCCTAAAAACAAAAAACACTACAACCTCGTTACGAGCTCCACCTACAAGCTCCATGGAGCTTGATAAAGCTTGATAGAGCTCCACGAGCTTCATGGAGCTCATCCATGGAACTCCTAGAGCTCGATTGAACTCCATGGATGAGCTCCATCGAGCCCCAGGAGCTCCATGGAGCTCATGGGGCTCGACGAGCTCCATCATGCTCGTGGAGCTCCATTAGCTCTACGAGCTCCATCGAGCTCGTTTGTGGAGCTCATAACAAGGTTGTATTATTTTTTTGTTTTTAGAAGTTGAGTTATTTAGTTTTAAAAATGGGCAATTTGGTATTAATATAAATTAGTATACAAAAACTTAATTACTTAAGATTTTGGTATCCCTATTTTTAAATATTAAAACTTTTTTTTTTGATTGGTTTATCAAAATGTAATTGTACTTTTTTTAATCTTGTAGCTATGGGTAGAGGTGTCAAATAGACCGGGCAGCCTGGGCACAGTCCATGGAATGACATGGTTCAGTCATGCTTGGTCCGTCACGGCACGGTTCGGAACCATGCTTGGTCCTGGATTGTGCCACCCCATGGCACAGTTCGTGTGGTGAAGGGCTGTCGTGAGTCATGCTGGGCTAGACACGACTCATGTGTCTAGCTCGGTGGCACGATCCACCGACCCGGGACGTGCTATGGGTCACGGTTCAAGTTCTGTCGAGTGTTCGCCATACGGGGTGAGTTATTTTTATTAAAAAAAATAATTGGCAGTGTAAGCTGGCCATCCATTACATTTTCATTCAATGGGTTCCGATAGGAATGGTCTAGCACGGCCCTTCATTCGATCATGCCATCGTGCCATGCTAAGTCGACCAGCTAGTTTTCATGTCGTGATAGGCATAGAATGGTGGCACAATCGTGCCTTGCTCAAACTAGTCGTGCTGGATCGACACAACCCATTTGACATCTCTTGTTATGGGTCATCGTGCTTGGCCATTTGAGCATGTTCGTCCGTGATGGACAAGAATTACTAACATTTTACAATGACTTGAGGCGACCCATTGGCTATTCATTTTAATTTTTTTTATTTCTTAATTATTTTTTTTTATTTTTTAATTATTAATTAATTTTTTATTATTTTTATATTCATGTAGAAATAAAATAAAGTAATGATTAAAATGAAATAATAATAAGAAATGAAAATTTTAAAAAAACTTGTAATCAATATTTCAACAATTTATATAAAAATAAGATAAAAAAGGAAAAAATACATAAAAAATTTTTTTTTGTCTTGAGTTATCTTTTGTCATCAATATCTTAAACATTATTTTTTGAAATAATTTCTTTAAGTTTTTAGTAACTTCAAGTAAATCTAGTGTAAGAGTTATGACCTTTTCTACGGCCTACAATTATGTTTATCATGATAGAAAATTAAGCCAAAAAAAAGTAATGTTTTCTTTTCTTAATTATGTTTTTATAATATGTTTTCTTATTAATTATTAATTAATTAATATACACGTAGTAATTAAGTAAAGTAATGATAAATATGAAATAATAAAAAGAAATGAAAAATCAAAAAAAAAGAAATGAAATAATAGAATCGTGCAATTCAATACATATGTATAATAGAATCCTAAATATATAACGCTAACATTGCATTGGGGCTTTATATATGTTTGATAATCTTATCCATATAACATAAAAAAACAAAAATTTTATAATGTTAGTAAATTATAATAAAATCTTCTCAAATTGATGCATAAATATCTAAAATACCACACTTAGTGGAGAGAATGGAGAGTTGGAGCTTTTTTATTGTTTTCATGAAAATTATTGGTTGGCTGATCTATGCTAAAAAATATAAATTATAATAATTGTTTCATTTTAAATTATTTCTCTAAGAAAAAAATAATCTAATTAGAGCTTATATATTTAATTATCTTTCTGTCAAAGTTGGGAGCAGTAGAAATAAAAGAATATTCAATTTTTTTAATAAAGTGTCTGATTTAAAGTATCTCATAAGTGATCTTTATTATTCCTTTGAACTGTACTTTTATGATGGATATAAAAATAGTTACTTGTCTCTTATTTTTTAAAAAAAGATAAGAGTATCTTTAAAAAATACAAATGCTTGTAGCAGACATCCTCTTGGTATTAGCTAGTCTTTAACTCGAATCTAAATATCCAACTCATTGTCTGTTCTTGTAGTTCCTAAATAAAATTTTGGGGCAAAATTTTCTTCACATATCTCAGTATAAAAGAGCTTCATCAAGAATTACATGTTGTGAAAAAAACCTAGGAAGTAACTAATTATATTATCTATGTGGGTTATGTCTAGTTTGATGATAATCATAAAGTTAATATTTCTTATGATTCTTTTATATATGATAAAAGTAACTAGAGGAGTCAAAATCGGACAAGAAATTAGTATTTGACTCGATTGGAGTATTCACAAGAGCACAATCCAAAAGATTAACCTTTGTAAGAGTGCCAACTTTATATTTCATATGTGAAAATGTAATATCTTTTCTAGAGTAAGTTATTTTTATGCCAAAAATGTTAAGTCTCCGAGATCAATCATTTAGAATTATGACTAGAATTAGTTTTTGGGTTCCATGATTCCTAATTCATCGTTTCTAATAATATGGAGATTATTTGCATACACAATCAATATGAGTAATTTTTCATTTGAGTTCTTCTATCAGAACAAGAAGAAATCTATAACACTTGTGTGTAATTAAAGAGATAATTATCTATGAAAATCATATTATATATTCCGTAATCTGTAAACTGGATGTACTACTTGAAATCCAGATGGTTATTTCAGATATACATCTTCCTCAAGGTCAGTCCAATAAGATATTTTTTACGTTTAGTTGATATATCTTCTATTTATGAGGTATTGTTAGTGATATAAGGATTTTTTTACTTGGACCATATTAGTCATAATATAGAAAATATTTTGATAATTCACTCTAAATATTTGCGTGAAATTTTTCATAATGAAATGCATACCTATAACTAATAATAAATATTTTTGTTGGTTGAGGTACTAATTCTTAGGTCTCGATAGAGTGGCATGTATGTATCTATTTCAATATGATTTAGTGTCATTATAGATGAGATAATACCTCAGTAAGTGATATAATTATCTTACTATTGATAAGCAAAATAGTAAATGATCTCAAAGAAAGAAGAATATAAGTATGAAAATATTTATAAAATAAAATGTTGAGTGCATATTATTTATTTTTAATGGACGTGATCAAAAGATTAAATTAGAAGGGTTGGTTAGAGAATCATTTAATTTTTTGGAAGACTTTCATCTGCTCTGAACAAGTTGTGTGTATATATATTTTTTATTATAAATTTTAAGTCCTGAATGGTCAACTCATTTAGTTCTTAATTCGCCCTGAATTGAAATAGGGATATATTCATGATCTATTAGATCATCTTGACTCAAATGATTTCATAGCAGTATTATCATAGTATGTACCAAGCCACTAACAAATTCAAATGTAGTCAATGTGTGATTTTATCTCCTGACTAGAGGCCGAAGTGGAATACTTACAATCTATAGGTTCATTAAAAAATAAGTCCTACTCAAAAAAAGATAATATCATTACACGTTTGTATTATATCATAATTTGATGAGTAAAAAAAATTATACATTATTTGGATGTTAGAGTAACTAAGAAATATGTATTTTTTGACTTAAATGTTACCTTATATTGGCATGAGGGGAGATACTGAATAAAATAAATACTTTTAAAATTTTTGTGAAGTTGAATTATTTCTCTCTCTAATACATGATATGAAAGTACACATGTTGAGAAAAGATAAAAATATTCAGTTGATAAAGTAGTTTGCAGTTAAAATTATATCTCCTTAAAAATATTTGCTTAATATTATATTATTGAAGAGTATCTATGTCATCTCAACTAATTATTTATTTTTATTTTTTGTAATCCTATTCTATAGGGGTGTGTTAGTACAAGAACTCTAGTATATAATTCCATGATCAATACGATAAAGCTTGTTACGGTCGATTAGGATTTCAGTCGTGATAAAAATCGAGAAATGAGAAGAAAAGATGAAAAGAGAGAGAGAATAGAGAAAAAGAAAAATATTATTATTAATCTCCAAAAATTAAATAAAATTTATTATTATTATTATTATTATTTTATAAAGCCCAGCAGGTCCCGTTTGATACCTTTATGGTCATAGTGGTCAAGGCAAAAACCCTAATGGATTTACTTTTTTTTGATAGAAGTAACAAAAATAAAAAAAAAAGGGAAAAGAGATTTTAAACTCTATTTTTGTTTTGGTGTGATTTTGGAGGAATCAGTATGAATCACACAATATGAGTAGATAGAGGAGAATCTTTGTCAAGTGTATTCATTACAAAAGAATAAGTCATATCAGAAATAATTATTAGATATTATTTTCAGGGATGAGGATGATAGTATCATATAGTAGTGACAGAGATAAACTGACTGTCAGAGTCATCAAATGGTTCTCACGGAGCTTATTCATTGTATCACATATAAGAGAGTAGTATACAAAATTTCTCTATAAGATAGTAATAAATTACTTCTTTCTTTTAGGTATCACTGGTTATTTTTCTCATAATCTCATTTTAGTCTCCTGGTTTATTGATACAAGAGCGAATATTCGCATCACTGGTAATTATATTTTATTCTCTATTTTATTTTATCATTTTAAAATAACTATTATAGACAATGATAAATATTTAAAAATAATTAGATTTGATATTATTCAGCTTGAATTCATATTATTTTCATATGACATGCTTAATCTTGATTACCATGTTAGCTTAATTTTTGTAAGTTATCTTTTTAAATAATTTAATTTTGAATTTGTATTTACATCTACTAATATTTTTCTATATGTTTGAAAGATTCTGAGAAAGATTCTATTTGAGATTGAACGGGCTGGATTACATGTTCATTTTTTAATGGCTAGATCTTTCTTCAATGTTTTTAGTATTTTGTACCCATTACTTGTGAGCCCCTAGCTTAGTTACTTATCACTGGCTGAGTTAAGAATGTTGTACTCTAGTCTTAAGGGTATTTTCGACCCTCGAGTGAGAGGCATGTCTGCTAGCAGAGATAATTATAACTTTGATCATATTTTGTCATAGATATTTTTTGTAAATATTTTTGTAAATATTTTTATCATTTTATGAATTATCTAAAAAATATATGATCTATTACAAAATAGATATATCCATATATATCTATTTTGTAATAGATCATTTTTTATATATATATATATTTTAGATTATTCATAAAATGATAAAAATTTAATTCGATAAAAATATTATAAAAATAATATAAAAATAATAATATATTAGACTATATGTTATACTGATATAATATTTGTTATATGTATAAGATTTATGTTTTTTCAGGTCTGCCAGAACAGAGAAGAGTGTGTGGTCGAGCTAAGTGGAGACAATTTCAGGGCAGATCCTTGCCCTGGCAAAATCAAGAAACTTGCTGTTGAAGCTGTGTGCTCCTGAGAAAGCGTATTTTTAATTTTGCTGTTGAAACTGTTGTTCTGTGTACGTGTGTAATAGTGGGTTTTGAAGGTTAGATTCTTTATTTTTTGTTTCTAATTTAAAAAATAAATAAATAATCATGAAATTGCTTTATGCTCTAGAAATTAGTATATCACTGTATCAAAATTAATATATCTTTTTGTGTACACGTGTGTGTGTGTGTGTGTGTGTTGTGTGTGTGTGTGTGATAGTGGGTTTTGGAGGTTAAATTCATTATTTTTCGTTTTTAATTTAAAAAATAATAAATAATCATGAAATTGCTTTATGAAAATGAAAGTTAATTTCAAATTCATGTGTTTTGAAAACAAAAAAAATGAAATTTGTGCTTATGAATTTGAAATTAATTTTTGTTTATTTTTAAAATATAAAAAGTTTAAAGTTTTAGGTAAGCTTTTTTTTATCAGTTTTTAATATGAGATTATAATTTAAATGTTTTTGTTTTGTGACCCTTAAATATATTTCTTTCTTTTAATATTTTAACAAAGTAATAAAAATATTAAATATTTTTTGTAAATATTTTTTATGTAATGCTCTAAAACTTAAATTTTACTTCGTGTAAGGTTTGGGTGTCCCAAACCAAAAAATAACTAAAAATAGGGTTCTGTAATTATCTAATTATTGATGTTAAATCATATTATTAAAACTAATTATCTAATTTTGATTTTTTGGACATTTAAATTAAGAATGAATTCGATTTGGTTACTTTTGCCCCCCACAATTTGTTGCCTTGTTTGCTTCTCTTCTCTGGCAGTCTGGCAGTCTGGCTCTGCTCCTTCCCGACTATTAGCGGTTGACGGCAATCCATCTCTCTAAGTGCAGTCTCCATTTTATTTTCTCCTTCTTCGAGATCCTGCTGAATGATCTCATATGGCAACTGACAAATCCATTCTCATTCTGCTTATTTTCCTTTACATCCAAGCAGCTCTCTCATGGAAGAAAGAAGAGTTCAGAAGCTGCGACCAAGCCCCTTTTTGCAAACTGGCTCGTGCGCGAAAGCCTGGTGACTGCTCTCTCATCGCTAATGAACTTTTCATCTCCGATGGCGATGTTATTGCAAAACTTCTCCCAAAAACACGGCCAGATTCTGATCTGGATGATCAGGCCAATCCATTGGATCTCACTCTCTCCGCATACCGAGATGGCATTGTTAGGCTGAAAATTGATGAGGATCCATCATCGGAGGAGTCCAAAAGGCGTTTTCAGGTTCCGAACGTAATCGTTCCTGATTTCGAGAATTCAAAGCTCTGGTTACGGAGGTTGTCGAGAGAAACAATTGACAGCGAGAGAGAGGCTTCCGTTGTGTGGTTATCGGAAGATTACGAGTTTGTGATCCAGCACGATCCTTTCGAGGTATTTGTACGAGATAAATCTACCAAACAGAGAGTAATTTCTCTGAATTCGCACGGATTGTTTGATTTCGAGCAGCTTAGGGTTAAGAAAGCGGACGATGATTGGGAAGAGAAGTTTCGCAGTCACGTTGATAGGAGGCCGTACGGCCCCCAATCAATTAGCTTTGATCTATCATTCTATAATGCGGATTTCGTTTATGGGATACCAGAACATGCCACGAGTCTTGTTCTAAAGCCAACCAGAGGTCCTGGTATTAATCATTCCGAGCCGTATAGATTATTTAATCTGGATGTTTTTGAGTACCTGCATGACTCGCCCTTTGGTCTTTATGGGTCGATACCTTTCATGATGTCCCATGGAAGAACAGGAAGAAGCTCTGGCTTCTTCTGGCTGAATGCTGCTGAAATGCAGATTGATGTTTTGGGAGAAGGGTGGGATGCAGAATCTGGGATTTCACCTCCTTCTGCGCGAAGCAGAGTTGATACTTTTTGGATGAGCGAGGCAGGGATTGTCGATGTCTTCTTCTTCCTTGGCCCTGATCCTAAGGACGTGGTAAGTCAATATACCTCTGTTACAGGGCGACCCGCCATGCCACAACTTTTTGCAACTGCATATCATCAATGCAGGTGGAATTACAGGGATGAAGAAGATGTGGATAGTGTCGATTTTAAATTTGATGAGCATGATATTCCTTATGATGTCTTGTGGCTTGATATTGAACACACAGATGGTAAGAGGTACTTTACATGGGATTCTGTGTCGTTTCCCAATCCAGAGAAGATGCAAAATAAGTTGGGAGCCAAGGGAAGGCATATGGTCACCATAATAGATCCTCATATTAAGCGAGATGAGGGGTTTTGGTTGCACAAGCAGGCTATGGAGAAAGGGTATTATATCAAGGATGGTAATGGGGGAGATTTTGATGGGTGGTGTTGGCCTGGTTCTTCTTCCTACTTGGATGTGTCTAATCCAGAGATTAGGTCATGGTGGGCTGACAAGTTCTCGTATGAAAGCTACAAGGGTTCCACTCCTTGGTTGTATATTTGGAATGATATGAACGAGCCTTCTGTGTTCAATGCTCCAGAGGTAGGCTACCTATTCTTGTTGCATTTTCTTTTCTCCATTGTAGTAGATGATTGAATTTTTGCAAGTTTGTCTATTTAGAGTTCTTCATCATACTTTTTAGTACTTTTACATGCAAAACATATATGGCTATGCATACCTATGAATTGTAGGACTCCTGTGAGCTTCCATTGCTTCCCTTCCTGCAACCCTGGCTCTATGTCTCATCTCTCTCTCTCTCTCTTTCTCTCTCTCTCTCTTTCTCTTCTCTCTCTTCTCTCTCTTTTCTCTCTTCTCTCTCTCTCTCTCCCTCTCTCTCTCTCTCTCTTCTCTTTCTTTATCTCTTCCCTTCTATCAGGTCTCATACCTTCATGAGAGGAAATTGGATGACCTTCAACCTATTATATCAAACTTTGACATGGCTTTCCAATCACTCCTACATGATATAATTGTGCAAACAATGCTAACTAATTTCCTTTGTGTGTCAATTGCTATGCGTTTAGTTATTTTTTGTTGTTCATATTTATGTATTTTATCTGCTTATGAAATATTAAATTAGATGCTATATCTCTCACTGCTTAATTCTTAGTATTACACATTAAAGATATGAAAACCATATTCAATATGTAATGGTATACAACTATATGCAGTCACTTGGAGCAGTCACCTAGGCTTCAAGTAGTGTAGTCAAGAGTCGCATGCAGATTGTGGAGGATATTATATAGCTTAATGCAGTCACTTGGAGTCGAGTTTATAAGATTTTTATATGCAGTTATTTCATTTGGATTAGATAAGTGTATTATCGTTTTTTTTAGATGGGCACTAATAGAAAGGTAATTTTGGTGATTGTCTATATGAATGATATTCTGGTTATAAGAAAATATTAGTTGGGGATCACTCAACTCAAGGAGTTCTTTTAAGCTTAGTTTTAGGTGAAATTTTTTGGGAGACTCCGATATTATTTTTGTATAGAAGTTACTTATTCAATGAGAGGTATCATCCTAATACAAATGTATTGATTTTACTTCTAATGTAATATCAAATATAACATGCTTAAAAGAGACACATTGAGAAGATTAAGTTTATTATTATGACCATAATCATACCAAAAATAACATACTTATAAGAAAATTATTGAGAAGATTAATTATTTGATTATGATGGTACACAGAAATTGTGCCTTCATCCATCACATGCCCACATTGTGCAATATGTATGGCGCACTGAAAGTGCTGTGTGTGTAATAGTGTGTTCAAATTCATGTGTTTATATGTAGATTTTTACCCAAGGATTGGTGTTTGTACTAGTTAGGATGCACAATGGGTATACCATATTTTGTGTGTTATGGATATTTGATATTTGCATGTTTGTGCAAGTGTGTAACTTTGCTTGCACACACACATATATATATATATATATATATAATTTTTTTTGTTTTTTTTTATTTTTTTTTCTTTTATATAATTTACTTGATTAGCTACTTAGCTTTTTGAAATTGTTTTAGTCAAGGTTGATATTATTGAGAGAGAAATAAAGTAGTTTTTTGGTATGATATTATTATATTCATTGTATGAGAATTTTTTTAGTAATTTGTTGCCATATGTTGGTTGAATGAGAGCTTCTGATTAGGTAATAATTATAAGTTAGATCACTAAGCAGTTCAGTTTATATGATAAGATAAATTTAAACCCACCATTGAGTGACAACTTATTTTACATGTAGAAGCACTTTCGGCAATTTTAATAAATGAAATCACATGTAAATTTGGACATGCCTTTCCATACACAACACAAAATCTCAATTTTTTTTGTCATTTCTCTAATCTCTCATGTTTTATTTTTGTCCTAAGGCACTTGTCACCTTTTATTTGTATCTTTCAATTTTAGCAAATCAAAAAGAAGCTTAGTTTTAAAGATATCTGCAAAAAATGAGTATCTTATTAAAAGTAAAACTATGAATGAAAGTAATAAAAAATTATTATATATTTCCTCTATATTTTTGAGAAAAAGATTATTACAGAAAAGTCCCCAACTTTTTTTTTTGTGTTATACCATACAACAATAAGCTAATCGAATCATATGTTGTAATGAACTAGAAGTTATATGACCTAAAGATTTGTACTCTTTGGCATAATAGGCAAGGTCATCATAGATATTCAATGACACGGCCAACTATAGAACAATCGCATGGGTGCTCACTAATGAACCATAAGATTCTTTTGCTCAATTATTTTTCTTGTGATCTTTTTTCACATGGTAAGTTAATAGCTAGATCATTATTAAATAAAATCATATCTAAATCATAAGTTTTTTTTTAGAAAGAATATATGGGGACATATGTGGACCTATTCATTCACCATATAGACATTTTTGTTATTTTATGGTTCTTATAGATGCCTCTACTAGATGGTCATATGTTCGTCTTATTTTCAAAAGAAATATTACTTTTGCTAACTTTATTGCATAAATATATAAATTAAGAGCATAATTTTTTGATTATCCAATCAAAATAATAAGAATTGATAATGTTAATGAATTTACTTTAAAAACTTTCAATGATTATTGTTTGTTAATTGGGATTGATATTGAGCATTATGTTCCTCATGTTCATACCCAAAATAGTTTAACGGACTCATTGATCAAACATATTCAATCAATAGCTCTTCACAACTTGTACTGGGTAAATAATCAAATATTTTTCACTTATGAGTTTTTACTTGTGCAGTCTATTTACCAATTGCACCCCCACAACCTACCAAATTGTGTCCACAACGTAGACTTAGGATTTATGTAGGTTTTGTCACCATCTAACTTTATATATTTGTCGGGCTGTAACCGAGCCGAGCTGCTCGCGAGCTGCTCGGCGTTCGGCTCGTTAGAAGCTCGCTCAAACTCGTTTATTAAGTGAAACGAGCTAAGCCCGAACATCATTTTGAGGCTCGTAAGTTAAATGAGCCAAGCCCGAGCACCCTCAAACTCGGCTCGTCAGCTCGTGAATAGGCTCGTGAGCAAGCTCGTTAACCAGGCTTGTGAACAAGCTCGTGAACCAAGCTCGTGAACACGCTCGTGAACATGGAGAAGACTTGATGCACAACAAATTTTTCCTACAAATGAACATGATGAATATTTTAATTCTTGAACTTTAATCAAGTTAAATTGAATTTTTATTATTTTATCTTTTTAATTTAGTTATATGTTGGTTATTTTAGATGAACATTTTCTTTAATTCTCGAACATCATTTTGTGGCTCGTAAGTTAAACGAGCCGAGCCCGAGCACCCTTAAACTCAGATCGTCACCTCATAAATAGTCTGAATAGGCTTGTGAGCAATCTCGTTAACCAGGCTCACGAATAAGCTCGTGAACCAGCTCGTAAGTTAAACGAGCCGAGCCCGAGCACCCTAAAACTCGGCTCGTCAGCTCGTAAACAGGCTTGTGAACAAGCTCGAGCCTACTCCTTTAAAACCGAGCCGAGACTGCCTAATACTCGGCTCAGCTCGGCTCGGTTACACCCCTATATATTTGGAAGGAGATATTTTTTAGAGTTGGATTTATAGATTGTCTTTTTAATGAGACTCTCTTTTCATCAATGAGGTAAGAAAAGTCGATTATAATAGAACGATGATAGATTACTTGGAATGTATTAATATGATCTCATTTTGATTCTTGTACAGATCAATATGAACTTAAAATTTAGAGGATCATTCATTTGTAAAATATTACATAAAATTGACATGCTCGAGTCTTTTACTTTATTGCACTGTACTCTTTTTTCTTCACTAGGAATTTATCCCTCTGGGTTTTTTCAAAGTAAGGTTTTAATGAGACATGTTTTTTAATATCATGGATTTTTTTAATTATCATTACTTTGAAATGAATAATCATCATTTATATAAGATTTTTGAATTCTTCACCATGACTTTTGATTTTCTCAGAGTTATAAGTTTTGCCTTCTTGTAAGTCTATAAATAGGCCTAATCATACTCAAATATAATGATTTATATTTTTTTTTATTTCTTCATCTTTCTTTATTACACATTCAAAATTAATTAATTCTTTTTGTTCTTAAACACACACACACACACACACACACATATATATATATGTCTATATGTGTGTGTATTTATATAAGTATGTATGTATATGTATATGCATACATGTGTGTATATATAAAGTTAGGTTGGATGATACATTTATCTTTGTTTAGAGGTGAGATTTGAACTTGTGGTCTCGTAGATGAACTGTATTCCTAAACCTTAGGGCTTGGTCCTATCATGAGATTCAATATGGGGGATGAAGATGATCTTATACTAATTTTATGTGTGTGTGTGTGTGTGTGTGTGTGTGTGTGTTGCATTATAATTATAATAAAGTGAATGAAATTGTATGTTTAT